>NW_019091369.1:16906-104523 GCF_001949145.1 Acanthaster planci | reverse complement strand
TTGTTGTTGTTGTTGTTGTTGTTGTTGTTGTTGTTGTTGTTGTTGTTGTTGTTGTTGTTGTTGTTGTTGTTGTTGTTGTTGTTGTTGTTGTTGTTGTTGTTGTTGTTGTTGTTGCTGTTGCTGTCTTTGCTGTTCCTGGTGCTGCAGCTCACCCCACGATTCGAAGCCAGCAGTCTAAAATTGCCATAACATTAGGAAGGTAAATGATATTCCCTCGGTTTGCAACCTTTTTTTTTTTAAAAATGCATGCCCCGATCGTATGTTGCTTATTATTTCTAAGTATGGGTTTTATGACGGTGGAGTTTGGACTTACCAATGAGCCTTGCAAAATGGATTTGTGAAAAGTGGAGCACTAATAGCTAGAAAATCGGGCAGGAATCAATAATTAAACCAGCCTTTCTAATTTGTAAACAGAATAATGGTTTGATGCCTTTCTTCCCCGAGCCTTTAGCAAACCAGCCCAGGAACTGAACAAGGGAGGGGGAGAAATCGTATATTAACCATAACGTTGGTTAAAAACCATATCTAAACAATGATTGGAACAGGTTGCTGTGTACACGTGCGCGGACCCATTTACCCAGGAAGTAGCCATCGTGTCGTTGAGGGGAAGCCCACGCGGCACGGTGCCGGACTAAACTGTTTGCCGAATTTCCAGAGTTTATGAGAGAGGATATATTTTTTCAAGATTCCCCTCTCGTACTCTGACTGGGAAGCCTTCTGTTTGCACAGGGTTAGATCTCTCGGTCGTCCTGGTGCGGTGTTCTGAGTTAAGCATCAACACAAGGCCGACTGAGGCGATGTGCTAACACGTCCCGTTGGAACACTGAGAGAGCGGTGAAAAGCCGTACCGTCACGGCTGTGAGAAACACATGAAACGCCAATAAACCCAGCGATATACGATCCCGAAACACTCACGACTGCAGAGGATTTTTTTCCGTATTTTTCGACACTGCTCATACTCCGTTCCTCGGCTGCACGCCGATCTCCTTGGCTCTCTCAAATGAGGCGTAAAAGACACTTGAAGATCGCCGGGATATTCAAGCAAGAAGCCTCATCATCTAAGGGCCGAGTGAGACCCGGACTTGTTCCGCAGAAAAGCGCCTGCGTTTTCGGAGCCATGTACAAACAGGAAAGTCATGATTTGTCCATGGCTTTCTCGCTTTTTGCGCCTGCTGTGTTATCTTGGACCAAAGCTTGAGATAAGGAAGTGTCTGTATAGGCCTGATTTCACACATATACAGATACCCTTGCAAGGCCTTTTTTGTCTCGGTAAAGGGAAACGAAAGGTGGATATTAAACCAAAAAAATCCAAGTGTCATTGTCAGAAATCATCCTGTAAAAGGTCATGATTTGATTATCTTTCCACACAAATACATGTAACGAAACCTGGTTTGTTTCCTAATCATTTTATTTCTAATCAAGGATTTCTTCACTTCTACATTACCTTCGTTGAAAAGTTTTACAGGCTATTCGAGATGTATTCCCTGGATGCAATCACATTATTTGTCCAATCAATCGGGGAGGATGTTTGAGTGATGCCATCTGCAAATACACGACCATGTGATCCACACAGTACGTGTAATAAAGTGATTCGAAAATGCCACCTCGCCGTGATCTCCTGCTCACCCCTCGGCGAATTTCCCCCCTTCGGTTAGCAGCGAAGGCGCCGCCTATCGGCCGCTCTCTGCACGAGCGACTTTAAGCCTTTGTCAGTGTGCTCTTATGGTACAACGCGTTTTCAATTCGCGCGGTGTTTACCGGGTAAAGGCGAGGCGCTTAATGTAAGCGCGAACACGATTATCGGCATATAAATGAACGGACGCAGTTGCCGATCGTGAAGTCGCTTTAATGGCGTTGATTTGCTTATCCCTGTGCAGTGGCGGATGTTGAATATTTATCTTCTCTAACACAATTTGGAAAGTAGATTTCATTGACAAACCATAAAAGTCCCCGCGGCTCCCATTTACTGTAATGAGCAAACGGAGGCAGCGGCCCCGCGACATCTGTGAAAAAGCTGGCCGCCCATCGCTTAGTAAACTAATCGCGCTTAATACTGTTACAAGGATTGTAATCGGGGAGTCCAAGGAGAAGAAAAAAAACCTTAGCACTATTACCACTGAGTAATCGGTCATAGCAAAGGACATGGCGTGGTGTTTGATTTTACAACTAAGTCAACAAATACAATGCGTTCCTGTGATGAACCACTTAATTTGGTGGTTGTTTGGTAAAAGAACAAAATAGGAGCACGGCTGCGCCAGTATAGGACTCCCAGGGGACTGAGCACATGCCGAGAGGATATACTTCGTCAATAGCCGCTTACCTATTGGATCCATGTCTGTGCAAACAGTGTTCAAAACAATTTCCTTTGCTCCAAATCTGGTTGTATGCCTCGGGGTCCCATATCTTCAGGCCCAGCAGGGGAAATAACTTGAACTCGCCCGACGATTCCACGTCCCTCCGTCTGCCGAAGCTACATCGACTCCTTCCGCTAAAGGTATATAGCCAGAAGATTTGGTTTCCATTTCAATTTTAAGCAGAGAAAAAGGATGGGGCCTGTCGATATCTTCCAAGTTTTTCTTATTTACATTTTATATGTTTTACATTGTCACATTTGCAACGCATGGAAAACATACAGCACCCCTACTTGTACAATAAAAAAGACAAATTCATATGTGAAAAAATGGAAATATGGAGAGGTCTGACACGAAAAAAAATCAAGCATTTCCCATAGAATATGGTGCCGTGAGCATGCTGTGCGTCACGAAAAGGGCACGTATGAGGGAGAGCTTGTCAAATTGTAATTCCACGGAACTACGGGCGAATTCGAAACCCTATTCTCATGGGACTCACGAACAGTGTTCTTTGGTCGTTGATTACAAACGCCGAAGTGCAAACGGAGTGCAGCTGCGCTGAAGGTCAAAGTAGCAGTCGCCATTTTGACACCAACGGCATGACATTTACCATCTCACATTAAATAAGAATCCCCAAATATCCATATCAAATGGTCAGGGTAAATTCTCTCTGATCGCCATAAGTATTTGCCCTGGGTTTTATTATCCTTATTGAGAGTATTTCCTCTTTTCTGTAACAAAACAGACATTAAGTTACGGTATGTGCCAATATCCGCCATCTTTGTTCTCGATGTTTTCCATCCATTCCCCAGAAAGAAGGGAGTGAGAATCTTGTTCGCAAACAATGTTCGCGTGTTGCTTCTCCCCGTTCGGAACCCGTTCTCGTGTTCGTCTAACTTCAAGTACGAGTGCACTTGCTCTGCAAGTCATTTATGGAATTGTTTATGAACCGAAGACGAATTTGAATATATCATAGTGATAAACCAATCGGGGTTGTCTCTCACCTTGCTCTTCATACAGAGTGGACGTTACTTCACTACTTTAGAGAGGTTTTCACAGTTTTTGGTTACCATGGGAAAAGCAACAGTAAAACGCATCCAGAAATATACTCTAAATGAGTGTAAAGCCTCTCAACAATATTTACCTCCCTGATTTCTCTTAAAAAGAGGTTCCATTATTTTCAAGTTTTGTGTGAATAAATATGAATCTCGTATGGATGTGAACGAAACCTACAGAGTAGGTGTTTTATGCACTTAATAATTTTCGTCTGTCGAACCAGTGGTTGCGGTCAGTGATGATGGGATATGTATGCTTTCATAATTAGGTATGGATCTCTAAAATTCCGTCTGTGAGAACTCGAGCATGTGCAGTCTGCGAGGATGAAAGACACACTTTTGATAATTGATTAGTTCATTGCAGCCTACTTTGAAATGGACGGCTGAAGGAAACTATCAAATGCCTTCCGCAGTTTCTGCCGATTGTTAAATTGCATGAAATATTCAGTAGTTTCTGCGCTAATTCCCGAAATTAATTTTGCCGATTCATCTCAGGGAAACTTCCCCCGAGGTCACACAAGGCAATTCCCGGGAATGGTCCATCAGGGAGGACACGGGGAAAAAATGAGCGCCTGATGAATAGCCCGACAAGAAAAGAAAAAACAGGACCGCCATCACTATACGGTGATAGCATTGTGGTGATTCCGTCACGGTACAAGCAGGGGAGCGCACCGCGCACAGCTCGTTGAGTCAGTGGGGCCGCGGCCGCCACCTGGCCCAGTGCATAATGCGCCGTGAAGCCAGTGCCTTATGAGCCGTGGGAGATGTATGACCAGCCGGTAGCGGGCAGACATTGCCCGCCCTCTGAAACCGAGTCTCGGGTTTTCGCCGTAGTTTTGCCGGCCAAACTAATAACAGTGCTGTCGGTCGAATCACGATCCATCGTGCTTGGATATGGTAATTTCATTAAATTTAACGCTTTCTTGCGGGAAATTTCGCGGACAAGAGAACACATTAAGTTCTTGATGAACAAATCAGACAGCCATGAACAATTTCACTCTTCAATTTCAATCTTCTTGAATATCCGATGACAGGAAATTCTACAAAAAAGTTATTCTCCACATTTGAATGGTCAAGTGCAGAATATACACTTCTGCTATTTGAGAATACATTTAACTCGACAAAAGTTGAATGTATCCTCGAAGACGCCTTGCTCCCGTAAAGAGGTTGTTGCAAGCCGTAACAACCTGCAAAACCTTTCCTATGAAGTACAATCAAGAGTCTGTGAACTATATTATTCAGTCACTGCAGCACCAAGTTTAGTTCCAAGGTTTTGGGCGTCAATCTCCCGCTGGTTTTTCCCCTACGTCTAAAGGTTGAAAGACCCCCTAAAAATCACAGGGGTCTTAGTTTGCTAGTATGGTTAAGGACAAAATAAAGAAACCATATAGCTTTCACCATCAGTGACGACTATAAATGCAGTATCCCAACCCCTTGTCCGACAAAAAATTCCCGACCCTCCTAGCGATAAATCCTAGATCCGCTCCTGGTTCCCATTCCTGGACCTCGAGGTTCCTGTCGAGAGAATGGATGTGTCCCAAAAATGAGACGGGAGTCATTACTAATGCAAGCTTGTTTTGAGCCCGGAAACCGTCCTCGTTGATTAGGCCTGGCACCGAATGTACAATCTTGCTTGGACATCTCAGCTGGAAACTGAGGCCAAGTATAGCAAAGCGGATAATCAGTCAGATTGGTTAGCTCAGCAAACTTCAGTGTTGTATTGCTCCTTCTAAAGTGTTATTATAATGGATAATTTTTCCTGTCTGTCAAACATCTTTTCAAAAACGAAATGGAATTATTTTATTAAATATGTTTTTTTAACGATATGCACTGCAGATCAAAATACGCACACGAAGGAAATGTTGACATTTAACCAGTGAAAAAAAAATTTAAACGAATTGGACACGATTACCCCACAAGCTGACTGAGACAAACCCCGAAGCATAAAATATACCGTCCCCCGTACAAAATCTGAAACAATTACATAACCAGACCAATGACGGGACAACACAAAAACAACCCAGCAACTTGAAAGGGACACTCCCAAAACATCCTCAAGATGACCATGAATGCAATCGTCAAAGGATTGAAACTCTCCCTGCTATGCAGACAACTAAATTAAACCATCAAGATGGAAAAGCTCTAAACACGTTGATCTTTCAAATTACAAAAAAAAAAAGATTATAGAAATGTTTCGTGCAGAATCCACCTTCGGCTGTGTCACTTTATTTTTTTGCGTTGGGGAGATGTTAATTTATATGACGGGTTTTGCCCTCACCCAACGTATATATTAATAAACACTGTATGATCATTGCTTGTTCGAGAGCTTGCGAAAAAAGTCACAAGATACTCGGGTGGGACTCGAACCCACGATCTCCTGCTTACTAGGCCAGCCGATCCCAGCAAGCTCGGTGGTCGAGTGGTTAAGACGTCTGCACTAGTAAGCAGGAGGTCGTGGGTTCGAGTCCCACCCGAGTAAGCTTGTGACTTTTTGGCAAGCTCTCGGACAAGCACTGAGCTTACAGTGTTTATTAACATATACGTCTGTTCGATTGGGAACCAATTTTAGTATTGATTACAAAAATTGAGCGACGATCATCATCGTGGTCAAATCAGATCTTTATC
The DNA here is from genome assembly GCF_001949145.1 of Acanthaster planci. The sequence goes on along the minus strand of NW_019091369.1, from coordinate 98,492 downwards.
ATCATCACCACCACCGTCTAATTCACCGCTACACCTCCACCATAGTTTTTATAGTTATAAGTCCAGTTAGTCGGTCGACAATCTCAGTCTGGTAAACTGTCAGCGTCCATTACTGTCTTATTCCAGTCAATTTTCCCCTAAATTTTGTCCGTTTGGGGCTGTATCTTAATTTCCAAGTGGTTGGAAGTGATCAGACCCTAAAAGAGAAAACTTTTAAATGCCGATATTGGATAAGACAGTTTATCTTCTCGACACATTGTGTGAAATGTTTGATTTATCAGAGCTACAATATATTCAATTCACTGCCAGGAAATTTGACGCTAGACGTCGATTTCCTTAACTTAATGCCGGTGATTTTAGCCATGATATCATCACCTACACGCGCGTGGTATATAATCCCCATATTTTTCTTGACTCTGTTCGAGTGTTTCCCTCCCTTTCTTAAAAAAATGACTTTCACTCTACATTTTTCCCTTACCAGACAAACTAATATGCTATCCAAATTTAACCAGACAATGCTGCACAACGAATGACATCGCTAGCGCATCAACAACCGCGCCCGAGGAACTGGCCAGGGTCCACGTGAAACATGGATTGCGCCCTCACCTGTGGTTTGCTGTAAGAGTATAAAAGAATAAAGATTGGAAGCGCCCTCATTAGACAACATTTATTTAGGTTTGTTCAGAAAGACAGATAATCAGTCACTTGACTACAGGTTCCAACTTGCCTCCCCAGCGGAAATAACGATTTCAGGCCTTCTTTTCCTCTTTTCAGAGTTTTGTGATCCAGGAACATTCTCTTCGAATGAAACTGGACCCGAAAAATAGTTCCACACTTTGCACTGGAATAGAGGGATCCCGTTTTAAAAATTGCGTGGGTCCAGAACTCCTCATTTCACGCAATAATCACCCTTCAGTGAATAAATCACTTGAATGACCAACTCTCTAAGAAATTTTTATTTTAACAAAAGAAAAAGAGGACAAATTTTTAGAGAGAGATTGAATGATGCTTCCCAATTTTAATTTGGAATGTCTGGAATAAATTAGATTTTTGTGAGTATACCAATTTATTGTGTTGATTTTGTTTTTCAATGATGGTATATTTGTTTTCAGTATCTAGGCCTATGACAACTTATTTTGTCATGCTTGCTCTACGCAGAGGCGGACCAAGAGCTAAAGTTTCAGGGGGGCACTTTATGAGCTAAGTTTCTGAAGGAAAATGAAATAGTCCCCCAAATCACCTTTCTCTCTTTATACATGTATTTTACAAAACTACTGCCCTTTTTTTGGGGGGGGGGGTCACTGTCGTCTCCCCGGCACAACGATGCGCCAATGCAGAGTTGACTCTCCGGCAAAACGGTCAACCGAAAAGATTACAACAGTGTGCATGGTGTCTTAATTAAGTAAAGTAAGTAAAGTGCAAATATTAGGAAAATAATGTCATAAGTGTGTCTCTACTGGCTCATAATTATGTCATTTCTTGATCAAGTTCAAATCAATTAATTGGGTTTTATTGATGAAAGAAGCCTATCCATGTATTGATTCAGCTCCGTACTGTTGCCCTAACTTCATACTCCGACCATAATCGCGTCATGCTTTGTCGCACAACTCCCCACCCCAAATTACTTTCAAACGTTTGGTGTTTCGAATGAAAAAGTTCTCGTCATAGAATATGACATAAATGAAAATAATTATGATGGGGCCGCGGACCCCCCTGAACAAAGTTGTGTAATTTGCATTCTCGGAGTGGAGTGAACTTTAGCAGTGTGTAATAATTGTACTCAGATCACATTGGGAAAACGGAAATTTTAGAGAAATTTTATTTGTCTGCACCCCCTCTCCCAGGATTATCTTCTTACGCACCTGGCAATAAGAATGTAGGGCAGACTTTAATAGTAAAACATGATGGCATAGGCTTCTTGCGGGTAGATCGATGCACGATAATTTGATCAGCGCGGAACTTTTGTTCTAACGATTTATATTCCATGGAGGACTTGAAGAAATTATTTCATGCATGTTGAAGCGCCCTGTAACGGAACTGAGGACTTACAAACGAAAATATAGTTACATTTAAAGAAAAGAGACACATAAAATCAGACATTTGCTTCCATTAAAGCATATTACAAAAAAAGAAACGAGTGATTTTTAACGAGAAAAGAAATGGATGCGGACTATTAGAAGAGACCAAAGGGAATTTTTCCTCTCGTTTTGGTGATGTTAGCGTTTTAACGTTATTTATTTACTCCTTCTTTTTATTCACACGAAGCGAAAGAAGCAAACCCTCCTGCTTTGGGAAACAACTATTAAAATCTCATTTAAAGACAGTCTTGCCGCGCCAACAAACTGAAATAGCGCCATCTGTCGTCAAAATATCGATGATTGCAGTTAGAATGGAATACGTGAGCTACCGTGGTTTAGTGCAGCCTGTGATGATGACGACAAATAACCAGCCGAGCATAACAGCTAATTCAGACCTTCCAAAAAGCATTGTGACTAATTGTGCACGATGAGAGTGTGCGTTCACTTGGTGAATTTTAAATGACGAGGATAATAGAACAGATTTTTTCTCTTAATGATAAATTCGTACATCGTCCCCAGGCGTGAGAAGGCAAACAAAACAAAAGAAAGAGCGCGAGTAAAAACACAAAACAATCTCCCAAAAGCAACGATAGGCACCATAAAGAAGTGTAAGTCCTGAAAATCCATATAATACTAGGTTTCAGTTTCTAGCAACGACTTATGAAAATAAAGGTTGTTCGATGGAAAGTCAAATCCAGGAAGTAGTTAGCCTTCCCAGTCGCCCTCTCCTTCCGACCCAAACTAACAAATTGCTTGTGTAGGACACAGAATTCATGTCAGAAACTCACAGCAAAGGCCTGCCATGTTGCTTGACAAGATAAAAACTTATTTCTGTCGAGTGTCTGTAACGACAAGTATTCGCTTGCTAAAGATTTTAAGCGAGTCAATGTGAATATTTACTTTGGCACTTCACCAACGTCATATACTGGATCATGTCTCACCACTCGACCACTGAGCTGGTTTGGAATCGATAAAACAGTTGGCACTGCAGCTACGACTACTGACAGCTAACGCAAGATTACTATGCTGTTTTCGGTGCAACAATCTTGCCATTACTAGAGATATCTTGTCAAAATCTTGTCAGTGTGACAATTGGGAACCCTTGTCTACCTCTGACTTTCCTCTCGTTGTTCAACACACATTTTCCCTCGCCGCTGAATCCAATATCTAATGTATGCATAATTCAGAAATCACGGCTCCCACACCCTCCGGACCAAGAAAACAATTTGCTGGAACAGACAATGATGGAGAGACGACCGGTCACTATTTACAAAGTGAACGCCTTCACGGTGTCAGGGTAATCGGTTATCACCGGTGGCTTCGCGGCGTTTCTTTTGCCCCTTCCGAGAGGGGTGGTGGCGGCTGTCATTACCTAGTTTTCCAATTTGCTGGCGTTCCAGCCGAGAGCGAAAATGGCGCGAAAACAAGGCACGGCCCCCTTGAGTTCACAGCCCAAACTGTGAAACCGGAATATGCCATTTAAGGCCTCCTTTGCGAACCAAAACTAAGTACAACATGATTTTTGGCGGGGCCGCTGCGGAACTTCTCTGATGGATTAGGACCGGAGGCCGTGTCAGATAGTCACCCAAGCAGAGCGTTTTAATTAAAATGGACCTAAGTCTTCGTTTTGCCCTTTTCGCAGACGACGACAGCGGAGATATGTTTGCGTTGATGTATCATTCCCCATTTGCTGGTTTTACACAAAGAGCAAGTGACGCTTCTTTTACAAATTAATGAACAGATTCGAAGCGTGCTGGATACACGCAGGTTAAAAGTACGGCAATTGATAGGAACATCTCAATGGCCTTATTTAATAATAAATCAGTGGCTGTTATTGTGGTATGAGGTGCAGATGAGGTATTAAAAATTAACTGCAGTAGCCGATTCATTATACACAGAGAGGGTATTCCACCGATTTTTTTTTCTTTACAAAGTAACCTGTGAGTTCTCGATAGGCCTTTTGTGACAACTGAAGAATCACAAACCAAATTCACTGATCTGATCTGAGCCCTGGGCCTCAATACCGTGGCTTGTCCAATCTTGCAAGCAAGATCGCTGAGCAGCCATGTTGCTCTCGTGGTTTACCCTTATACTGTGTGGGAGTCAGCGACTCGGACTCGAGTCGAATCGGGTCGATCCAGTTTTTCATTGACGTAACTCAACTGAACTTAACCGAGTCGCGGGCCCGATATGATTTTCGTTCGGACTCGAGTCCCCAGAGGACATGGCTTGGCTTGAGTAGGACTTTTAATGTCCAAACTCGGCTTTAGGACCTGGAGTCGAACTCTGAAGAGAAAAGGGGTACCAAAAGTTTTTTTTTATGGAAACAGCAACGCTTATTTTTCGTCAATAAGTTTTGAGTTGTGAGCACAGGGCACCAGGGCAAAGATCTCAAGGAACAATGCGCCCCTCGATCCACCGTAGTTGCAACCTGGAGCATGTTCACAGTCCAGCTCACGGGGACTTCAAAAGTGGCGTAAATTAATTTTGTGCTTGAAATTGGGGGATGGGGGTGGGGAATCGTGGGGGGGCACTTGCCTGGCAATGACAGTTTGAAAATGGGGGAGGGGGCTGACACTATATGACACTATATTGGGGGCGATGTTCATGATGCAAATGTACATCTGCAATATGTTTTACACTCCTGTAGAATCTTGTACATCAGAACGGCATGGCTTTTTGACTGTTTTCTCTTTTCGAGTGCTAGGGAATACATTTCAGTTGTTGGGAAGTCCGCAAAAATCTTCAAAATCTACCTCAATTATTTTCTCACCCCGACAAAGTAGGGGATGATTCAATAGCCCATCCTGCCTCGGTCAAAAAGTGTCGGGGATATACCCCATCCATAGGGATTTACGCCCATGGACTCCAGTGACTTGGCTGGAAGCCCTGCCTTCAAGTCGGCCCATAAGTCTTCAGTGGCCTGTGATGGGGCCTTACTTCATGTTAGATCTCAGTCGTACTATGAGTCACTGTCATGGAGTGGTGAATTCACCTCGGAGTGGACCGATGGCAGGTTGTGTTGGAATGTTGTGGCTACGACCGGCAACAACTCATGCGCCCTTAGAAGCCGCCTTTTTAGCTGCTGCAGACCAGTGCTTCACATCGACTCTTGTTATATACTGCAAGCCACAGCCAGGACTTCCTGACGTAGCCTCTGCATGATGCCGACTTCCACATCATTGACGCGAGTCATGATGCTGGACGTTGATAACTCATACTCGCCCTCAGTTCATTGGGGTTAGGAAGCAGATGTCGCAAGTGTGTAGTAAATTCTTTGTGCAGTAACCCAGATTAGTAATGCCAGGACTCACACTAGCTCTATCCCAAAGACTAAAAATTATGCTAGCTGACAGAAACTTAAGTGTTGAATCAATTCAGTTGAGTATCTGGGGTTTTTTTTATTCAAATTCTTCCTCAGGCAAACAGAGTTATAAATTCACTAGTCCAGTCATAAGACTGGGAAAAAGGCCTCAAACTTGAATTAACACTGCTTTAAAATGAGCGACGATTTCTGAGTGAAGAAATCTGAACTCGGCATTGAAGTTTAATTTTTAAGCTTCAGCTGCACTTGGAACTATTCGCTTTGGGGGACAGGCACTTGCAGCGAAGTAACTTTCAACATCACGTGCACTATCGTATCCACATTTCTATGTGAGTCTGGAGGAATGGGCATTATTTTCACGAAGCAGTAATGCCTATTTTTCGTTCACATAGGAACCCTAGGAAGGAATTTCTGGCACGGTTTCTAACGTATTACTCTTTGAATTCCTAAAAAAAAAAAAAAATAGAAAAAAAGAAAAAAAAATATTACATTACATGCGTCAATGGGAAATTCGCCTCTTCGAATACGCTATTGGTCACGTGACTGCAATGGGACCGAGCCCTTGACAGAATTTGGACTTTAAAGAATTGTGAAAAGTGCCGCATAATATTAAGTTATCCTGAAGCTGTCGGTATGTCCCTTAAGACGACAGTGTGAAAATGCAACAAATCTTGAACAAGACTTTTGACTTTCTTGAAGATCATTTCAAGTCATCCGTAGCGCTTCGCAAGGGTACCCCGAGAAAATTTTGATTAAGGCTAAAAAAAAATATTTTTCGTGGTTGCAGACCTCTCCAGAATTTGTAAAGGACTGAGAAAATTGGTCTTAATAATTCACGTCCTTGCAAAAGACGGCGTAAGATTTCCGAAGCACAGATAATTTTTGAAGACCTTGAAGCTTTTAAGAGGTCGAGTGAAGCAGGCTCACCTGACAATAGTGATCTACTAATTCTCTCGTATTACCAACTTTTTACAAATTTCTCAAAGACAACAATGCTCCAAAATGTTGTGCTATTGAGCTAAGGTCGTCACCAGAAGAGACGGTGATCTTTTGCATACATCTGCCAGTTCCCCCTTTCTTTCCCGTGTAACTATTTGGGAGCACTTTTACCCAGCCTATGACTAATGCGTGATTTCATTGTCTGTGCGATTCATCCTTTACTTCTCGGTCGAGAAAGCGCAAGAGGAAGCCAAGTTTGAAGTTGCTGCCTCATCGCGCCTGGCCAAAATGGAGGATGATGAGTCGAGGCCCATCAGCCGAGAACTCCGGCTGGACTCGCCACTGCCTAACCCCCCCCCCCCCTTCCCGCCCCTGCATCGTTCCGTGTGCTGGCCCGTCCTTCGACTCGCCTCTCCCCTGATCCTTCCGGCTCGTGCCCCCTCATCCCTCGCTAAGCCAAATCCCCCGGCTAATTTGCTCACGGCCTGCTTGGTAAGGAACAACGGAAGTCTTTCACCCGCGAGAGGGGATTCAAGCGTGCGCTCTCGTCGTCTCCCCCTCATTCTCCGTCTCCGCGAACGTCTTATTTTGGAGGCGCATCTCGGCCGTCGATTGTGCTTCAGAGGCCCGCCATTAGAGACATCATGAGCCGGAGGTCCCTGGTGACATGACGCTGTGTTTTCACAGCAGTGCCGCCCTGAGTACAGCGAAGCCAACTGGCAATGCCAGGGACTGTTTCATGTCATCATTCCATATAGTGATTATGAAGGAGTGAAATAATGTCATTGAAATTTGTAAGAAAAAGGCTGCCAAAGGAAAAATGTTGTACAAGAGTTCGACGGTGACGGAGGCGATCTTTCTCTTCGGGTTAGAGGACACACATCATATCCAACTTGTAATGGGTTTGAAGCACAACTTTGGCATGTAAAAGATAGTAAATCTGTGCATTAGGATATGCATGCGCCTAACGACCGAACAAACAATCCTGCTGGATGGGAACTAACAGTTCCCTTACATGAGTCGAACCCACAAGGGAGAGGTCCGTAGTGCCGAACTCAACCATGAAGGTTTTATCAGTTAGCCGTCCTTTATTATGCTTCAAACCCCTTTCCCTGGACGTATGGCATAGACAGTTAAATATTCCGAACCTACCCCACCCTACCCATAATTGCACCGGCGGTCCTGCTTCTTGTCCTATCAGACCAGGTGGTGCTTTCACTGCTAAGATGTCGTTTTGTCTTTCTTGGGGGTGGGTGTGGGGGGGGGGGTAAACCTTCATGGTTATACATCTGTTTGTTCCCCTTATGCTAGGTGAACGGTTTTAGTGCAAATTGTGACCCTTATACGTTTTATATTCAGTAGGTCTGCGACAGTGTCTTCGTCTCTTGTCCAGGATCGAGTACATGCATTTCCTGAATGAGGTAGTTCGGGCGCCAGAGTACGCCGAAGCCAGTCACTGATGCAGCGGTTGCATGTACTGCAGCAAGAAAGGAACAATTATAGTCCCTAATATTTACTGTAACTCTTTGTTGATGGACTCCTCAACAACTGCAAATCAGCCCCAGGCGAAAATCATGAAAAAGGTATCCCTGAAGAGCCGTCCTACAGGAACTCGTAAGAGTGCACACTGAACCCAACAAGCGTTTTGGTAACTGTCATCAAACAGTCGTCGTAAGTGATGGCTCGTTATTTCCGTGAATCGTCGGTGTGCATCTTTTACTTGCCTCCCATCTCTCTCTCTCTCTCTCTATCTCCTTTTCTCCTGTCTTCCTGTAATCCCGTGACCAAGCCGAAAGGCAGGCACAAGCCACTGCCAAGGTTAAACGTGTCCCCTGATAGATCTAGTGCCAAGCCGGGGCAGGGAGAGAGTGTTTTTTTTTTAAGTTTTTTTTTTTACTTCCGTTCTTCCATTCTCTCTCACTCGCAGAGTCGGGCACCGACCGAAACTTCTTATGCACAGCTCTCCTGTATTTAGCTCTCCTTCCATTCTGGAGCAGTTGGGCCGAGAGATTCCCTTCGTCAGCTCGGTACATAGCGAGCCGGAGCAGACGCTACCTGCAGGGCTGGTATCCCCGGGGGAATGCCCGGTGGACTTCACCGACATGAAGTCGGTATTAATTAAAGCAAATGAAGCGGTCATTACATGGGAGTTACAGCGAATCAGTCGCTCGTTATTCCTGGATGATGACGCTATTTTACTGTAGCAAACATCACGTAGCTCGGGCTCGGGGTCCTCTCGAGGGAGTGTTATCTTCCATCAGCTAGTTGACATCACCGCGCAGGAAATATGGTCCTGAAATGAATTTCGACGCGATGGTGTTAAGAATTTCGCTCAGCTTTTGTGTCCGGCTGGTTTGTGTTCACAATTCTTAAGTTACAAGCTTTTTGTCTGTATATTAACACACAGGAGAAGCCATAGCCATTGCTCTTGAAGTTCAAATTACGGGGTTACTGGCAGCAATTTCGGGGTAAAATATGCCTTTTGACGGAGAATATTGTTGCTACTCAAGGGGTAGTCCGGCACGTAAGAAGCCAGTGTCATTTTGGTATAGGTTACTGGACAATATCAGGTGACATCCACAGCCGTGGGCTGGGCGGGATGACACGAATAAGCACAGTTCAAATTAGACTGAAAAGGGCCAGCTAAAAGTCAAGTTTTTGAAGGATTTAGGATGTGAAAGGTGTTAATGAAGGATACACAAATGAATTTCTAATTCAATTAGTAGCAGTAAGAGGCGAATTATAACACTTTAAGTAAAATAATTTCTAATTATCCAAGAAAACTCCGATTGCCTGTTACCTATACAGGTAAAATGTATCTAGTTTGCCAAAAAAAAACCCAGAGTTTGTTTCTACTCATCGAAGATAACATGAGCTCAACTTCAGTCGCCATAAAAGCGTGAAATCCAATGAATTCAAGCGATACGTGTCTTCTTGCGTGCAAACAATGTCCAGTATAAAAGTGAAGCATACATTTCAGTGGAGGGAATTCCGACTATGCCCTAGGGAGACATGGAATGATTGTAAAAGTCCATTCGCCAATTGGTAAGACTTTCCTTTCTCATGTGCAATTTTTTCTGTCTTTCTCTAAATTTTAATCTTGCATAATGCTCAATCAGTTTTGTTTGGTCATAAGCTGCGTCGAGTTGCGTGGCTTTCTACTAGCTTTCTGGAAAGCTCAACGACCCTTGTGTCCCATACAGCGATCACAAAAGAATGGGCCATAACTCGATGTAATTAAAAGACGGCCAATGAGTTGCCGCAGTCTGGCCGACCCAATCATTAAAAGACACCCACAAAGTATTGTGCTTTCCTTTTTCTGAGAAGAAAACCCGGCGGCGTCCCTTTGATGTTGGCTTGATGGCACTGCTTGACTGGACCCGGGACAAAACCTCTCCAGTTAAAGAGTTTGGTTTGCGTCCCTAAGAACGCCCTGCTAAGCTCCCCCCCCATCCCTGGCTCTGTCGGCTGGCTCTATTGTTCCGTATTGTCATCTTATTACCCTTGATGTTGTGTATGATAACACTAATGACTAGGAGTATGAGGACCGTCCCAAGAAAGCCATTCCTCGGGAGGGTTTCGGCTCAAGCGGTCAGTGAGAATGAGTGAGCAATAAGGACCAAAAAAAAAGAACGACACGAGGTAATTTGCCCACCGCAAAAGACCAGCCGAGCGGAGTGACTGGTATCGTGGCATGAAACCAACGAAGTAGAAATGAGACGTTGCTGGCCTGATAGGCTTGGTCATGCGTGCCAATGCAACGCGCATAGCAGTCAGCCCCCCCCCCTCTTCCTCGACTCTCCCAAGCCTTTGAGATGCCACGGTCGGGTAATGATAGCCTTATTATGATGCCATTCCCTTTTTCACCGGCAGCTCGCGCACGGAACTTTTCGCTGCCTCTCCCTGGATTCGACCATCTGAATGGGCAGGAAATGCATCCACTCTGACGGCGGAAGGATGCGATCTTTTCAGCTCCGGTGGAATGCTTTTTGCTCAAGACCTCTCCGTTAGTGACATTTATGGGGATTGTGCAAGGCGTGTGTGGATCAACTGTATAATACCCCCTAGCCATCTCCTGGAGTTTCTCCCAATAAGTCATCGGTTGGTGATCTTTGGAAGCTCCAGGGCTACCACCCCTGTGGCTGTAATGGAAGAATCCTTCCAATCAAGACGCTTTTTTTCCCTCTCAAGTTCCTCTCTGGCGGTATCCATTACAAACTACTGAGGGGCGGAACAATACTGGGCGCAAATCCTGTAACATTAATGAGTATTCACTTTAATTGGTTAATCGTATATTAACTCAATCTGACGATGTCGCAGGGGTTTGTCCAGTTGTTGACTAGTTCTCGCCCGTCACTCGAAGCAAGTGCTTGGCCTGCCCGTTTGCCAGAGTGCCATTCGCGATCCTTCTGCTTGACTAAAACTTAAACTGTATGTGATTTCCTTTCAACGTTGGCATGGTTTTGTACTGAATTGATAACCAGATTGTTAGTCAAACCTAAAACTATTTATTAAGAAATTGTTTGGTCTTGAAAAAGGTGATTTAAGGTGGAGATAGGTGATGTGAAAAAAATTGTTGAAGGTCTCGAAAAGGCGATATTTGACTGAAAGACGGATTTCTAGTCGCGATATGCCGGCAGAGAGTTCGTCCATAGAACCAAGCCAGGCAATCGCAATGTCGACGAGTCCCGATCTGTTCAACTCCCAAAACATACCGCTGGAGACCCGGCTCTACCCCAGTTGCAGCAGCTTCAAGAGGGCTCGGGACCGGGACGGTAGCGGGGCCGAGTCGGACGCCCCACGGATCGCCTCCCCGAACACCGAGATGGGTTTCCACTACCACGAGTTCAGCGGGGCGAGCAGCGACTCTGACGCCGGGGAGGAGCGGCACAGAGCCCGGGAGCAGCACCACAGTGGCTCGCTGAGGAACACCAGCCCGATCCATTCCGAGAAATACGATAGCCTCGCCTCTGCGTCTATGTACGCAGTCGAAAACTACGGGAAAGGTACGTTGCCTACAAAATACTGGTTTCTTATGGAAAGGCCATGTTTTAAAATACAAATATCAAGTCGGATATCATTTCGAAAGGGCATTTAAACTATAGCATTCTCTAGCAAATGACATTTTTTGTGTTCCTTCTAACTCCATTCGTCAAGACCTTTACGTCCCTACTTGCAGATACCAGTCGTCAGTAATAAGTGAGTAATGAGTAATGACCTTTCTAACTTTACAAACCAGAAAAGTATACTGTGCACAGAGTGCAAACTTTCCAACCGTGAATGGTTGCAGAAGAAACTCTTCAGTGTAATTTTTTATTTTTTTTTTTTATTTTTTGGTTGTAAAACCACTGGAGTTTCCGGTAAAGTTGGTCAGACTGTAAGCAGGGGAGACAGTATTCGAAACTTTTATTTGCCTTTTTGTCGCCTCGGGGTGGTTGGCCATCATGGCCCACGCAAATCACATTCAATCCGTTTTATTATTAATTTTCAATCAAATGGATATTTCAGTAAAAAGGCAAAACGCATAAAAGCCGGTTTGGACGAATTCCGTGAAGTGAGGTGGTTTTGATTTCACAAACGTCGTAGCCAAATTCGCTAGAGTTGAAATGTGTTCAGTTTTTGCAAATTCGCTTCACAAAAAGTTCATCTGACGTCACAACTTCGCATTCGTGCTCGCTTTTGCGCCGAGTGTGAACCCGTCTTTAGTTCGTATCTTGCTTGTGCAGTTGTGATGGCTCACTTTCAATGCAGTAACTGACAGAAAGCTCCGCAGTCAAACAGAGGAGTCAGGAGTTCCTCCACTTTTTATCCGATGGTCAGAAAGTGCACGTATATCATGGCTGTGACTCATGTAAGCCGCCTTTTGAGAGACACATTCATCAGAGAGGATTCTGACTTCAGTCGAGAGTATCCACGTCTGTGTACACGGTCGCTGTTCACCTCGATAAATTCCATCTTGCCGCAATGGTATCATGGCGATTGGGCATGCATTATTGATGCCTTGACTCAAGACGCTCATCTTTTTGGAGATGTTCTCCCCTGGATGCCTAATGGATGTCATTATTATACATAATTAACCCAACAGATAAGTCGACTGCATATCTTAAAGGCAATTTTGATCGTTGCTTCGATTCAGGAGGAAATTCATTCGGGGATATGTTGGTCTAGGCGTGTAATAAAAATTTACACTTTCCACTCATCTTAGCTACCCGTTCTTGCTATAAAAGTCATGTCTTGCCTGACATTTGTAGAATAAAAAAATTGATTATTTCTCAAGAAGCGGGTGGAATTGTGAAGTTGTAGAACCTGTTACGCGCTTCTTGTAGTTAAATCGTCCTCGGAGTAAGTCCTGCTGCCTCTAACTTATTTGGTTTAAAACGCTTATAATTGAAAGTGAGAGTGCGCGAAATATTGACTGAGATTTGGGTTTGATCAGGAAAGAGATAACAAATGCGGAAAATGTCTCCAGATGTCCATATGAACATCTTATGGTTGTCGATATTTTATTTAAAAACACCTTTAATGACTTTTATTTTAAATTGTACTTTAAGAATACACGTGCGTTTCACAAACTGCACGTGAATTTACACACTTTCGGTGCGACAGTTTTTTAGTGCGAACATTTCAGTGGCGTAAGGGAAAATTTCAACATAATATTTAAAAAAAAAGTAAAGTGAACTTTAAAAGTTCATAAGCAGGCAATCCACCGATTTAGAGAAACGTGATACATGTGTGAACACGGCTATTCAATGAATTATCCTGCATGGTTGTTTTCAACGTAAAGGACAGAATGGAAGCCCAGTTATGATGATCCCACGCGTTGTGGCTAAATCCAAACAATCATTGGATATAACAAACCTATAGTCTCTAAATGATTCCTGGAAATTGGGCGTCGGCATGGAAGGGGTGAGTGCTGTCCCCTAAAGGACTGACTTTAAAGTTATTTGTTATCTGTATCGACTGTGAACAAAATTGTTGCATTTTATTGCCTCGCTTCAACATCGAAAAGAAAGCTCCTTTTTTGGGGGGGTCCATAATATAGCCGCATTTACTACAAATCGCCATTGCTGTTTAATCATTAGGTCCAAGCCCTTAATAAGGACGTCCATGAGGCTGAACCAGCGTTTTTGCGATTTTATCTTCAGTTGGATTGTAACAGGAAAAGAAGTTGAAAGGAATTACTGATAACGTAAGAGGTGGATTCTCGAGGGGTAGATTACGTTCGCTCATTCTTCAGGATTTCAAAGAAAAGCCAAGCGATAAGAGAAAACCAGACGGCCAAACTTTGTAAAGCCTTTCCAATAGACCGGCCACTCTCGTTATCTCGCAACAAACCATCCAACCCACGAGTGTGCCTGTTCTCTGCCGGTTCATATCGTTAATAACCGTTTGAAAGGAGGGACTTATTCATAATTGATTTGATATTATCTTGTAACTTAGCTCGTATCCGCATCAGTGGGCCGCGCGAACAAGCAATTTTGACAAATAGAGAGAGGGAAAATTAACTTGTCATGGGGTCCCAAGGGAGGCTCAAGGTATACCGCCGGCTCTGACGTTGATACATGTCGGCTTCCCGTCCGCTTCATCAAGCATTATTTACACAGTAATAATATGATAATTTGGACGGCTGTTTAGATTCTAGACTTAAACGCTCGTAAAATATTTTTATTTGGGTGCTTATAGGAACTCCGGTTAGATGGCATTTCATTTTTTTTTCAAACGACGTAAGAAACCTTACGTTGTTGTACTTTTTTAACAATTTTGTAGTTCTTTTAATGAAAGTTTGATACGCTGCTCAGAAAGAAAATTGCCATATCAAAATGCTGGCTTGGGACATTAGGGCAAACCTGGAGTCCTGTGACAGTATTAAAAAAATGAAACGAGGAGTATTTAGATGCCACTGGATAGTTTCCGATGCTTGAGTTTTTATACAGGGAATACAGGGAATTGGCCCCAACAGTGTCATGTATAATCTCGATTCACGAATACAGTACCTGTCGACGGAATGATTGATTGTAGGCCTCCTGCGTGACAGTTTCTAGGCACGTTTTCGAAATGTGTTTCCGAAATTGCGAGGATGTGTGATCAACTTGTTTGTCAGTTTCAGGTTTTGATGTGTAGATCTTACCCGTGGGAAAACAGAGAGCATTGCCGATGGGACAGGCTCGTCTGAAAGCAGAGTTTTATCTGTCAGTTTCAAAATTGGCAAAAAAAGGTTATTTTCTTCCCGTTTCATTGCAAATATTATAGGCCATGAAGGCACTCGTACGATAATAGTCGATACATGAGTGCATGTGTTACTATAAGCATTTGGTTTTCATTGCTTGTGAGGTTGATGTGTTTGGGGTCTGTTAGCCCATATTTCTGATGCCAGCTCGCCCAGATATCTGGCAAGTAAGCTCCAATAAATGATTAAGCTGTGGCAAGAAACCCGATAAGATTGAGATTGTGTCTTGAGTTTCGTGCATTAAAGAGTCCAAGTATAATAGTCGATATGTGAGTGCTTGTTTTACTCTGTATTCATCGGTTTGACCATACTTTTTAACTATCCCTGTTTTCATTCTACCCGCGCCAATTTCTCTTGAAACTCTCTGGCCCATTGCATTTTGCCTTTGTGTACACCATCTGCAGTGGAAGACCCCACCCCAACATTCATTTTTTTCATTTCTGGACGAACCTGAAGTCCAGTGCACTAAACGCAATGCCAGCTCGGCCTAGAAATATTTGCAATCCTCTCTGTCTACAACTTAGGCCTACTCTTCTTCCTCTAACCAGGCGATAAAGGCGTGGATAGCCAGGTACGGAGGTACCGCACGGCGTTCACTCGGGAGCAGATCAGCAAGCTGGAGAAGGAATTCACACGCGAGAACTACGTCTCCAGGCCCCGTCGATGCGAGCTGGCGTCGACCCTCAACCTTCCAGAGACCACCATCAAGGTAAAATTTTTTTTTTTTAATACAAGAGAGACAATTCATGAATTGTATTCTGAGTTTTCCTTTTGTCTGTTTCGTTCGTGAAAAAATACAATTATTCAAAGAAATGACAAATTCCAGTAATATATTACTTTTGTATTCTTCGACTGATAAAATAAATTGAACATGTCACATGTTAGAACTGAGATTAAGAGTATTGTTCAGATAAATTACAAATGCTGAAAGTGTTCACTTTTTTGGACAACTTAGTCGACTTTTGTCGGTGGCTATATATGTGCGCGAGTACCGAAACAACCTACGGGAGGAGTTGACGTCGATTTGCGCTCGAGCTCTAAAAACAAACAAATTGCCAGAGAACTCGATGGAGATAACATCTGAATGAAACGAATTTGGTGATTACTACTTGATAAAAAGATAGAAGGGTTTTTATATAATTGGATTGACAGAAGAAAATCCCGTGAGGGGTAAGTGGAAGCATTGTCCTTAGGGGTAAAGAATCAATAGACACTTTGAAATCTGTGGGATTTTCACATCAAGACCGAAATTGTGAGCGAAGTTATTTGGGCTCCAGCGTGCCGTATAACAGTTCGCGATTTTTCGAGGGTTTGGGGTCAGTGGAACACAAATGCAGGGCAGGGGGAACCGGGATCCAGTGGACCCAGTCCCTTCAGGGCCGCTTCCGGCCCGGCAATTGCCGAGAGTAAGACGCCGATGAAAGGGTGTCCTTCCGGGCCAACGATCGAATCCCCAGCTATACAGACGGCGGGCTGAATGGGGACGTCAACGTTTATAAAGTGAAAATGATTAACTATTCATGCCCTGAAAAGGCAGCTTATGACATGCGGGATCTTCCTTAAAGGTTGACTTACAAAACACAGTCATAAACGGGGCATTACCCTCTGAGCGTATCGACTGTAACAGGAGGATGATGTCCAATGATCGCAATTTGGATCCTGAAGGAAAAAAATAAGTCGCTCGTAAAACCGTCTGTAGATCTGTATGTCTCGAGCGGGGCATAGAACTGGCCATGTCGAATTGATATATTCGTCATAATGACTCGATGATGAGGGGAATGTTGGACACTCGTTAACATATTATTGTGTATCCTTGGTCCATTATTGAGTATTGCCTGTGTCATGATTTTGTAGCCTGTCGTATGGGTTTCCTTTGACGGCTAATTTTGATGTTTTGGGTTATTGCATGTTGTTATGCTGAATCTGCATCTGTTGTGGATGTTGGTATTGTAACTATTGTTATTTTTTTATGTATTTTTTTGGGGGGGGGTGTTTATTTTTTGGGGGATTGGTTTAACAGCTACACGCCACAATTTTTATCATATCCTCAGGTGTGGTTCCAAAACCGGCGGATGAAAGATAAGCGCCAGCGGATGTCCATGGCGGCATGCTCTTGGCCGCATCATGCAGCCCTCGACCCAAACATCTATTCTCTGATGCTGGCTGGCCGTCTGCCTTACCCGTGTCCATCGACGGCGTTCAGTTACTACCAGCCCGGTCCTCCCACCCTGTCGCCCACGGTTGGCCCGTCTCATCACGACGCCTACAGCAGCTACGCCATGCACCTCCGCGGCCGCTCGGCCGACCTGCTTCGGTCCCTGTGTCACCCCTACTCGCGTCTGGCGACTGGAGCCCCGACTTTTTCCGCCTCTGATCTGCTCGCGGCCAGGGCAAGTGCCGCCGCGGTTGCAGCAGCCAACTCGTCTTTCATCGCGCCGAGTTCCGTCCCGTCTCAGGCCGCCTTGCCCTGCGCTTGCCATCACCACTACGGACACGCTCACCACGCCTTGCCCGGTTCCCAACCATCTTCGGCCGCCGTGCCCCTCTCCGGGGTAGGGCTAGGGATCAATCGGGACCCGGAGTCAGGAATCTGTGCTTTACCGCCGTCTGTACATCACTCTTAAGGATATCAGAAAAGTCAGGTCTATCTTTCAAAATGGCAAGAGTGCTACTGAATGCACACTCGACTGAGTGTGTAAGCCGAGTTTGACTTTTGCAGTCCAATGTTAACCCAAAATTAGACACAATAAATGGTGTTTCGGGGCCCTTTGGGTTATACCCTACATCTGTGATGGATCCTAGTCTCCTCGTTCTGGCTGCGATGAACTCGTATGGCACGGCTTTTAGTTTTTGTTTTAGCTTCAAGTCCATCGGAACTGCATGTCTGCGACACACAATGTAAATAAATTTCTAGATCGCCAGTCCCACTATACGCAGTGTTCTTGTTACCTCGTCGTTAAGGAAAACTTTATGTATATGTGTACAATGTAGATGTTTTTAAAAGTTGTAAATATAAAGTTTTTGGTTGCATAATGCTGCCACCGACGAAAATCACTGAGTGTAAAAAATCATCATTAAATACCTAACTTAATAGTGTTGGCGTCCCGTTAAGACATTACACTGTCGAAGCAACTCAACTTAACACCTTTCATCAGACAATTAAATTATCTCTGTGTGCGTCATTGTACGTAGTTACCCTCGATTTTGTACACGGGGTAAAAGGAAATCATTCCGCGAGTGATATGAACCATATTCTGGAGGCAGCCAGTGTGAGACATAACCATAAAGTTTACCAATAAGCTGTCCAACTGTTGGCGTCATTTAAGTTGATTTCACAAAATGCTGAGAGTCCTGCTGAATTCAAAGTTGAAAAAAAATGCTTCAAAATTGGAAGACATAATCAGTGACTGTTACAAGACAATAAAGTACAGTGAGCGAAGCTGCAGTGCAGTCGATTTATGGGTCACAAAAAATCGCTAAAACTAAAACTGAACTGTAGAATAACAGTTTAACATCTCAAAGCTGTTCCCACAGAACACCTTTCTGTCCAGAAGCTTTATATTAACACCACACTGAATTGTCTTTCTTTTATATTTGAACAAAATGCCAGTGTCGTTGAACTTCGAGCTTCGTTGTGCAGTTTACTTTTCGTCGGTCTCGGCCAATGCTCGTGTTTAAAGCAACCTTGAGCCTGTGCTTGCATATCATTATAAGAGCAATATTCGTAGTTAACGAGATGAAGATTATACTAGGCTAGTTCAGAAATGCAGCGACCGACTAAACACTGAATTTCCTAAGTTAAAGATTTTTTTGGTGGGGAGGGAGTCAACAAACAGTTTTATTTGTCGTCAACTCTTCTCAGCGTTCACCCAACTACGCATTTTTGTAAACAATTATTTATTTTCCATATAAATATCATTTTCCAATGTGTAAAATGTCGGCTCTGACAATAAGGGTACCATAGGAAATGTTACATGAATGGTTCAGATTATGTATACATGTAGCAGTCCATGTACCGGCTGAAATAAATAGCGAATCAATACAAGAGCAGTCCTGTTTACTTCTTGTGTTTATTAAAATCTGTTATGTCGCCCACTGCCCCTGAACAGGAGCATGCATTAATTTAAAACTTTGCAGTACAGACTTTGCAATTCTTAATGTTTTTTCCTATCTTCTAAGTGCCTGTTACAAAATTATTCGTGGCCTTTTACAACGCAGCAGAATTAACTTGGGAGGCCTTTTCACAGGGTGACGTGTTTCTGGATTTTACCCACTTGTTTTGTTGTGTGTAGTGTTTTTCAATATGGGTTTTGCTTTTTTTTTTGTAGCTGTATGTAACTTCATTGTGAAGTGTGTAACGAAGGAGAAAACAATGCTGCTATTTCCTAAATTACAAAATTTCCTTATTCAGACTGAAACGAAGCACATCACGGGTTTGGAATGAAACTAACAGAGTGTGCAGTGGAGTTCCTGCATCAGTTATTGTGTACAAGAAGTCTTGTCTTTATTCGACATCTAATCATTGCTCACTGCGGCATATGAAGATACCAATGTTCGGCATTCAGTATCATGGAATGAACATCACCATGACTTAATGAGAAATTAGTCGAGTGGCAACTCGATCTGTCTGGTTGGATGCATTTGTCTTGTCTCTTGCGACATTCGAGTCTATACGGGCCGGGACTTTGCCAGAGTTCAGCTATGCTTGAGTTCAGCGTCTGTGGAGAGATGCTGACTGCCGGTAACATAAAGCCAAAAAAGTCCTACACGTTGCATATCGTCATTTTGCAAAAGAAAAAGAAACATACCCCTCTAAAAGTTCACGTCAAATCAAAGCTTAGCTCGCCATATTTTACTTTCTGTTGAATTTCGGGAGTAAACCAATAACCGAATAAATTCCCTAAAAGACGGCCAACCCTGAAGCAGTGTCCGAACCTGTCGCCATATAAAGAAATGATCTCTCTGTACTTCGTTGCAGACCGGAACAACTTCAGCGGTTCATTTTCATCCAAACATTTCATCCAAAACTGTGAACTGCAAGGCAAGGTGAGCTGTAAGGCAATATTGGGTCCATTGATTGGCCTGCAACCTCGTACGTGAAAGTGATGGGCTACTTCATTCCAGGTTGCCGCCGGTGTGCGCGTTGTTTACGCACAATGTGCAGTTTTGTTTTGCTGTGTTTAGTTGACTCAAAAGAAAAGGATTACGAACTGCTCTACTGCGAGTCTTGCAGAAGTTTTTGTCAATCGTTACTGTTGGTTTACAAGTCACTGAACTTTGCCATTTAGGCCTATACATGTGTATATATGTTATTCATGCGTATTTTACCCATCCCTACTTTGCACTCTGCCCGATGAGCATGACAAATTGACAGCACATTTTGAAATAACAGCTGTCGCATAATTTCTGTCTTGTTCTGCCCTCGGTGTGCCTGTGAGCTTACAGTTTCACAATACGATGAAGCCAGGATCTCTGCCTTATTCCCAGAGCTGAACCTGTAAATGTGCCTTTAACATTGTCATAAGCAACGAGCCGAATTGCCAATTTCATACAACATTTAGTCTTGTGGAAATCGATCGATTTCCAGCTGTACTAATGTATGCCTGAAAAAAACTTGAAAACATAATGTGTAACCTCGTGAATCCGCACCCTGCCGTAAAAAATATCATTTTAGTCTGTTTCTAAATTATGTCGTGTTTCAGTATGGACTTGTGTCCCCCCCAAAAAAATTCCACGCAAACGAATCCTCCAAACATTTCCTCTTATTACACACAGCACGGGATATGCAATAACGGTGGTATTTGCGGCAAGACAGCGCGAAGAGGATTTCTCCTTGCACAGAGTAATCAAGCGTGATGTCTTGAGAGGCCGGCCCAGCTGCCGTTGCCCCGCTAGCCCCCCGTGACCGTCTTGGGACCAGCCGCTGCACGCAGTGCGCCCGGCCGGGCTGCCGAGGCAGTGACGGGTCGATGCTGGGGAAAACCCATGAGGGCGTAAACTCGCAATGATTAACAACAAAGCAAGCGTTAAACATTATGATTACACATTCTGCAGCCGAATGGCCTTTGCATGGACGAAGCTAATCCAATTTTATTGAGTGTATCTTGGAGCGAGCAATTGCAACAATTTTGAGGCTGTGTTTTTGTCCCAAGGTTGAAAGTCTCAACTCTAAGACCCAGAGTGGCAGATCGGCCTTCCCTTTGAAATGTCCTTCAGTCTCATTTCTTACTGTGAGTTACTGGTAGCTTCATTTTGAATCAGAGAAGAATTTTCGGCATCGTTGCTCTCAAGATGAACGGAGCGTGCTTTTCAGGGAATTCGTAGAAATTGAGTTTAAATCGTTTAATCGTGCTATTTGCTGACAAGACAAATCCGCCTCATTTCAAACTGCACACACTGAAAATAACTTTAATTTTACGTCTTTCATTTCATTGGAAAAAAAAAACAGGAAATAAGGAAAACGTCGTCCATCTATTATGTGCCGAGAAAGACGAGACATATGCCATGGAAATTCTAATTTGTCGCTAGGGGGACCCTCTACTGAACATGTCGGTCTTTGAAAGATACTTGCCGAGTTGATCATTTGTTGTGAGCACGTCCTACGCATCGGTGTTAATAACATGCACGGATAGCGCTATACCTTGTTGCTCACAATGATAACTGCCGCCGAAATACACTTAATGCACACATACAAAGACAAGATGAAGACTGCGCAGCGCAGCTCTCAGCGACGTCTATTCTTGTGATGGAGTCGAGTACATCTAATCCGAGTCCGAGCCAACTAAGCCAAGTCCAGGAGGGTCCGAGCCAGGTCCGAGTCCATTTTTGTCCGATATTGCCCTCCCGCGCCCAAATCCCAGACACACCAAAGATTTTGTTTGAATTGAGGGGCATCAATGTCATTTGGCAACACAACAACATGGTATACACCGCTGCACCACGCGCATGATTCGTTCAAAAGTTTGTGTTTCAGCTCAATATTTGACGAGCAGGATCAGTACGTATATAAGTAACTATCAAAGAGTTTTCATTAGCATAGGATATGTGCGACTCTG
This sequence comes from Acanthaster planci, assembly GCF_001949145.1. The sequence goes on along the minus strand of NW_019091369.1, from coordinate 76,868 downwards.
GGAATCAAACAGACACTGTCTTGGGGGTGATGCCTTCTTATTGAAAACGTTTGAAATGAATCAGGAGAGCATCCGTGACCATGAAAAACCACGTACGTTCACGGATCTATGTCTAGTTTACGGTCAACTAGGTCCGTAGCCATCTCGGTCCGACCTTACTCGGTCCCAGGTCAACTCAGTCCCTTTGCAAAATTTGATTATTTTCAACTTGGAAGCGACTTCGTCGGTTATGCTCTGTTTTTGCCAGTTCGGTCATAAAGGCCTGGTTATTAGCTATTTGGGAAAAATACAAAAAAAATTAAGTTTTTGTGTACAATATTTCCGAGTTGACTCGGAACGAGTTGATCACGGACCTAGTTGACTGGCGCCCTATGTCCAGACTGTACAGTAGGCCTACTGATTTTGAAGGATGCTTGCTCCGAAAGTGCTGCACAAAGTTGTTCCCAATTTCTCTGTGCACAGCTTACCACAGAATTTGCATTTTGATTTTCGAAGGCCGGCTGATTCTTGATAGCTTGTTGTAAAACCAAACGGATAATCTGTGACAGGGACATGTTTTGATGAACTGACAGTGAGGGCAAGACGCGATAGGCAAAATAATGACTTAATGACTAAACGTGATGTGTGCCTGTGCGTAGCATCTACATGTACATGTACCTATGAACTCGTGAATAAAAAGGTGGACAGGGCACTAGTCAACTTTGCATATTTCTTTACGCAGTTTCACTTAGTCAGGTGTATAAAAACTTTATGCCAGTCCCAACATGTCCAGAGTTTTTCACCTGTCCAGTGATTCCAAAATGAGGAACGACCATTTTGTGTGCCAAATTTAATCCGAACATTTTATATTTACAGATTTTTAAAAAATGATCATTAATGAAGTATCGAGCGTATGACGGCGTTTTATGGTGTCACTGTCACTCTCAATTTGTTGCCCAATGATGATTGGCACAAGTCACAAGAAGAAAATTAACTGCAAGCAAGTCAATCCTTCACGAGAAACGTTTTTTTACTCTGCTCTGTACAGGCAACTCTGTCAAATCGATTGAGCGCTTTCTACACGTACTTGCCATTATCCTAGACCCGAAAAGGATGGTTCATAACCAAACAATTATTGGCAACAGATGCGGGACAGTTTTTCCAATGAAATTTCTGAATTTTAAATACAGATTTGAATGGAGTTGATTCGAGTCCAGTAAGTAGTCCGAGTCCGGCACTAGCCGAGTCCGAGCCAAGCCGAGTCCAAAACGGCCCGAGTCCGAGCCGAGTCACGAGTCCAGAATAATTAGACTCCTTCGGACTGGAGTCCTCCATCACTGATCTAATATCCTAGACGACATTAACCTAGACGGTGCTCCATCGACTGTGGTGTGTTCGTACTCCGGGGTGGGATTGCCACAAATGGAAGCAAAAGACAGCAGTCAGGCCAAACTCTTTCATTTTTTTTTTTTAAACTGTGCCGTCAGTGCCGTCATCCTATCACTTTTGAGCTTCCTAATTATCAACCGAGAGGTGGACTTGGGATGCCTTTTCACCAGCCGCACCCCAAGGGACCTTCGCTACTCATCGCAAGCAAGGGACAGGCGGCACGGGGCGGTAACACCCTCTTTACGGTTTCGTTCTCTGCGAACGTGTCGTGCCTATTTACCGTCACCTAGTTGCACGCCCGTAATTACCCAGTGCCATCATTTGGCCGATATAATTACGCTGTCAAGTTTAATCATCAACAGCCGCTCACTTTTTGCCGGCTGCATTGTGTGACGATGTGTACCCAGCCTCAGCAGATCTTAGCGAGAAGTTCACTGGGAGAGACTAAACTCAAGGAGTTGGTATCATTCGAAAGTCCAAAACATAAAAACAGCGATTTGCTTTTGACAGTAAATATTCTGAGTCGTTAAGACATTCGTGCTATGCTCGAAGCAGTGTCCCCAAATAGCAAAATTAAATCATTTTAGATTCATGTACATGTGCACATGTATATAGAAATTAGTGGCATATCCAGGGGGGGCAGGGGGCCAACTTCCCCCTCCCCTTACTTTTTTTTAAGATACTTCATTGGTGAGTGGGAAAGAAAGTAATCAGTACATTTATCTACGAAGCAGTAGCACCTAAAACCCTAAGAGAAAACACCAGCAAGTAAAAGTGAAGATGTCAGCACTGTGAAGAAGGCTTTTATTTTTTTCGTCCCTAACATCATGTTGAATGAGCCCGAAGCCATATTTGAATTTGCCCCCCCCCCCCACACACAGAAACAAACTCACACCCACCCACACACTGCACACACCAAAAGCTGGTTACCCAGCTGATAGACGTTTGAGCAATTAATCGTTATTGAAACCAAGTTGCCTTTCGAAATATTAGGCCTAAAATATTAAATTTTAAAACTTGTGAACCCTGAAACAACTTCACCGTTTTTTTTCTCTTCGAAAGTAAGGATCTCAAGGAGATCACGGAAATCTAATCTATAGGACAGCTGGTGGTATAAATTGCGCGGTCAAAACTGTTCAGGAACTTAAAATATCTGGAAAATTGCCCAACCTTTGATAGGTGGAATAATTTTAGTTCCTAAATGAAAACCAAAGTAGCACGTCGGTACGGGAAGATGCCAATAAGAGATCGTGTTGTAAGTCTAAATTGCCATTTGTCATTTAATTGTGCATGTCTTGACTAAGCTGAAATGATACCAATAATACGCCTAAAATAAACGCAATTTTATGTGATAATGACAATGGGGTTCGTGAAACGTGTCTTTCCCTTTCAACCTTTAGCAGAAGCACCCTTTCATCGGTTGAATAAAAGCCATGTTGGTGGGGAGTGTTCATTTCATAGTCGTTTGGGAACCAGTGTTGTGCTGTGCAGTTCCCATCAAAGGAGCCCCGGTCGTTCGGAAAGTTGCACCCTCTCCTGGTCCCGTTTGGGAACAGAAGAAATCAAAAGATATAATGAAACAAAATAGGTTTGCCTACACAATGAATGGAAAACACACACAGGTGGGAACTACTGAGGATAGACGCAGGCCCGTCATGGGCGGGGGGTCTAAGGGTTGTCCCTGCCGAGCAGCACTCCCTCCCTCCCATCGGCAAAAAGATAAGCATCAAAATTATCTGGGTTTTTTTTTTAATGTGCCCCCCTCCAAGCTGGTCTGTGCCCCCGCCCATGCCCAAAGCTGGCGACGGGGCTTGATGAACGTAAAAGAGATCACGATGGCTCATGTAAAAATAAAGCTTGGAATTAACAATCTACAATCGCAAGGCGCTCCTCGGATTACAAAAATGTCCCACCTTTGAAATTGCCTGCTGTCCGAAAATAGACTATAGCCACAGACTACAGTATATAAGAGACGCCGTGACTGCTAACGTGCATTCTTGGACTTGACGCGCGCCTGCATTTGACAAATCACGACGCGGTCGAAGTGGCATGTAACGTGCGCGTACCACCTGTCCACAATCGGTGTGCCCCTCCGCAGTAAACGGCTTCCCTGACTAGTTGCCAAGTTACCCCTTTCCTTAGCTCTTTCCAACATCGAACCTTCCGGTATAGGGAAGTCCGCGAACGACGTATTCTGCATGAGAGATGTGGGGGGTTTTTGTGAAGATTTCATGCTGTAGTGTTGTATTTGAGTCCGTCGCAAGTCCCTTTAAGTCCATCATCAGTCCATCATGAGTCCATCATAAGTCCATTATAAGTCTTTCATTCCTAAGCCAAATGAGCTGTGACAAAAGCATTCCCTTGTCAGTGGTCACCATGTTACGTATGACTAGCCTTGTGAAGGGCTTCGTGGAAGGACTTGTGATGGACTTGAATACAACACTGCCATGCAGGTATTTAAAATGTTTTTTAAAGAATATCATTGTAAATTCAAAGTTCCCTTAATCACCACTTCAAAGGTTGGTTCCTATACGAAACTTTCCCACTTTGTTGATCTCAGTCGGTGACTGTAATTTTGCCTACACGTAAGCACATAAACACTGACTTACCAATCCCTTGTCTACGTGCGTCTCAATTCTTTGGAAACTGCAACCATGCATGCATAAAGGCCTAGCAATTTGTGGGTGGTGGAACGCAATAGACGTGTGCCTTGCTCGCACCCGTCTTGCTTCAATACTTCTAATGGCATTCGATGTGGTATGCGCAGATGAAAATAATGATACAGCACCATAAGATCACTTCAGGGCGCGCCTGACAGAACATTCTCTCAAACCCGCTCGCGATTTGGGCCGATTTGTTGACATAACCGTGAATTTGGCCGGCCATTACATCGGTCCGGTGCGGCCAACCGGCTCGCGGCCCTCCGTTATCGGCCGGCCCCATCGCGCGACCTGCCAATGTCACGGGCAAAAAGTGTCGGCAAAAAGCGAGCCCGGCAAAGTTATCTCCAAAATCAGAATTCCCCGGTCTCTAAAGCCCCCTCAAAGAGCAACAAGGAAGCCATTAAGGCCCACAATGACTGAAGCATCATTCGGGGAAGATTCCGAGGAGAAAGTTAGGCAATCGAATGATAAAACCTAATAAAACAAAACGGGGAAAATTAGCCAGCGGATGGATACGTGCATGCAGAGGGGAAAAGGGTTATCTTCCCCGATAAATCTTGACGGCGGGAATGCATTTTAAGGCGAGTGAATTCACGTGAATCGTGAAGGACAGAGATGATGGAAAAGAGAAAGTCTGTGTGTTGTTGCCGTTTTTTTTCAAATATTCAAAGTGAAAATCAACTTGAAGAGACATTTCAAAAATTATAAGTTTTCTGGATTACGAACTAACACGGTACACGAGTTGCGCTTAAAAATCAAAATGTGTTATGATAAACGTGCACCGTTTTACTCATTTAGAGAACGAGTTCAAAATATGAGACATTTGTTGTTCAATCTCTTAACCCATCATTGATGCACACTTGAAAGAAATAATTTCCATTATTTTCAAAGACGTGAATTGCTATCCGCAGACGTTGTAACGGTGGTGAAATGCGGGACCAATCTTCGAAATTAAAGGCATTTGGGGCAAATGACAAGCCCCAAACGGGTATAACTGCGTGCCAGAATTTGAGAATAAATATCTAATTTTATATTATTACCTACCACTTTTTCATTTATTGGAATGAAAGCTCATGCCTTCTTTCCACTGAACCATCTTTTTTTCAACGAGAAAATACTGATAAGTGGAGCGATGTATAAAGGGGGGACGTTCAGTACCAGATATCGGTGAGTATGGCAATCCTATGAATACCAAGTCAGGCTGGGCTAGACACTTCAAAGCTCACGTCACTCATGAAACACGCAGATTATATGCGAACGTAACGGGAGCGGAAGTTGCTAGCAAGGATACGTAAAGAACTAGGCCGTCACAAGCTTGGGGGATGAAGCTCGATGATGGGTTTTCCCCTAATCCCCAGGCCCAAAAATAATACATGTACAAAAGTCGCGTATAATGGGAAATATTATTCGACCAAAAATGAGACCTTTCATTAACCCTAACAGTCCTCAGTCCTCCAACAGGTGAAGGATTGAGGAGGGTTAGGGTTAAGATGTGACTACTAAATTGCTTACTTAGAAAACAACACACAAGGAGAACAAACAAAAGTATCAACTATTACAATACAGATATGATATAGATGATGTGAATATTAGTTTCAAAACAAAGACGAAAATGTACAAACTCACCCTAACACTATAATCAGGTTTTGTATTTATCTTCAATTGAACTCTTACATATTAGACAGCAGACTGCTTATAAAACTTTGGGACAGAATTCTGTCAACTCTAAAACGTTTGTCAAGACGGCCCTGAGACAGAACGCTGCACTTTTCTCAGTCCCAAATCGTTGATACATCTGCGGTACGTTTCTTGTTTTTCTTCATTTCTCAAGGAGTGACCTTTAAATTTAAAAAAAAAAAGTGACGTCGTTCAAACGTCATTTGTGATCCCATCACTTACGCTGGATGTTATCAACTGCTTCGATGGTAAGTGGCTTAATGTGAAATTGAAACATACTGTGGGTGGATTGCATTGAAGATTACTGCTCGAAGAGCTCACCCATCTCTGAAGCCATATTTGACTTCATAAGAAGTCATGATTTTTTGAATCACGACGACTTACTTTTTCATTATACTGCCGCCGCTATGGTGGATTTTTTCCCGCAATTTAAACTCGATGCTACCAATTAACAGTCTGTATGCCGAAAAACACGGTTAATTCCAGCTCCCTTTCCCTCCTCGCATCCCCTCTTATGCTGCTTCCTATTTCGGGCTTTCACTATTTGTTTTCAAAACCATGATTTTCTGTTATGAGCAAGGCATAATCCTTGCGACTTGAGCCGCACTAAGCCACGTCCCAAGGTCGGACGTGAGAGGGGCGAGCGTGCCGTACCGGCCGGAGAGCCTCTCAGCCTCCCGCGCGCAGCTCGCCTGACAGTCATCATCGCTGTCTGAGACCATGCGTGATTGAGCTTAATGAAATAGAGATTACGAGGCGGGAGTCGCTGCGTTCCCGGGATTTGGCCCTTTCCTCGCGATGCTTTCAAAAGGCTTGCCTTCTTAATTATTGACGATGGCGCCGGCGCCGATAGGCTAGCGTTATACCCGACTCAGCTTCATAACTCCTCGCTCCCTTGATCTCCATCTACGTTCCCGCACAGTGGTGTTGCGACAAGCAACTCCCTATCTGCAGGTAATCGACACAATGTAATGGCGGGAAACAAAAAGGGGCACTTTTTTAACCGTTGTAAGTGCTATCTCCAAGTGCTGATGTCAATACTTTGAGGCACTTAGCACTTTCCAGTAAATTCTTAATATGACACAACCGCAATCGTAAATCTCAGTAGGACTGCATGGTATAGTCGTCTCTTTATTCCACACATGAAAACAGTACTATTCGCTAGTATGTCACAACTGAAAATATCGACACAGGCGCCCAATCCAATGTGGTATGAGCCCCGAGCTGGACCAAAAGAGGGCGCAATTTTCCTACCGACGGAGGTTCCTTTGGTAGGGATTGCACCAGAGGGATCCCAATACGACGCTTTTAGCGTCGATCTGCGCACTTCCGCGTCTGAAAACGAGGCTGTATGTGTCAGCTTCAATTCTTAATATGATCAGACGATTAAAAGTAAGGAGTCAAGACATAAAATAGGCTTACATAAAGGTATGTTAAATTCAGACTTTTCTGTCTGCACATTTTGTGGCAGAGTCTTGCAGGATGACTGGACACGTAAAATAAAAAAAACCGGCAATTTACTGCGAACTAACGTACCTGCGATGGTCGTGTATCTGCATGTGCAGTGGGCGTGGTTTAAACTGAAGTGGCGTCACACTTAAGAACCGGATACTGCATCTACTCCGTCAACTCCGCGGGTGCGCGACCAAGTTCAACTACTGATGAGTTCAACACAGAGAGATTGGTTTCGATGCGGACATGCGCAGACGGCGCTAATGTGAAATCCCTCTCTCCGCTGGTTCACAAACGACTATGAATTGCACGCGTCACGGTCTCGTCCTTACCAGCAAAAGAAAAAAAAATACACTCCCGGGCAACATTGCTCTTTTCAACTGATGAGGGCATGCATCTGCTCAATGCAAATTAAGATAGTGCTCAACGTTTTTTCGAGCAAAGAAAAAGGTTATTTTACATTTCGCATCACAAAAGCCATTAACAGCAGTGTGGATCATCCATTGTTCTGTTTACTAGTTCTGGCGTTAAATTATCAAAACAGCATGAAGTGAGTGGCCGTATAGAACAATAATAATAAAATTACAGTAGACAATAACCAGACAGCATGTTTCGTTGTTGGGACGGGGTCGATATAAAGAAATACATTTGTATTAATGTTTGAATTTGCGAAGTGAAACTCCTGAGTTTTTTCCATTCAGCATTATGGATGTATTGTAAAATAGTGTTGGATGTACATGTATACCTTGGGTGGTAAATAGTTTTGTTTGTGTTTTTGCTTTGTGTGTGTGTGTGTTTTGTTTTGGGGGTTTTTAGTTAATTTTTCAGATAGGCTCAATCAATCAATGGCTATAGTGTGCTCGATCTGTCTTGGATGAGTTTTGATGGCAAAAATTATACCATCCTGCAAACAGTTCCCTCTCTCTGTGTCTCTCTGTCTCTTGATTTTACGATGCATACTCCTTAACATGGGACCTTGATTCGAAATCCAGACATTTTAAAGGATTCAATGACATCCACCTAAGTGAAGGTGCCTTAAGGTCAGATCTCAGTGTTGTCATTCCGAGCTTTGACCGCAACAGTCATATGCGTGCCCTGGAGTTGTTGGTCTCCATGCACGAAGTTTCATGTGGCAAGGAGTAGACTTGCTGAAATGATGGATGCCCTAGGAAATTTTTGGAGGCAACTTAATAGGGTTGGTTCCATTCGGGGGAAGAAAGTTAGAAAATAACTTAGAAAATGAACAGTTCTATTTCATGAAAGCTGCCTTTCTCTTAATACTGGTGTTATGAAGGAAAATTGAATAAAAGGGTGTTTTCAAATAAATTCTTCGATTTAGAAATCGATCCATGGCTTCAAATGTTTTGATCGAGTACAGAAAGGAGGCCCCCATACCATCCATTGTTATCCCCCGACCTCTCCTCTGGTTGGCCCTTTGATGTTAAATGAGACGGACGTAATGCAAAAACAGCGTCAACAAGCCCCCAGAGGACGTTGCCTCGTCAGCTTATACAGATCCCGATCAAACTAATTCTCCTTTTCTTTACAAAAAAATACCCTTCCTCTGCGATTCTCCTATCAACCGACTTCCGATGAAAAGATCACCGTACCCTCTCTCCCGAGTTCTGAAGATGCGCCGTACGTGGTCGTAAAACGTTTACAAGAAAAGAAGTCGTGTGTTCCCTTGGTCTGGGTGAAGAGATACCGCGTGTCATTCGGATTTGTTTCCGAGGATTTGGACGTTTGTCCAGGGAATCGTTTGACTTCACAAGGCGCATGGTCGACCCATTGTGCCCGCAAAATTACCGAGGGCGTCCAGGACGCCACCCATCGCAGTTGGACGGGCACGACCAAAGGAGCCCTGAAGAAAAAAGGATCATGTCTGGAAGATGGGAATTGCTCGATAATCGGGACATACTTTAACGCACACTTTAACATCAGCGTCTTGAGGAGATTATGGTCACCTGACCCGTCCTCTTGTTGCAGAGCTGATGTCACGATATGGCCTGTCATAAACTCTTCGTGGACGGAGAATCATTAGCTGCGGAAGGCCGGTGGGGGAGGGGGTCCAAGCGGCCGTTCAGTTGGCCAGAATCCCGGCTTTACCCACTTAACGAGCACAAAAAGTCAGTCAGATTAAGGCTGTTGTTGGAGACGACGAGCTATCTGGTTGGAGTCAGTCGATCTGTAAACACTGTCATTGATACCTATGCGGGGAGCATGATTAGTAGTACACGGCCGACATGAGTGAGATGATTAGGGATTGGGCATGATCCCCACAATAGCTCTAAGAAGGTCGGGAATGAAAGCAAAGGGGCCGATTTGTATAGGAACGCTTGAGACCGACAGCAAACCAGAGAGCAGACGGCCTAGGGGGAATGGCGACAGGGTCTCAGTCTGATATAATAATTATGTGTGGAGTCGGAATCAGACTGTGTGGGTATCGGCATTTCTCTGTAGAATCGGACCTAGACTAGCCCTCGTCGCACAGAAACAATTCACACTTTCTGAAGGGCCTACATAAAGCTGATGTTCTTTTCAAGTGGAGCGGCGTCTGTGGTGGTTCACAGTGAAACCTCCCACACCACCCACTTGCAGGCTCCAGCTTGCTCCGCCCATAATCCCTTAGCGGATGAACCGTCGGAGCCCCCCCCCCAATTTTAAACCAAATCAAAAGTGCAAAATCAGTCACTTGGTCCTTCTGAGACCCCCTATCTGAATTTCAACACGCGAGCTCTGGTAAACTGTTTTCGTTTGACATCATTTTTATTATTCGATCTATGCACTGTAACCAAGTGTTACTGTTTATACTCTGATAAATCAAAGGTGGCATTTGCATTTTTAAGATAAAAGTATACCAGAAATTAGAATATAGCTTTAGACGTTAGCAGAGGAAGCACAATGGCATGTGGGATTGTCTGCATCCGGTGGCGCAAATTCGTGCCAGAAATTGGGGTCGAGGGTTGGGAAAGGTGGGGGTACGAGACAGATGTACATTGCACCCCTTAAGAATATTACATCGGAATGGCATATTTATGGTCTTTTATCGTTTTCTCATTTTGAGTGGCATTGAATACGTTTTGGTTGTTGACAAGTTAGAAAAATTCTTCACAAGTCGCCTTAATTTTTTCACCCCTCAAAAATTTGTGGGGGGGGTGATTCAATGGCCCATCCCAAAAAGTGCTGTTGTACATACCCCACCTCATTCCCGGAATTTACGCCCATGTCGGCATCTTTTCCAAACTCACCGAATTATTCACAGCAACCCTTACCTAGAGTGGCAAGCCAGTCGGACTGATTGGGATTGGCATGCAATGTGTAATACTCTTGGGCTTGGCTGCATCATTGACTTGACTGACGACATGAAGCCAGACTTGGATGGATCGAGACACGGTGTACTTGAAGCCATTGCAAGTGGTCTGAACCCCCTCTCAGTTTTCGCTAACCCTGTATATTTTAGACTCCATGATACAGGCCTAAATACCGACAGTAACCTTACGGAATTGTGGATCCAGTCTAAGTTTGACTAATCCAAAATTTGTATACGGCACATTTTATCGCAGAATTGTTTTCTGACTCATAAAGATTTAACGCAAAATGTGAATGGAAGATGTGTGTCTATCGGTCTTTCAAACAACACAACCATAATAAAAGACCCGTTTGGACACCGATATTAATTTTCCCTTTAAAACTATAAGACACTGGATACCTTGTTCCAGGAAAAATTATATTCTCATAATGTACCAGTAATGAAACTTTACAGCAAAAGATATTTCCTTTTCGGTGCCATTCCTCCTTTGAACAGATGTGGTTCGCAACAAAGCCATACGCAGGTGTTGAGGTGTTGTCTCTGTGTACGTAGCCTCGCACCATTGGCTGTAATGATGAGCCAAGTCGTCGTCATCATCTTTGCAGTTTGTTTTGCACATTTCTGGCGGCTGTTCTGTGTATCAGTTTGAAGACACAAAACTGTTATTTATACATTTCGAAACTTGTCACTCTGTGGCCTCTCGGAGGTCCCAATAAGTGCAAAGTTGTACTGCTTCACTTTTTAATTAATTCTGTTGTATTCGTTTCGATTGATGTCCACTTCTGCAAGGTGAAGCCCAGGCAATCACAGGTCACAGGATTTGGATCAGCCCAAGTAAGAGCTCTATAATAAACGGGGTGTCGGGAATTATTTTATCATCATTAAAATCTCGGCATTTGGGACATTTCTTTCTAGGTTCCATCCCCAATGTCATGAAGCATGGTTGTACTAACAGGGCTGAAACATCGCATCTCATTTTGATGCTAATCTGTACACAGCTAAGTAGCGGCTAGTTTGAGGCTTTTCCATGATCGAAAATTCAGAGAATGACACCTAAAATTGTAACAGTTGTTCCTACGTTTGCGCAGATGTGATTTATGGAACACTGTATATATTTTCGTATACAGGGTCTGACGTTTTTCGCTGCCTTTTTGTAGGCCCCAGGCACAAACTGTGCATATGGGGAGGGGTCTTATATTCTAGAGGGGAGGGCATGTTTTTCATTCAACATTTATTTCAACATTGCCACACAAAGACACATAGGTAGTACATTGCTATACTTACAGACAAGGATGCACGTCTTTAGATTCACAATATGCATTTAAACAATGGAATTATTACGCAGGACAAATAACATTTACACTAGAGCACGAAAACAGAGGAAAACATCTAGGTAAGTGGTGAAGCTTTTGTACCCCGACCTGGGACTGACAAGGACAAGGGCTGTACAATTTATATACAGGAACGAGACAATGAGACGATGGGTTCGGTCACAGTTAAAACATTGACCGTCAGCAGATTTGTTCCTTCTCTAATTTCTTGGGCACATGGGGGCGTGCCTCGAGTTATGCCATTGATTAACTTTACTAGTCGTTTTAATTTCGTTGTTTTTGATCAGACTACATGTGCACTGCATAATAATCCCGTCCCGCATTTAAGATACATCACAGACACTGTACAATGTCTGCCAGCCAACGCAAACAGCCGTTATCAACCTTTCTTCCATGCCACAACGATGTAGTCTCCCTAGACTTCCTTCAATCATGAACACCGAGGTGGCAGGACGGGGTGAGACTTCACTCAAAGGGGGTGGGGAGAAAATACTTGTCCCATCGATGAGCAAACAGCAAGTTTGCAGTCCTCGCGTCACAAGTGTCGCTGCCGTTATGTCATCTCCACATGAGCAAACAGTGCCAATAATCGTGCGTCTCTTTGATGGAGTGGACACCGGGAATTCGATTTGGAAACGGCGGCAGAACACTACAGGGTACCCGTCCTTTTCCCATTGACGTTTTTGTTTATAGTCTGTTTGCTTGTTTGCTTATTGTGTGTTTTAGTATGTTGCTTTTCAAATGCAACAGTGTTTGGAAAGACGACAATTTTGAATACTTTTAAAGCAGAATTTTAAAATGTAAACCTAATTCACTCAACAGAGCCCTCAAAACCGCCAATTTTAGCATGAAATCTTTAGAGCAAAAGACGACGGACATCAAATTGAAGATCATTTCAAAGCTCTTAGCAACTTGAAGGCCTAGGCTCACGTGAAGTGCCCTCCGACGATGAATAGGAAAAACTCTGTTGGCCATTATCAAGTTCTTGTACGTTTTTGCAGGGGGCAGAGGGAAACTTGCCCCTCGACAGACTTTTTTTAAAGCTGAGATTACTTCATAGGTTCGCACTAGGAAAGAAATTAATCTGTATATTATTTATCAAATACACGTTTTGAACCCCCCCCCCGACAACAAAAGCTTGATACGCTACTGGCCGGATATGCACAACACTTCTTCCATACGGACCCACACACACAAAAAAAACACTACGAGCAGTGCTAGCCTATACAATGAACCTTAATTATCACTTTTATTATTTATTTGACCATCACAAGAGCAAACAAAGCAAAATAGAACAAAAAGTATATAAAAAAAAACAAAAACACACATGCAAGTAAATATAAGCAGAAGCAGGGACCAGGGACAAAAATCCGAATATATAACGAGACAAATAACAGTTAGGCTATGTGGGTCAGGGACTGCAAAAGTAAAATAAACTACTATTACCCGCACATAATGTTTACAAGGCAAATTATACAGAGCAAAACAAAAACAACAACAACGGTCCCCACACAGGTGATCAAAATGACAGCCAGAAAAAATAGAATAGATTGAATTACAAGTGTGATAAGAAAGCCTGCTTGAGGGCCTTAAGGAATTGAGGAAGGGAGTCGGGAACAGGTGAGTCCTTGATAAGTGGCGGTAAAGAATTTCATATTCTAGGAAAACTTTGGGTGAGGGAATGAAACAAAGCTTGTGTGCAGGAAGGAAGATGGCAGAATGTGGGCTTAAAGGTAGTATATATCATGGGCTGAAGGAGAATTTAGACTGGTTTGAAATAAAATGAATAATTCATGTGATGACACAGTGTCTGGTCTGCTGTGTACTGTACTGTCATCGGACCTCGTAATGGAAGCAAAAAGTACCCTACAGTAATATTGAAAACAGACTACTGGGTGTAAATGTTGCAACTGTATTACGAATTAACTGAAGGTTGTTGGGCAAGTTTTTTGGCTGTCGGGGGGGGGGGTTGGCTTCACTCACAAAACAGACCGGGAAGTTTTTTATAAATTACTCCAATGAAACCAAGATGTTTCGAAAAATATAGCCAAACAAATTCTCCAAATTGTAACATTTGGATCGCATTGCCCAAAGCGCGTCGATACGTTCTTTAAAGGGAAAATAACTCATTGCTGTAACAAAATCAAAATCTGCCAAATTGGGCCAGCTGTGAAAATAAGAATCAGGCGAGCCTGAATGGACGTGATCGACGCAGCCGACTTGGAAACTCCTGACGAGCTTCGCTTAAACGTGTCTTCATGGTAGCGCCCTCCATTAGTTCTAATTTTCCCCGATTTCCGATAAACAAGGGACTTCGTAAAGTCGTTTCTATTTCACTGGTTTCCTATAAGACGCAGTTTTCTATGTTGTAGTCTTTGCACACCAGCGTTCTGCGATAAAAATAGAATAACGTCATCCACGGGGCTTCCACACAGTGGGCTGTCTATTTTTAGATCAAAGCAGCCCTCTTATAAAAACACAGGAAAATCATGGACATCGACAGCAAAGATGTGCAGGCCCCTGTGCTTAAACCTGAAGCACAACACTTAGAAGAAATTATCGAGAACTTCCGTCCAGTCAAAAGGAAACAGATTGGGTGAGTAAGTAGCACTGGAGACCAGACGATTTAACGTGTCAAAAAACCTCACAAGCCTAAGGCTAAGCGTGCTAAGCATGATGTGTGGCCCAAGTTAGTTTCATTTTCAAAGTTCAAGTCTCGTGTAATTCTTGTCATGGTTGTCCCATCCCATTCCTTGCTCTATGAGAATTTGTCCATTTTTCACAAAGTTGAAATAATTATTAGGCCTTCTTGTGAAAAGCTTGAAGATGGAAAACACTACCAAAAAATAAAAAAAAAAACATAAGAAACATAATTTCTTAATTTTTTTCAAGTAATTGAGACAAAACAAAAGATCTTATTAAATATTGGGACAAATGGGAGGATTTTTCCAGGATTTCAAAATGTCCAACAGGTATTACAATACCCGCAGAACTGTGGGGTCTGATGTTCGTCCCGCTCCCACAAACAGGGCGGACGTCGGACCCCACAGTTCTGAGGGTAGCATGAAAGGTGGCTCAGTTTTCCATCCAGGTCAGATGTGGGATACTATCGGTAGGTCCATTACAACGAGGATATATCCTGCACTATTATAGTATTGAAACTGTCAACTGCATGACAAATCGGAAGACATTTTCTTCAGGTATTTCATGGTGGATAAAATGAGAGTTTTGAAAATTGTAAATTGGATGATTTTTTGATGAAAAGTGTCTTTTGGTACACAGTGTGCTAAGACTGAGATGAGAGAATGTCTTATCATTCCCACACTTGATGTCAAAGCATGTATACTCCCCCCCCCGAAAAAAATCCCAAGTTTTCCAACGGCCAAACACACGGAAAGGGTTTCATTTTTTAGTTAATGTAATGTTTTAATGCCATTTGCATTCATTATTAAAGTTAGCTGTGCAAAATTTTATGCTGCAAGAAAGTTTCAGTACAGAAACTTTCTTGTTACAGCACACTGAGCTGTGATATCATTGACAGGTGTTAAGACCTGTTCCTGTTTGTGTAGATCACATGTGGCATTGGTAGATCAACACGATGATTAAACTATGAGACACTGTACACGTTGGCCAGCATATCCAATGAAAGAAACCTGTGACTCACCTATGAGGCATTTCCTTCCCTGTTAACTTCCTATCCGGAGTCGTCACATTCTTAGTATTTTAATATTCAGACGGAAAACCAGCTAGTGTTCACTCGATCTGCTTAGGTAGAAGTTTGAATTACAAGCAGGCTGTTATCAGTTGAAAAGTGTTGAAGAGAAGGTGAATTTCTCAGGCTGAAGCACGTAAGTGATTCATATTATGTTGGAGTACCATACACCTCTTTCAAAATATATGATATGTGCATGTTGATAAATGTTAAAAGCTCCCAGCAATATGTACATGTACATATGCGTGCACTGTGTGTGGAATTCACATGTATACCTGCATGCATATAGGTTGAATGTAATCCGTCGATCAGCCCACTTGTGCAATCACATTGCATTATTAGTTAAGTCAATTCAATGAAATCTTCCGACTTTACTTCCCTTCTTTGAAACTTATCTTCCACAAACTGCGAATTAGAAAGAAAAAGGCGATTGGCAGATGACAGAAAGAGTGGCAAAATGTGCATTAAGAATGACAGATCACACAAATATATACAGATCAACCAGCACGCACATGATGAAAAGTAAAACAAGAGATGTTGAACTTAGACTCTGAAAATGATCATTTTATGCCATGTACCTCTTATCATAGATGTACATGTAAGTCCAATGATTTTTATAATTCATAGACGGGTGTTTAAGCAGTATTTTTTTTCTAATGAGGAATTTGTCTTAATTTACATCATTGAGCTTTTTGTCCAACAGAACAGAACAAAACTAATAGAAAAAGTGTCCTTGAGGCTATTGAAATATGGATTGGTGATCAATCCAGTTTGGCTGGTTTAACCAGGTTTAAAATTAGCCACCCAGCTTTAAAATCTGGCCACCAGGTTGAACATCTCGGGTGCTGCATTTCAATTCTTGAACAGTAATACCTTGATTTAAAAACAAGCAGCCAATGAATGTGAAATGGCTTCCAATTTTTATGAAATAAATCTACCTCCTGGATGTCCAGAAATGCACAATTATTAAATTTAAAAATTTGGAGGGTTCTAAATTGGGCTCTTCTTCCTCCATGCTTAAATCAAGCTTAAAAAAAATTTCATTCCCGTTTCTCCTGAACAGAACAGGCTATTGAGCTCTGCCAATACCAAATAAAAGCTTACATTGTGTGCTTTCCATCCATGCACGTACTCAGTTTGGTCATTTTTGAAGCAGGTACAGAGGAACACTGTGAGAACAAAGTCCTTGGTACTTTACAAATTATCTTGTTAGAATAGTTTCCTTGTATTATCAGTAATGGAAAACAAAGACTTAGAGCCAAAACTTGTCCTTGTTATAAACATGACCTTGTATTGACAGTGTTCTTCTTATCTGGTTTCAACTGTATACCCTTTTTTCACAGCAGGTCACAATGAATTAATCACAATTAATATTCAATTTTGCCAAATGACTCCTGTAATCAAACATCACCATGGGTTGCCGAACATGGAATGAGTGTACAGACACACTTGGTACCGCTGGTTCACATAGACAACACGGATCTGGATTTAACCACATTTGTTAATTTCTTGTCCCGTCGCTTCTCATTCGTATCCCCAGCAATGCAGAACTTGAAGCTTGTAGTTGTCGGCGACGGGGCTGTGGGGAAGAGTTGCCTTCTCATCTCCTACACCACCGGCTCCTTCCCTAGCAACTATGTCCCCACGGTGTTTGACAACTATTCCAACAGTGTTATGGTTGCAGGAAAGGCTTACAACCTAGGACTCTTTGACACCGCTGGACAGGTATGACTTTTGTAATCGTCGATGTTGACATAGCAACAACAAAACAGGGCGTCATTTATGGTCTCAGTTTCATCGATTTCACCGGATGGTTTTCATGTATGTGTGTCTGTAGGAGGACTATGACCGACTGCGTCCGCTGTCTTATCCAGGAGCTGACATCTTCTTGCTGTGTTTCTCTGTCGAGAGTAGAGCATCGTTTGAAAATATCGCGACCAAGTGGATTCCAGAGATTCAATATCATATGCCTTGTACTCCGATCCTTCTGGTTGCAACCAAGATAGGTAAGTAGAAAGGACAGAGGCAGCTTCGACCAGTTTACGGAGCTGCCATACTGTGCAGAAGAAGGAGCTGGTTAAATATAAAATAACTCGGTCAAGAAACAGTCATGAACCCTGGAGACTGAATGCTGGATGGGATATCTCCAACATGTCTTGCAATACTGGTAGATTCTGCAGAAAAACAGTAAATGAAACTGGGGGGCCTGACCACTGCTGTCCGCTTTGACCAGCAAAGAAGAGTTATGTCGGTGGTCGAAAATTTCAACTCGGTACACGGGGGGGCAGATGAAAAAATGTACATTTCAGAAGCTGTAAGCCCATGCACCGATGACATAAAGTGTTTATCGCTGTGCATGATGGGATGGAATGGGATTCATCCCTGCATGTATCGCAATACACTGTAATCATAAGCGTGAGTATGATTTTCTCTTTTTCTAAGAGGCATGTTTTTATAACCATCGTTTTAAATCTTCCCAGGAATCACACGTATTTTCCATAACTGGAAATGATAAGATTAATCATAGTGATGTTCATAAGGAGAGCTGGTTTTCCTGCCTCAAAAAAATCTTCAACAGTTAAAGGGTTTAATACTGTAAGTCATTGGGTAACGTCTTGTGAGAAGTTGACTTGGGATTTGTTGTGCAAGTTTGTTCTGTTTTTAATTTTTTTTGGCAATGTAAATCAACGCTTGACAAAAATTTAATCCATGGATTACTCTTGCAGATCTCCGTGGGAGGTCTACAAATAGTTGTATCACATTTGACGAGGGCTTCAAGTTGTCCCAGAAACTCAACTTGGATTACATGGAGACAAGTGCACTGGAGAGAACAAACGTAAACAACTGCTTCGAGAAGGCAGTGAGTAAAATTCACAAGAAGTCTTCAGTGGACCTTCTGAAATGTATGCCTTGTACATGATGTTGCCGAAGTAGAATTTAAGGACAGTTAAGTTTTTTGTTGTAAACAAACATATCAGTGAAATTATCTCATTACACAATGCACGTGTAGCGCTCTCTGTTTTGTCTTGTGGCAGTTGCACATTTCCAATGTGAAAAAATGTCAAAGCACTTGCCTATACTTGTCCAATATTTGTGGAAGTTGTGTTCAAGTACGTTGTGACAGGACGTACGTGTAGAGAATAGACTTTGGAAGAAATGAGAGCAGTCATCTTCATTCCCTCTGTTTTCTATCATTCTAGCTGTCCCTTTTGCTTGTAATCATTCCAGGTGGCTCCATTTTTTTTATCATTCCAGGTTTATATGTCTGTGTCTAATAGAGGGACGAAGGCCAAACTGAAGAAGGGCTTTGGAATTTTCAGCTTTGGCGGGAAAAGCAGTGTACCCCGACCTCCGGAGATGCCCCCAGCAGGTGAGATTGGGCAATTCGAAGTTGTTTCAATACCTCCTGTAGAAGGGGCTTGTTTGTGGTCTCCAGACAGGTCTCCTCCGAGCTAATAATAAAAATGAGGGGATTTATAAACACTTGTATGTGTCAGAGTCTTCAAAGTTGAGCTTCACAATTTCTTACTAATGTGGGAGCCGATCTCCGCTCGACCCATTATCGACTTCTTTGGTTGAAAATTCATGTCGTGACAATGCCATAAAATTCATTGTCCCAATCCCGTCCTTTGATAGGTTCTGGACCAATCAGAATGGCTCAACTGTCTCAGGGAATCAGTATAATTGATGTTTGACTAATCCCCCTTCAAAACACACTTACAAACTGCATGACCACCCGGACAGCGCTCGATAGCCCAAGATGTAGTGTGCCTCTGCTGTATTTTAGGGTTCCAGGTTCGAATCCCCGAAACTCTGGTTGGAAGAAGTGTCTCTTTATTGCTGAGTAAAATCATTAAAATACAATATAAAATTTTTTTAAATGAGGAAGATTAGGTCGAGCATGGGGTGTTACACTGCATTGTGGTACATGTACATGTACAAGGAAAGAAACTTTGGTATTTTAAGTTAGAGTGTAAGTTATTGAAATTGTAAATCGCTGTCATTAACAGAGAAGACTTTCAAAAAAATTCAATGCTCAAAGTTAATCCAGTGTTATACTACTGAATGTTTTTTCCAGTAGCTGTGTTTATTTATATAGTGTTTTCCATTTGTTTTATGATCTCAAGGTAAAGCACCCTGGATTGAAATCCAAACCTCAACCATGGCAGGTGACTTTGGCAAGGCGTTGGAGCAGCCAACTTTCTCTGACGTCATCTTCATCGTTGAAGGGAAGAGCATCTTGGCCCACAAACTAGCACTCTGCAGTGCCTCCAACTACTTCTGTCGCGTCTTTGGCCTAAAACCACCAGACCAGGTTTGTCATATTTCACCTGTTTTATACCAGGATTCTTTCATGGTGAACCAACCCCAGCTCAAGTATTTTTTCAAGGCTGAAACACACCATTGTAAGAAATAAAGAAGACCAAAGCAGCCAACTTTCAAAATGAAATCAAACACGGCAAAACTGACTCATGAGCAGCATCTGTGCTATATAATTGTGTTACACTACTCACAGCTAGGCAACTGTTATTTCTGGTGACACCACGAGACACCACCATATAGAGATATCTGGGTACAACCGTCTCCATTGACTTATGTAGCAGGGGTTGTTTACAAGATGGGATTGGGTATGTCGTAACACACACACGCTGGTTGTGTACCCACAGTATCACAGACTTCCACTGTTCTCACAGTATCATGGAGTAATTCCAAGATTCTTGTTGTGGCATCTTCTTTCTCTGTCTTTAGGGAACGTCAAGCGGTTCCAAAGTCTGGAACTTTACCTGGGAGGATATCAACGAGGGCAAGATCGCTGGTTTAGCTGGTATCCTCGATGAAGTGACCCCAGACAGCGGCCTGCTTGAGAAAGCAAAAACCAAGGTGATGATCAGTGCAGACATCTCTTACAAGACCTTCCGCCATGTCTTGGAGTTTCTGTACACAGGTGAGATCCACGATCTCTTCACTTACCAGAGTACATTGTACACCTTTACCAAGTGATAATTGCCCTTATCAGGGCGATACAGTGCTGAGACAAAACGTGTTTAAACTTTTGACGTCATCTTGAACAAAGATTGTTTTGTGTTGCATTCACACGAGCCAGCCAGCTGAGGCCAGTTGGTTCTGTAATTCAATTATGTAAGATGACCGCGTTAGTGACTACTAGAAGTCACTACAGTCACAACTCCCATAAACCTGCTCATTCTGCCATCTTTGCCTGTCTGCGTTGCCACAGTGAGTAGCTGTAGCGATAGATGACAGCGATGTCTAAGTTCACAGACTAAGGAAGTTTGTGTCGGTGCAAACCATCTGCAGATTACATATCATTGCATGTGCACTCATGAAGGTCAGAGCCCATTGCTAACAATTATTTGATATTAACCCTCCCCAATCCTTCACCTGTTGGAGGACTGAGGAGTGTTAGGGTTAACATGGCTATATAGATACAAAATGAAGTAGATTGCAATATTCTATTTGAGTTCTTCACGAAAATTTCATGGTAACCATGACAATTTTGGGATTTCGAATTTTCAAATAATAAAAGGTGTGTTCTTCTTACAGTTCTTATAAACAGCGTTTAGCATATATTAAGACTGGACCACTTTTGATGCCTCTGAAGTAGTCGTGAGTAACTACACTGGCCTCTTGAGAGGAATCTAAATACATCTGGTTGTCAAAAGCGAGTTAGTGAGTTCCTCACTGCTTACATTGGAAACCAGTAGTTTCTACCAAATCCATAGACTTATTTTACTGTCATAATTGCTGATTGTTATATTTTGTATACTTTGGATGGTATGAAGGCCTCCCTAACATCATGGAGGATGCCAGTGTGGAAGACCTGGTGGCTTTGCGGAAAGCATCCAGCACCTTCCGCCTCCCCGAGCTCGACACCATCGCCAAGAACTTGCAGAATGAAGAAGAGTTCCTGAATCCTAGCATTGGAACCTACCTGAATGACCAGACAGGACAGAGGGCCAAGTGGTTGTTCCTGAACAAACAGGCACTGTCTGATGTCCGATTCAAAGTTGAAGGTAAATATCATTAGTTGGCCAGACCCGGTCTGTGAGAACAGTTTTGGTCTTAGTTTTGGAGTAACTGTTAAATATGAGAAAGGTTGACGGTGTTAATTGCCGCTGACTCTCAAGAACGCAGCCACGTGAACCAAATCCAGAAAGGGAAATTCACTCTATCTACAAAATTCAGGAAAACTCCGTAAAATGACTACATACACATTTCTTCCTCTTATGGCACAGAGACAACAGTTTATGCCCACAAGATGATGTTGACTTCCCGCTGTGAATTCATGGCTGGAATGTTCAGCGGCCTCTTCCAAGAAAGCAGCAAAGATGAGGTAATCATAATTTATTCATATATAGCACATTTCCCTTTGCATGAGAAAAATCCTCACAATTATAAAAAACTCTAAAATTGTCCTGATAATTTTTACTCTACTAAGTTAGAATAAAAACAATGGTATTAAAAATTAAGTAATTAGAACTTTAAACCAAGTGTCTTTTGACAAGAAGTATGCAACGATAAAATCCTGACACAAGGATTTCTTAGGATGGTTTCAGTTAGAATTCTTTCTTTCAAAATTTACTGAGCACACAAAATTGCATGGGCAGACTTCACAAAGGCTTCATCATTTAGGACACTTTTGTCAGTCAGCTTTGGATTCTTCATTTGAATCACGAGACCAACACTTAACTTATATGGTGTCATACATTTGAAATATCGCTGAAGGTTTTGTGAGAATTGTACACTGGAAAAGATGAGCCAAACTTTTCAAGCTGTGGTGATAGACATAAGGCTATGCTGTGTTTATGGTGTTTTACCTAATTTCCATATATCTGTTTGTTTTTCACGGTGTTTAGATTAAAATTGAAGACGTGAGTTTGGAGTGTTTCTTGGCCCTCCTGGAGTACCTGTACACTGACCACGCCCCTATAGAGGAGGGTGATGCCGTGGGGATCCTTGTAGCTGCTGATCGGTATGGCCAAGATCGACTGAGAAATCTCTGTGAGCTGTACATCACCAAGGGGGTAGATGTGGCTGTAGCAAACTGCATTGCAGAGGCGCATGTGGATGTCATTGGATTGCTGCATACAGCTCAGGTAGGTTATCCTTCATCATTGCTCACTTACATTGCATATGGTTTTTGAAGGGAGATTTCATCCACCCAAAATTTGAAACGGTGTGAATTTTGCTTTCCCACTTCCCCTCTCCCCCCAAAAAAAGCATTTGTAGCCTATGCTGTAGCTTTGTGTACTTGTGATTCCAATTTTTCACTATTTTTCATTATGTTTTAGCATTTATGAAAAATGTGTTTGTTGCTGATGCAGAGGTAGTTGTAGCATTTTTTTTCAGTCCGGCCCACCTGACTTTCCGGCATTTTTAAAAATTGTCTATGTGGTGTCAGTGACCTTTGACCTCACAGTATTACAACAAAGGTATGAATAGTAAGGTTGTTTTGCATAAATATCTTTCCATGTGGTATTCATAAAGGCCGGTTTCTGGTCGGCACAAAGGTTAACACAAATACAATTTGATCAGATCTTCGTGTAGCAGAGTAGCAAAAGTTGAAAATCTTTCAACGGAAGCAAATTTCCCTGCAAAAGTTTCTTGACGTCAAATTCACTTTCAGATTGGCCTGAAGTGTGAATTGGCCTCAAAAGATGAGCACCATGTATGTTGTGTTTGTGACGTTGTGTCGACCTAAATTGTTTTCCACAAGCTGAGAACAAAAGATTCCTCTACCAGGTTCTAACAACCTTGTTTCCCCCATGTCTCTGGTTAGTAATATAGCAGCTCGCCTAGCAACACTTTTTACATCTCTCTCACACAGTTGCACAATGCCAACCAACTGGCCACGTGGTGCCTCCATTTCATCTCCAGTAACTTCATGGCCTTCCAGAAGCGGGCGGAGTTTAAAATGCTGGAGGGGGAGAACCTGAAATACATCACCGAGCACCGCTGGCCTCCCGTGAGCTACCTGGAAGCGCTGGAGAAATACAATGCCAAATATGGAAAGAAAGATGAAAGGTGCAAAGTTCAGTGAAAGAAAAAAAACAAGGAGTAATTGTACAAGTCATAATGCACTGTTTTGTAGCTCACTGGAGAATACATGTCGAGGGGAAACGCTTGGGTGGGGTCTCCATGGTATCTCCAGCTGTTTTTGTTATTTCAGGTTTAGTCAACGAATGTACAAAAGGTTCACTTCAGCCTATCCCAGTGATACGAAACTCTTGCCATCTGAGACGTCTTAACGCAGAACATCTATTGTAAAAAGAGATATTGTAATTTAAAAAAATTGGAGGAAAAAAGGGTGACTTGCTTGCCACTTGCCAAGCTCAACTCTCCATCCTGCCAATCTAGAATCAGCATCATGCAATTTGAGGTCACCGTATCATTTCTTACCTCAACTTTTTGGGACTGCCAGTTTTGCCTCAATGCATCTCACATACTGAAGGCATTACCGTTGGTATATTCCTAAAAATGTTACCCACGACTAGCTTTCATGCATTTGTTCCTGAAGACCTTTGAAGAACTTTTTTTTCTCCAAAGAGTACATTGTCAAAGTAGCAGATGTTAAACTCTGTAAAAATAACCGTATCTGGAATGTATATTTTAATGAAACTAACAGAAGTAAGCTATGAAGAAGACTGACTTGAGTCATAAGTTTTGTTTTTAAACACAGGTAAAACAAGGAGATTTTTTAAAAGTATATTAATATACGTTTGGTTGTTATTTGAGGTTTTTTCTACTGTCATATATTGAGCAGAGTTTCAGACAACATTTGAAAATTTGATTCTTAAGTCCTCTTGATGACTTGGAAAGAAATTGTCCTGTTTTCTTCATGTTAGATGCTTTTTACTTATCAACATTATAAAATGGGACACCCAGATTAGCGTACAATCCACCCCAAAGACACCTGTACGCCTTCTGCCTAGCTGAAAGCTTGGTGCTAAAAGTCTTTTGGTGGGTGAGTGTTGGATAAATTGTTTGTTGTACGCTACAGAGTTTCTCCTTCCCCCATCAGCCCTCAATTTTGTCACATGAAAATATTCTTCTTTTTATGAAAATGTGTAAGTCCATATATTCAGGGTTCTCTGTAGGCTGCATGTTTGATCTGCCGGTAAGCGCCTTCCTGAAAAAAATAAGTTTCTTACTTACCAGGCATTCATTTAACAATTAAAGCCTACCACAATTTGCATGTAGCTTAGAAGTTCTCGAAGCTTATGGGACTATAAAATAAGACAGCTCTTCACATAAATGTCCTAGCATGTATAAATTACTGGTATGCATGGACGTATTTAGAATGTTCTAAACTACATGTATTGCATTTCAAGTGATAAAATTCCAGTGATTGTATCAGACAATAACTGTAATGTGTTTTGAATATAGTCCCTATCATATACTCCTTTTAAAATATCTTTCTGGGGTATAACCTCTGTCGCTTACAAAAATTGGAGAATAAATAACATGTATGGCCAAATCTTATGCAACATGCGTGTCCACTGGCAAAAGTGAAATCTAAAAGTTGATCGTTTTGTCTTTGGGAACAGGGAAGAAAATCCTCATCAGTTATCAGCTGTGAATTTTGATGGGTAAAATGTGGACAAATGCAATGGGGAGTAACATGGGATCTGTACAGAGTACGAGAAAGCATGGAAACCACCAAGTAGCCATGGTTGAGATGGATGGACAGCCTCCCGCATTCCTTAAGTGCCTCTGCGACGTTGACAGAGAAAGAGGGTCGCAGTGATGATGGACACTTGTTCACCATTGGCAGCTGTGTGCCCCAATCAAGTGACGGAAAGCAAATGAGATGGGCAGAACATGCAGCAAGGTTCATCGACTACAGATGGACTAACAGAACCCCTAAAATAGCCGCCCCAACAGGAGCTGAAGAGGAGGAAGACAGAAGATGGAAAGATGATACGACAATATGCATGAAGCCAGCGTCATGGACAGAGAGCAACAGAGAGAGAACACTAGAGGAGGCTTGAAGAGGGTACCATCCAACGAGGGATGATACCTTAGCAAACCTCACCTAAATTCGAATTCAGCTCCGTCACCCAGCAATTCTTGCAATGCATTCCATTCAAAAGAGACACCTGCACTAATGATCCCCGATGACTCCGAGAGTACTCTTGGGACGGTAACAGCATACTTTTAACATAAGCATCACAAATGTCAGGGGCCACTTCTCTTTTTAGATTAAGCTTGAATGTGTTTTTAAAATGACAGTTCAAGTACTCCTCGGTTGTTTCTGCAACCGGGCTGCCTCATCCAAGAAACAGGAACTATTGTGGGGAATGAAGTGACTGGCCAAAGATTATCCAAAAATCGCTGGAATGTGTTCACAAGGTTTCTGTAATAGACACTTTAATATTAAATCATGAAGAACTCTGCCCGAGCTGGCCATGTAGTAAAATTGTGAAACTGAACTAAGATCTTCAAGTTTGAAAACTAGACTAGAGCACAATCCCCCAAAATGGGGGCACATCTGCACTTCATGACCTGCAACAAACCGCTAATAACTTTCATCCTTAAAGACACTCCAATATCTGTTGGGGGTGCGAGAGGGTCCTCCCCCCAGCAGTGCTGTCAAGAGAGGCCCCTGAGTGTCGTACATTCTTGACAGGAGACTCTGAGATTCATTAACATACATGTAATCCTTTATTAAATACATCATTTTCAGCACCAATATGCAATAGATATCCAGCGGTTGGGGGAGGGGCAGTACTTAATCTCACCCCCCGTCCTTGTTCCTAATTTTTTTGATTTTAACAAATAGGAATAGGGAAATTAAAGAACAAGCACTTAAAAATAGTACTAAACCTTCCTTTGAAGGAAGGGTGATTCTACTGTTAGAATTTTTTTAACAATAAGCCAGTTTCGAAAAAGGCAAAGACCGAGACATCAGTTGAGAACAAAGACCTGGCACAAGACCTGATGACAGCGTGAAAAGTACACGTATGTAATTAGCCTGCTGACTGGTTTCACATTGTGTAGGAATTAATGGAAAACGCCAGGCTGTGCAGCATGTAGCGGCATTCCGTTCGGTAATCATTCTTAGGCTCTGTCAAAATGACTTGACCATGACTGCAAATAACACATGCACCAATGGTCCCGTGCATTAGTTTCATGTGGATGAACTCACTGTGTCATCTCCGGCTGTAAGGCCTTACATTTTTCCCACATTGTACTTCATACACTGTATTGCACTGCATTTTGCAAATCCTTACAGAGTCCGACATTACAATTACTGTAAGATGGTTCACACAATCAAGGCATTACATTCTGTTCTAAAATACGCCGTAGCTCACATGATTCATAATGCTAAACTTTTTTTCACAAGAAAAGGAAATATTGTCAACTACATTTGGAGGGTATTCATACACGTCCTTTTTCACGAACATAAATATTATGCCCTCTCGTCTGGTTAATACTGTAAGACTAATGTCATGCATCACATGTATGTAAACCCTCGCTTCCCACATCAGCATGGCCATTCATAAAAGGACACAAGGTCATTGCATTTCTAATATTAAAACAAATGGATCGTTTCTAACCATAGTTTTCCAGAGGGTAATGAATATCAAAGTTTCAAAATATGACAAGTGTTTGTTAAAATTGTAAAATAACACGTGCATAACAGTATAAAAAATTTATATATGTTAATTATTAAATGATTTGTTTCAAGAAAACTAGCTTTTAGGCAATACAGACTAAATTTGTTACATACACAACAAGAAGCAAAATTTATTTCCAGACTGTGCATCAAACAAAATAAGCCACTTTCCCTTCTTCATACTCTGTCCCCTTTCTCCCCGCATTGAGCCTTGTATTTCTCCAGCTCCTCCAGGTAGCTCACAGGAGGCCAGCGGTTCTCGGTGACATATTTCAGGTTCTCCCCCTCCAGCTTCTTAAACTCCGCCCGCTGCTGGAAGGCCACAAAGTTACGGGAAATGAGATCAAGGCACCACTGGGCAAGCTGACTGGCATTGCACATCTGTCAAACAATCAAACACATACTAGGTCAGGGCATCTTCAATAAGTATATTTCTGCACATCTGACAATAACGCAACAATGTTGTTAACATAAACCAAAGACTGATCATTGCCATTGAAGTTACACGCTCTTTCTATGTGCACAACAGCACGCTATGTAATTCCATGTCAACGACAAACAGCAATAACTCCTGTTTCATTAACGAGTTAGATCACATATAGCACTGATCGAATGATGTGACCCTCTAGTTTAGTTTTATTAGAAGTACTTAAAATAGGCTGATGCTGCTTCTGGCAAGTACCTAACATTAATGGAGAGTTGGATGATACAGACAATGAGATATGGTTGCTGGAAAAGTTCAACCAACTTTCTGGCTGTTTTTTCACTCATGGCACTTGGGTAACACTTGACTTTTAATTTAGACTGCACAGTTTGGGCATTCAACACTAAGAACTAGACTTGATTTTGATGAATGGAGACTTGGACTTGGAATTAATTTTTAGAACTCAGTGTGCGCTGCAACTCATTCATATCTGAGAATTCAAACACGAGCTTATCAGGATGGGCTTACAAACCTGGGCTGTATGCAACAGTCCAATGACATCCACATGTTCCTCTGTCACATCTACCCCCTTGGTGATGTACAGCTCACAGAGATTTCTCAGTCGATCTTGGCCATACCGATCAGCAGCTACAAGGATCCCCACAGCATCACCCTCCTCTATAGGGGCGTGGTCAGTGTACAGGTACTCCAGGAGGGCCAAGAAACACTCCAGACTCACGTCTTCAATTCTAATCTAAGCATCAATGCAACAAGATTCCTGTTTGATTTTTCCTAAATTGGTTCCCAAACGACTATGAAATGTACGCGTTACAGTCACATCGGTACCAACAAAATGAACACTCGATCTCCGGCAGCATGACTCTTTTCAACCAAAGACGGGGTGCTTCTGCGCAAGGCAGGTAGCTTATCAACGCAGTGCCATGAGTCCTTGTGGTCTACAGCATATCACTGGGGTATTCGGTCAGTAGGGTGCTTGTCAGATATGTGGGAACTGTTAGCCTAACCCTAAAGTAGCACCCACTATCAGAACTGACAGGCATTCAGTATTCTTATGACTGCTTCTTAGAGAAATAGGTCCAAGTTGGAAGCGGCATAAAGGCACCTTTCCCTATGCGGGTCAACACCTGCACCAAGTGTTGCATATCCCGGAGCCGAACACAACGTACATGTGTGTTATGTTAATGCAGTTGACTTTTGTGTCCATGAAAATGAAACACATAAATGCATCGTGTAAGCAATGCACCCAAAAAACGTACGTATGGAAAGGCGTCCTAACTCCACAGGGTGTTTGGCCATCATCAAAGAATCAGTCTGTACACCTCACTTTTGTTACCTGAGAATTATTTCTCCCTGACTGTCGGTCTTGCTCTGTAAAGTGACTCAAACCCAAATTACCTCATCTTGGCTGCTTTCAGTGAAGTCTCCGGTGAACATTCCATTCATAAACCCACAGCGACATGTCAGCATCACCTTGTGAGCATAGACTAGTGTGTCTTTGCCAAGAGAATGAAAAAAGGTGATGTTTTTTCAATGTTGTAAAATAATTGACTGGTGGGGCACAAGGTTGAATAAAACCAAACTGATATAATGAGAACGTTAGTGCTGCTATTCTCCACACAGAAAGAACTCAATTTCAATGCTGTCTATTCCTATTCCAAAAACCAAACCTTGCACAACCCACACCACCCAAATGCATCAAATTCCAGCTCCATGGAGCACTGTTCTTTAACTAATAGCCAGGGATATCCAAGGGGACCGGCAGGAAGAGATACAAGACACAGCTTACCTTCAACTTTGAATCGGATATCAGACAGTGTCTGTTTGTTCAGGAACAACCACTTGGCCCTCTGTCCTGTCTGATCATTCAGGTAGGTTCCAATGCTAGGATTCAGGAACTTTCCATCATTCTGTAGGTTCTTGGCGATGCTGTCCAGCATAGGCAAGGAGAATGTATTGGATGCTTTCTGTAAAGCCACGAGGTCCTCTGTGCTGGTCTCGTCTGTGAGGCTAGGAAGGCCTATAATGTTAGAGGTGGTGTGGAAAGGCAGAATTTAAGAAACAAGGAGTTTCTTGGGTGCCAGTATACTCGGTAAAGAAGGCTTCTGAAAAGTTGAGAAAGTTGGAATTGTCTACTAGACACACTGCCACATCACCTAAGACACACATGATCTTTCAAAGAGAAAAGAGCACGCTGATTACTCATGAAGATCTCTTACCAGTGACTGACTTCTACCGTGAGTTTTCCAAAGAAGTTCAGGTGTATAATTAGCAAGATATCTGTTTGCAACATGGACTTATCAGAATTCTGGAAATTCCTACACCGTAGATCATCCCAAGCCTGAAGAGTAATTACTTTTAAGTTACCTGCATTTTATGTTTTAGTGAGATGGCTGGATTTTTGAAAATGAAACAAGTGAAGGACTTGACAAAATGGCAGAAAAAAGTTTGGTTTGGGAATTTTTTTTCGTCTTGTAGTTACCTGTGTACAGAAACTCCAAGACATGGTAGAAGGTCTTGTAAGAGATGTCTGCACTGATCGTCACCTGGGTCTTTGCTTTCTCAAGCAGACTGCCATCTGGGGTCACTTCATCAAGGATACCAGCTAAACCGGTAATCTTGCCCTTGTTGATATTCTCCCAGGTAAAGTTCAAGACGGGAGAATTGCTGGCTTTATGCTGGAACAAATCAATCAGAAAAGTGCAAACATTTTTGGCTCTTTTCTGTTTAGAAAATAGGACGAGTTACTCAAAAACTTATTACCGCCTATAGGGTTAGAGATATGGAAGCACTGAACTGAAAAAAATCAGGTTCTGGTTTAAGTTGTACTCTTACTTGGAGTGTGGGAAAAATATGAACAGTAAGGGTCTAATTGGGCTCTATAAGACAAGATACAGCCAACCTGAGGTAGATCCAGGCCAAACACATGACAGAAGAAGTTGGAGGCACTACACAGCACCACTTTGTGGGCCAAGATGCTCTTCCCTCCAACGATGAAGACGACGTCAGAGAAAGCTGGCTGCTCCAATGCCTTGCCAAAGTTGTCTGCGATGGTTGAGGTTTGGATTTCAATCCGAGGGGCTTCATCTTGAAGCCAAAAAAACCCCACAGATTTAAGTTACTGAATCTGTACCGAAGTCCCTAATGACACAGCCGGGGGGGGATACTCAAGGGTTCCCTTTCTTGTACCCTGGGCCACAATTTACCTTAAGTAGTTGTACGGCTTTTGAAAAGTAAAATGAAACTTGGTAGGAAGGGGAATTAAGATGCAGTCAATGTAGTACAATAGATAGAATGGCTTTGAAATGAAGTGGCCATCAGTGCTGGTTACAGACCAACTCCAATGGTTTTAAAAGTTTTGAAAATAAACTCTGATTGTGTTTAGCGTGGAATAAATCATATATTCATTGCCAAATCATGTCTGTATTGCGTCTGCATTATTGGTAATTTTGCCGAAATTGTTGAACGGCGTCTTTGGGTTTATGAAAAATTTCCACGATCTGACCACCGGCGGCACTGTTGAGAAACGAAATTTGTTTGATGCAAGACCAGAGAATATATTCAAACTGGTATCCATAGCACGACTGGTTCTGCTACAAATGTACATACACATGAACATGGAGCTACATGTGCATCCACCATATACCGGGGATCAATCTGTGTGCACCATCTACTTTTCTGTCAAGAGTTTGTGCTCCTTTCTTCAAGATTTACAACAATGCCGAAATCGTCCGTCATCGGTAGATGCATAAATTCTGCAAATGATCTGGGATGGAAATTCTTCAAGTTTCAGAAGAATGAAAGCATTCTTCAAGTTTGCGCTGTTGTCCGCGGCAACGCGTGCTATGCATGCCTAAAGCAGACGCAAACGCACTGTGGTATTTTGTCTCCAGGGTTAAATACATCCCAAAAATCAATATTCATGAAATGGTATTGAGTCGTGACGACACGTCCATTTTTACAATACCAGACTGGACTCGCAGGAAAATGGGTACAAAAACTGTGTTTTATTAACACAAAAACGTGTATTGCAAGGGAGATATTGATATGTGCCACTTTTATTAGATTTGGCTCTTCTGAAAAGGATTGAATATGAGAAAAGTTACCGTCGCTGGAATTGGTCTGTAAGTTGGCAAAATATGTTATTGAGTGTGACGGCCAACTTAAAATAGACTGAGGTAATTTTTTTTGTTTATCAAGTCAGTTGTGTCTCTCAAGCAACATGCAAAAGACTCAATGCTATGTGACTACTTCAATGAACACTGGATAAACCACATGTGGAATGAAAGCAATGTTGACTTTGTCTCAGTAAGCCTTACTTCTGGAAAGGCTCACCTACTGGGGGTACTTCAGGTTCAGATGGTGGGCTGGGCTTGGGCTTTCTCCTCCTGAAACCAAAGAAACCTTTTTTCTTCTTTGGAGTCCTTCCTTCATCAGCAATGTAAACCTTTGGAAAAAGAAGAGTTTTCCTCATTAATTTTGGTAATCTAATGATTTTAAATCCAAGTTACAGTCGTGTATCAAAGATTCATAATGGGACTTGTTTTCATCAAACATTTACTTCACCAGCCTCCTTTGATTCTCGTGCTAACACTTTCCACCGATGGTTTGCACCATACAGTCATTATCCAATGACAGCCAGGTAACTCATTGACTAATGGAGTTCCAACCATTTCCATGGATTTCTGAACAGAACAACTATACAAAGATTAAAATTGATTCATAAACCAAGAGATTCTCTAAGGATTTCCCTCACTGCTTTCTCAAAGCATTCATTCAGGTTCAAGTTCAGCTGCCCTGTCATCTCCGTGTATTCCAAGTTAAGTTTCTGAGCCATCTTCAAGCCCTCCTCATATGTTACCACACGGGTGCGATGAGGACTCCAAGGAGGATCTGCCGAAGTACACAGAAAAAAAGAACCTGGACATTGCAACTTCGAAGTTATCTTGTGGAAAGATCAAAGAGCAATTGTGAGTTTAAGAAAATGTATCCACCATCGTAGAAATTGATTACCTAAGGAAAATAGGGTTACAGGTGGGTGACAATGGCTAAAATTTGAGGGATCTACAAATCCTTTTTTACTATCTGCCTTCATGAGTTGAAAAGAGCCATGATAGTGGAATGTTCACTTAGTTTGTAGCGGTGCAACTTGAACGCATGAATGTCATGGTGGGTCGTGAACTAGCAAAGTGCAGTTCCAACTAAGGGAGAATCCGTAGCTGGGAAAATTGCGCCCTCTCTTGGTTCAACTCAGAGCCCATAGATGGGGGTGCATGAGTGAAGTGTTTACACACTTCTACAAAGGTATGCAGGGTGGTGGTGGGGGGGATGGACCTCACATCTTTAAAGTGGGAAGAGACAGGAAAATTAATCTGTGCCCCCAAAAATTCAGGGTTGAGGTGATTTCCACCATTGCCATCCATGACACACTCCAGCAGTACTTTCCATAAATTGCCTGAGACTTTGACCTGCTGTAGTGCTGGCCAACATGATGATACGATATTCAAACAGAAGAAAATAACTCAAAATCGCCAACACTTTGGAATATCGAAATATCCAGACGTCACTGGTATCATTCCTTATTGACCTTTTTTTCTCCACGCAAGTTTTTCAGGAAAAATTTGACAATTGTTCATGCCCAACCTGAAGTTTGTAATGCAAGAAATCCCAAATCTGTGCTTTAATGGCATGCCAAGTAAATAACGGACAGTTTTCACGAGGCTCATGGAGCAGAGATTGTGGGTAAGGGTGAGCGATTTTGGGGGGAATATGAATTATTTGCAAACAGGTTACAAAAGAAACAAAACAAGCAAACAATAAGTCTCTGCAGCCAGGAGTTACAGAGGCCAGTTTCCTCAAAGCCACATTGTTCATGCCTTTACATGTATGTTTGCAGTCTTAGGAAGTCTTTAACCCTAACCCTCCTCAATCCTTCACCTGTTGGAGGACTGAGGAGTGTTAGGGTTGACCCTAACTAGTGGCCCTTTTGGCTATACACCCTCAATCCTTCAAAATCCTCCAACTTCCCCCTTGAACAAATTGGATTCAGCCTCAGTCCTCCAAAATCCTCTGATATTTCTTGAGTATGTTCTGTGGACGGGTGCCCACTGCCTCAATCTTTCAAAACCCTCCAGCAATTCCTCTCATTTTGTTGAGGCAGTGTGAATGGTATCCTGGATCAGTATGGGGAATTTCACATACAATGTTGGCGTGAATGTATGCATGGCTGAACACCGACAACACAAAGTCTTTAAAAATACAACCTTGAGACAATGCATCCTTCGCATGCAGCAATGCAATTCTGCCATGCAGCCTCAATCCTCCAAAATCCTCCAAAACCGCTCAGAGGATTTGGAAGGATTGAGGATGGTAAGGGTTCATCAGTGTTGCACAATTTTTTGTATGACTGCATCATCAAATCGGCAATATTACTTGGAAACAAATCGACAATAAAAAAAAAATCAGTATTGCCAGTTCTTACCTGATGAAATCTGAAAAAAACAAAAAGTCACTGCAGATAAGCAGTGGTGTAGGAGTGGGGGCCACAAAGGGGCCCCAGCATCTTATGGGGGCACCAGGTTTCAGTGGTAAGGTTTTTTGGGTGGCAAATTTTTGTTAGCCTTGTTCAGGCTGCCGGTGGCTATGTCCGTGGCTATGCCACTGCAGATGCCACACCAGCACGGACCTGAGTCACTATGAAAACCAACCACCACCGGCAGCCCACAGGTAGATCCTAGCAGCAGCAACATCGAAACAGGGGTGCGGACCTCAAACTGTGCTCACGCACGTTCACCATAACTGACACCGACCGAGGCCGAGCAGCCCGCTATAAAGCCTTAAATACAGAGCAAAACATTCCATTCGAACAAAAAGGTCCATGCAGCTTTGGCATTTAACGAACAGCAACAAAAGACAGGTACGAGTAGAGGTGTTATGTAACAGGTACAAATATACAGGCAGTATTGAGTATAAAGCGTTTTCAGAATACACATCAACGACGGGTATAAACTTGTTCTCAGTCACATAGTCAGTGACATTTGGAGGTTAACTTTCCAAATACAATTTTCACGTTGTCCTCCAATGCACTTGCCTATGTTTGTTGCAACCAGGAGGATTGGAATGTCAGGCATGGCATGGCGGATCTCAGGAACCCATCTCGTTTCAACATTCGCCAGGGACGTCCTGCTCTGAACAGAGAAATAAAGGTGGAAAACATCCACTTTCTCGTACGTCAAAGTAGGAGGCTCACCCCAACGAGCCACCTGACAAAAGACAAAAAGCAGAGAGAAACCTGAGTAAGAGGCCGTTTGATGGCTTGGTTTCTTGCACTGCTTGGTTCTCTAGGGGCTTCATCATCTCACACAACTCTATTACTGGATTCTTCTACCTCCATATAAGGCAAAAGGCAGACCTGTACCCACATCTCTCACTTTCATCCTTAGATTTTGAATCTTCTAGGCCTCCCTTACAGGAGATATCCGAATACATGAAACTTCCGCACGCACTAACATGTACTTAACTACCGTGTGCCATCCAATGATGCATTTTTGACTTTAAAAAAAAAAAAAAATTCACCATCTCTTCCCATCACAAAGAGTCCCTGTAAAACTCCACATCATTCCTCCGAGGATTCTACTCACATATTTTTCATGGCACTCTTTCCTGCTGGTGTGAAGGACGGCACTCGTCTCGATGTAGGTCCAGTTGTGTTTCTGGGCCAGTTCAAAGCCTTCGTCAAATGTAACACAACTGTGCTGGGGACTCCCACGAAGATCTGCACCAAAAAAACAAACCCCCTAAAAAAGACTGTCCCAATCTGAAGCATTAAAATGAGTCTCAAATTACTTCAACAGGAGTGGTCAGTATTGGAGCTTTCAACAAAAGCTACAAAGTTCATCCTGACAATAAAGTGCCACTTGAAATATGTGGAGATAAATGAATAACTACAATCACTGACCTAGATCCTTTGAACGTTATTTCTTGGTCCAGGGACCTTGCATCTGTGAAAATGTTTTAACGCTGTCTGTGCATGTAGGTTACAGCTTTCCATTATCCAGAAAAAATGAACATACATGTGAATGCTCTTGGGAATAATCAACAGAATCTTTTAGCAATTAAAAAGCCAATCCACATGCCAGCTTGTGTAAGGTTTCAACTCGTGGCTGCTCACAAATAACTTGCCTATCTTTGTGGCCACAAGAATGATGGGAGTTGTGGGCATGTATTGGCGGATCTCTGGCAGCCATCTTGACTCAATGTGTTCAAAGGAAGACCGGCGCTCCACTGAGAAACACATCAGAAATACGTCAGTTCCTGGATATTTCAAAGGACGCAGATGATCATAATCTTCTCCCTGCACACAAAAAAGTGACCGTTCTTCACAGCATCCAGCATTTGTAAATTACCCCGACCCACGTCAATTAAGACACTGCGGTATTACCAACTACATGTATCAGATATGAACAATGGATCTATGGAAAAACATGACACTGAATGCATGTCATCCATGTATGCATTTTTGCTGTAAAGTGTGGAAAAAGTGCAAAAAAACCAAAAACCAAAAATGATCAGGGGTAAAATCTACACAGATAGGCCACTTAAGACTCGTCAAAAAGTAAGAGAATAGATGGTTTTGCACTTATTACTGATTTTTGAAAGGTTACGTAGCCTTCAATTTATCAAATATTGGCCTAGGAAGACAACAAGCAAATAGGACAAGATTTTTAATAAATCTGTACAAGAAAATGTCTTATCAACTTAAATGTTGATGGGTGTATGTAGGTATGACAAGTCTCTAAAATAACAACTCTCAAGTGTAGTCAATGACATGCGATTTTTATATCCCAATTCAAAGAAAGTATGAGATTTAATACAATAAGACTATCTGTGCTTTAAAGATTTGCCCAATCCTGTGGAGGTACGTGCACAGCACATTCACACAAGAATAACAAAAGGATAATACATGTAAATTGTGGTCACGCCCTTGAGCTGTGACATCTTTGACTTTCATTTCAGGCAGGAACAAATTGTAACTTAATTTTATTTGGTCATTTTCATTTCATGCACTCACAATCATTTCACACGCAGAGATTCCCTTCGTTGGGAAACTCATTTATGAATTCTTGTTGGTGCCTGCAACAATTTTTGAGA
Source organism: Acanthaster planci (assembly GCF_001949145.1). The sequence goes on along the minus strand of NW_019091369.1, from coordinate 40,125 downwards.
AACCAACATCATAAAAATGATTTTGACTCGCAAGTTAATTTCTTTGAGCGCATGAAAACCAATTTGCATGGATTCCCAATGTAAGTTTCCCGATCGTACCAAGGTTGATGTGTCCACAGGACGAGCAGCAAAAGCCTTCCCAGCAACCACCACATCCTGCACGTAGTCCTCAAACACTATAGGGATGTACACGTAGGGAAAGTAGTCTTTGCAGTAAGCGAGACAGAGGCAGGTTTTGCCCACATGGTCATTACCCACCAACACAATCTTCACTTTCTCTTCTGTTGGATCAGAAAGAAATGTGGAAAAAGAAGAGAAAACTTATATCAGTACAGATGCCAAAGAAACAGATACATTTATACATGTACATGTGTATTGTGTCTGTGAGGAATTCAGGTCTCGATGAGATTTAGACTTTGAGTAACTTTCTGGTGAGTTTGGACATTTTTTCCCCGCAAAGAAAAATCCTCCAGAGCCACGAACCAAAAAGGGAAAATGTCATGCTCTGTTTACAGTTAATTTGAAAATAACAATATTTTAAAAAGAGTGTCTCTGGCTAGCTGGGATTCAAACTCTCTCACCCGTGCTCACAAGACACCCGACTATGCACTAGGGCACTAGGCCACAGGTCTTGCATGATCACTATTGGTGCTATAATCTACTGGCCTATTCGCATATACATACGTGCATGTAGACATTGATCAAGGAGGGTACTATCGAATGTCCGAATAACTGAATATTTGGTCCATTATCGGATATTCAAATATTATTTTTTTGAATTTTAATATTCATGAAAAAGAAAAATTTTCTTTTGTTTTAAATGAGAAAAACTTCACTATGGAGGCTTGTTTCAAGCAGATTCAAATGAAAAGCAACAGAAATCTTACAACAATTCAAAAGTAAATTATTCATTAAACAATTTAAAAGGAATAGAAATTTTCAAAAGGGCTTGAAAATCCAGAATGCAGAAGTCTTGTTCATCTCTTAAATCTTGCTAAATTGTGGCTGGAGATACTCTTAGATGTGAGAAGCTATTATAGTGATCACAATGGGCATTATTGCAACTGATTTTGCATATGGTTTGTTCCTCAACAATCTGCCGGTCAGTACGATTAAATATTCAGATATTCAATCAAATTGAATGTGGAATATTCAAATAGTGACTTATTCGAATTGACTCAGCCCTAAGTTTAGTGGGTGGCGTCCAAATACACACCTCCTAAATTGTACAGCGTATCTCTCTCTCATTCATGGGGTCCTGGTGTTTAGAGAGTTCAGACTTACCATCGACCATTGCACCACTTGGAACACATACATGTACATGCAGTCGATCATCACACACAAGTGATCTCACTTTCAACACTTGCTACCATATTGATGATGGAAATCTGTACAAAATTAAACATGCTGTACGTGTTTGAGAGGGGCATTTGTAAAGAAGACATGTCAACCGTTATTCCTGGGACGGGTTAGTCTACATTTCCTGATCTTAAAACCTGGACAACCCTTACAAAATACATGTAGAAAGCTGTTTTCTCAAGGTTGGCACCACTACCATGTTCATGGGTCTCGGACAAATGACTTAAACTTTGCACTGTCTGTCTTACATGCATAAGTTCTACCCCCAGAACTGTGGGATTCGACATGTTCCCCACTCCCACGTGGGAGCGGGGCGGACATGGGACCCCACAGTTCTGGGGGGTACATAAGTCCTAAATGAAACTAAAAATATCCTCTATCTTCTAATTTTTCCACTTTGTAAAAGAAATATCTGTGGGACAAGAGAAAATAATGTCACCCTGTGTGCATAAGCCTTATTGTAAATAAGCCTATTGCACAGGTGATTTTGCACAATGGTAGAATTAATGGCACTGTGGGAAGGAAACAGGGGCAATGTTGGCTCCTCTTTCCTACCCACAATGCCTTTCTACCATTGTGTAAAATCACCCATGCAGTATTTGTGATAAGACTTACGGTAAGAACAATCGGAGATGAAGAAAAAATTCCTCCCCCCCCCAAAAAAGACCAATCTCTAACATTAAAGTTAGTTAGGCCTACAGCTAACTTCGAATGGCATTGGCAGGTCATACATTCAATATGACACTTGATACAGCACGCAAGGGCCATAGAAGTGGGTGCACCACCATGACCACCTGCTAGAAGAAAACACTGCACTGCAGGTTGCAGTGGGGGTATTTTCATAAGCATGTGTCAAATGCCTAGCCCTTAATATTCTACCTCCATGATATAATTGCCAAGATTGGCTCCGCTGCAGCTCCCTATCCTAGCAGTAGCATTGGTTTGTCAATTACTTTACTTGGGTTGGCCCTGCCTAGGCCCAGGTGGACTCCCTGACCGTATCTACAATTTCTCAAACCGGTTAAAATCACTGATGATGTGCGTGACTTACTTTCTAGGTAAGCAGTAGTAGGCCGAGGCCTTCAAGTGCGCGGGAGCAGTTCATGCCGTGTCTGCAGTGCCCTAAACTTTTGCGGTATCTGGTTTGTGTATATCATGCACGAGGTCGAGGCGATTGGTCGTGGCACGCCCTCTCGCGGGTAAATAAAAAGCAACGTCTCTGAGCCGAACCTTCGTGATAAAAATCTGTATGAAAATCAAATCTTCGTGATTGATAGGATTGGCCAAAAAGTATCTCCCCGATGTCTCTACAAACTAAGCGATGGTCCAGTAGTGTTTCTTTGCATCTAAAGTACTCATGCAGAACAAGTTGACCATACTACTCATAGAGCTAATACCAGCTCTAAATACTGCACCGAGGAGGAAAGATATTAGTGAACCTGGGTGACCACTGGACTTTTTTTTTCAAGATCAGGGTCTGAAATTTTCGAGATTTTTCGAGCCTATGTAAATGTTACTTAACCGTTTGTAAACGTAACAAAACACATGTATGTACGTACAATCGTTTCAACATTTCGTTATTCATGTATTCTTCGCAATTCATTGGTGGAAAGTGTAATAAAATAAAGCAAAATATCCAGACGCTGTTTAAAATCAATAAATTGAAAACAAATACCAGTAGACATACATAATGGACAATAGTTAAATCTTTAATATGAAATTTAGGGGCCTGTATTATTTCCGTCTGATTTTTGAATTTTTTCAAGATCTGTGGAGATTGCAGATTTTTTTCAAGTTTTCAAATGGGTCTCAATTTTTCAAGATCTTGAAAAGTTTTTCAAGCAGTGGCAACGCTGGAGTGAACAGCACCGTAACACTCTGCAGTAAAGCGCAGTTTGTCTCATTTATTTTACGGCTTGTTTTCTCGCCTTCGCTTTGGTATTCAATTTACAGAGATACATGATAGAAAGAGTTCCATATACGGACAACACAAATTGCCCCTTAAAATGTAGCAACAGCCGTCAGAGAATAATAACGTCCTAAAAAGTGAAATTTAGCTCAGAAAATTCCGAAGCATTTACTTCTGTAAATTAAAGCATTAAATCTGTTTTTTTTTTCAGACAGAGCTCATAGGTTTGTGCACAGGGCCTCAAGTGTTATCCGTAAATGGAACTCCTTCCTATATGAATAGCAGTCAGGGATTTAACTTAGGGCGATGTATACATGCCATGCTGGGAACAGTTCGCTGAATCTCGGTCCTTGAATGTTTAGAACTTTCAAAATAAGGTGGCCCGATTTAATACAGTGATATGTCACCACAAACTACATAAATGCAAACTTTAATTGTTTTTCGACGTCCAGGAGAATTCCTAGGGCAATGAATAATTTCTACGAAAAAAGGTATGGACTACGTTTTTCTTCACTTGTAATTTCAGGATGTGCAGTGATGCAAGAGACATTATGCAACAACTGAAACCCACCACATGTGAAATTGGCTGCGGTGTGTTTGAGGTCATTCAGGACAGTTGTATTGGGGTATTTTCGGCAGTAAAACTATACACAAAATAAAAAGTGGTCCATAAGTTTTTTTGAGTAGTGTTGTACATTGACACTTACTGTATTCATATTTTGCTTTCCACATTGTCATGAATTTTTAAAAAACAACTTATAGCAAAAGAAGCTGATCATTTAAAAACTTCAGTTTTCTAGATTTAACTGATAAAAAAACGCAAAGTTTTTGTTTAATTAAAGAATTACACATGCATAAAAGGTGTAAAAAGTATATGTATATATAACTCTTAAATATTCAGGGATTTTAAACCATAAAAGTGGCTTTAATGCAATTTAGGCTAAATTTATCATGTATGAAGATTTTTTCGCACCCTTCTCTCGACTGTGCTTCAAACAAATTAAGCATTTTTCCCCCTTGCTATACTTTGTCCCCTTTCTTCCCCCACTGAGCCTTGTATTTTTCCACCTTTTTCAGGTAGCTCGCAGGAGGCCAGCGGTTCTCAGTGACATATTTCAGGTTCTCCCCCTCCAGCTTCTTAAACTCCGCCCGCTGCTGGAAGGCCACAAAGTTACGGGAAATGAGATCAAGGCACCACTGGGCAAGCTGGCTGGCATTGCACATCTGTCAATCAATCACATATTGCATCAGTGCAATAAAATGCTTGACGTGCAAAACCACTGTATCTTAAACACTAAAGACGAAGTACAAATTACAACAAATGCTATAGTGTTGTTCCGATAAATCACAGAGACATCATTACCATTATGAATGTTGTGTTGTGTTATGAATGGGATTACACTCTCTTGCTATACGTATAACAGAATATGCTGTGTAACTGTGTCGATGATAAATAGCTATAATTCTTGTGTCACCATGGTGTTAGATTACGAATATCACTGACCAACGATGAGAATCCCCTTCTTAAGTTTCACTAATACTATAGCTACAGGGCCTGTGAACAATGGTCTCAATTAGTCAAATTGAAAATGTATTTTTAAACAATATCCAGAATGTAGATGTTTTTTTATTTAAAAAATGGGAAAAACAAATTCTGAAAAGTTTGACTAAAGACTTAGATCAACAATCTAGAACCTAGAGTGCTCATTCAGAAGTCTGAGGACAAGCTAACAAACCTGGGCTGTATGCAACAGTCCAATGACATCCACATGTTCCTCTGTCACATCTACCCCCTTGGTGATGTACAGCTCACAGAGATTTCTCAGTCGATCTTGGCCATACCGATCAGCTGCTACAAGGATCCCCACGGCATCACCCTCCTCTATAGGGGCGTGGTCAGTGTACAGGTACTCCAGGAGGGCCAAGAAACACTCCAGACTCACGTCTTCAATTCTTATCTAAACATCACAAGAAAAAATTACCATTACAGCTTTTCCTCCTTGTCTCAATCAAGGTTCGGCATGTGCAGATAACTTTAACCTGTAGCTATCAAAGACTTTCATCCAAGCAGTATCGTAAGGCCTAGATGTCTGCAGCACACCACTCTGAGGTATTAGGTAGCTGGGGTGCTAGTCAGAGATGTGGGAACTGTGTCCCCAAATCTAAAGTAGCACCCACTATCAGAACTGACTGGTGTTCAGTGTTCTTATGACTGCTTCTTAGAGAAATGGGCACAAGTTGGAAGCAGCTATAACTTTGAGAGGTGTCTTTATGATTGCCAAATGACCCCGTGGTCTGGCCATCATCAAAGACTCGCCCTTTCTTCTAGAACAGTCAGTGCATGTCAGTTTTGTTAACTGAGAATTGTGTCTCCCTGACTGACAGTCTTTCTCTGTGAAGTGACCCAGACCCGAATTACCTCATCTTGGCTGCTTTCAGTGAAGTCTCCAGTGAACATTCCATTCATGACCTCACAGCGAGATGTCAGCATCACCTTGTGAGCATAGACTGTTGTGTCTTTACGCAGAGAAAGAAAAAAATGTGACTTTCTTTTCAGTGTTTTTACAAATGGGACTGATGGGGCACGTGCAATGATATGATGAGAACGTTAGTGCTGCTATTCTCCACTCAGAAAGAACTCAATATCAATGCTGTCTATATTCCTATTCCAAAAGAAAACAGATCGCATAATCTGCACCACCCAAATACATCCAATTCCAGCTTCATTGCAAACTGGCCTTTACCAGTAGCCATGGACATCCAGGGGATCAGGAAGAGAAAAGGGGGGACACAACCTACCTTCAACTTTGAATCGGATATCAGACAGTGTCTGTTTGTTCAGGAACAACCACTTGGTCCTCTGTCCTGTCTGGTCATTCAGGTAGGTTCCAATGCTAGGATTCAGGAACTTTCCATCATTCTGTAGGTTCTTGACGATGCTGTCCAGCATAGGTAAGGAGAATGTATTGGATGCTTTCTGTAAAGCCACAAGGTCCTCTGTGGTGGTCTCGTCTGTGAGGCTAGGAAGGCCTATAATGTAATAGAGGTGGTGTGGAAAGGCAGAATTTAAGAAACAAGGAGTTTCTTGGGTGTCAGTATACTCGGTAAAGAAGGCTTCTGAAAAGTTGAGAAAGTTGGAATGGTCTACTAGACACACTGCTACTTCACCTAAGAAACACATGATCTTTCGAAGAGAAAAGAGCACACTGATTACTCATGAAGATCTCTTTCTGGGGACTGACTTCTACCGTGAATTTTCCAAAGAAGTTCAGCCATATAATAAGCGGAATTTAAGTTTGCAGCATTCACTTGACAGAATTCTGAAAACCAAAATTCTTTCATACATGAAGATGATCCCAAGCCTGATTACTGTTATGTCACCTGCATTTTATGTTTTAGTGAGGTGGCTGGATTTGTCAAGATGAAACGAGTGAAGGACTTGTCAAAACTGGTAGAACATTTTTCGGTTTTTGAACATTTTTGGAGTCTTGTAGTTACCTGAGTACAGAAACTCCAAAACTTGACGAAAGGTCTTGTAAGTGATGTCTGCACTGATCGTCACCTTGGTTTTTGCTGTCTCAAGCAGGCTGCTGTCTGGGGTCACTTCATCACGGATACCAGCTAAACCAGTGATCTTGCCCTGGTTGATATCCTCCCAGGTAAAGTTCATGACTGAGGGATGGCTGGCTGTATCCTAAAACAAACCATGTGATGACATTAGAAAAATTCAACACTGGGGGGGTTTTCTTCCGACAGAAAATATAATGAATTGGTAGAGATTTATCACTTGAAATACTTGCAATGGGGTTACAAACAGACATTCTTGGATGTTTACACACTGAACTGAAATGAAAAACATCAATTTTTGGCTGCTACTGAAAATGTTGGGGAAGCATAGATCAATAATTCACTAGGCATCTGAAAGACAAGATGCAGCCAACCTGAGGTAGATCCAGGCCAAACACATGACAGAAGAAGTTGGAGGCACTACACAGCACCACTTTGTGGGCCAAGATGCTCTTCCCTTCAACGATGAAGACGACGTCAGAGAAAGCTGATGACTGCTCCAACGCCTTGCCAAAGTTGTCTGCGATGGTTGAGGTTTGGATTTCAATCCGAGGGGCTTCATCTTGGGGCAATAAAACCACAAAGAAAGAACTTAATAAATTTGAACCACAGTCTCTTTTGAATGAAAAGATAAAACAGTTGTCTCAACACTTCTTTAAACAAGTAAATCATCACGTGACTAAGACTGCATGAGAGGACATATTGCCTAGAGAAGGAATGTAAGAATATGAACATAGACTTTTAACACAGCCATTAACTCCAACTGGCTTGAATGACCAGATTAGCCTCTGTCTAACCCGAGTCTATCAAAGTCTGTTCTTGATCCTGTTGTAGTTTGGCTGAAGCATGACTTCAGAGTCTAATCATTATTACTTTACATTTCAAGTGCTGAGAACACACTGGTTAGTGGTAGATATTTGGATGAAAAGGAGAGGCTTTAAATGACAGCGTGAGGGAATGGATTCAAATCTATCATCACAAAGTGCTTCGCACCTTCAGACTTTCTGATTCCATTTAAAATCAAACCACGAGATAGTTGGTTATCATGTGTCTTTGGCAAGGGATATTGCTTAATGTGTAAATACAAAGTACCAGTGTTTACAAAGGGAATACAGGTAACATTTATAGTGCATCAGCTAATTCTGGGAACACGAGATAGCCGATTTTCAGGTTTCTTTGGCAAGGGATATTGCTGAGCAAACAATCCGTCAATTTCTTTTAAAATGTACAAAATCAAACATCTGCTACAGAGAACCATGCACTAAGTTGACATTATTTCCATCTGACAATGTCTTCTCTGCCTGTGAGGGAGTGCTTCGGGGGAGGGACACTCAAGGAGGTAATTTTCTGTGTCACGGGCCAGAATTTGCCTCAAGTAATTATAAATACTTTAAAAACTAAAATGAAACTCTGTAGGAGAGAGATTAAGATTCAGTCAATGAAATGGACAGTGTATCACCAGTGCTGGTTGAAGTTGGCAGAATGGATGTTGCTGAAAGTGTTGTTCAACTTGGAATGGAATGATGGTAAGGTTTTTGTGTTTATCAAGTCCGTTGTGTCCCTATTAAAGCTACGTGCAGAAGATCCAATATTATGTAACTACTGAAATGCATCACTGAAAGCCAAATGTGAAGTGCAAGCAATGTTGACTTTGTCTCAGTAAGGCTTACCTACTGGGGGTACTTCAGGTTCAGGTGGGCGGGGCTTGGGCTTTCTCCCCCTGAAACCAAAGAAACCTTTCTTCTTCTTTGGCATATTCGGTGTCCTTCCTTTATCAGCAATGTAAACCTTTGAAAAAAAAAAGGAATTCCTTATCAATACTGTCAATCAATCTGAATTTCAAGTTGCAGTAGCGTATCAATGATTCATAGCTGGACTTGTTTTCATCAAACATTTACCGTACTTTTCCCAGCCTCCTTCTGATCTTGTGCTCAGATTTTCCACTGATGGTTTGCACCATGCAGTCATTATCCAATGACAGCCAGGCTACCCTTTATTTGGTGAATGAATGTGGTCTTCAAACCTTTTCTGTGGATTTCTGAACAAACCAACTTCACAGGGATTTAACTTGACTCGTGCAACAACTAACTCTCCAAGGATTTCACTCACTGCTTTCTGGAAACATTCTTTCAGGTTTGAGTTCAGCTGTCCAGTCATCTCAGTGTATTCCAAGTTGAGTTTCTGAGCCATCTTCAAGCCCTCCTCATATGTAACCACACGGGTGCAATCGGGACTCCAAGGAGGATCTGCATGAGTTAAAAAGGTAGTTCCTTGAAATTGCAACTTGTAAGTGTTCTTGTGGATTGATTAAAAAGCAACCTTGTGTTTAAGAGTGTGTATCCATATTCAGTTGTAGAAACTGATTAAAATGAGGAACATTAGGTTCACAGGTGGGTGACGGTCCTATGAACGGAAAAACCATTAAAATTCTTTAGGATCCATTAAAACATGAAAGAAANTACCATGGGTCATGATTGGATGAGAGGTGGTGGTGGGATTAAGAACTTTTAAGTTTATGGAAGATTCAAACGTGGCAGGGTCAAGAAAATCCAGCAGTATGGGAATAAAATCGGTTAAAATCAGTTGTAGATGCAAACAGGTTGCCTTTTGTAATCTACCAGTCTTGAATGTCCCCTGTGCACTTACCTATGTTTGTTGCAACCAGGAGGATTGGAATGTCAGGCATGGCATGGCGGATCTCTGGAACCCATCTCGTTTCAACATTCGCCAGGGAAGTCCTGCTCTGAACGGAGAAATAAAGGTGGAAAACATCTACTTCCAGAGTAGGCAATCCACTGCAAGCAGCTGGCTGAAGAAAGACACAAAGTACAGAGAACTGGGTGAGAGGCTGTTTAGTGGTTTGTTTGTTGGGTTGTTGGGGTGTTTGTGGGGTTGTTTGTTTGTGGGGTGGGTGGTCGGTCGGTCGGTCTGTCGGTCTGTCGGTCTGTCTGTCTGTCTGTCTGTCTCCACCTGAGGTATACCATACCATGAGCACTAATCTATAAAAACAACAAAAGGCAGACATATGCCAACGGTTCTCGCTTTTGTCCTCAGATTTTGAATTTTGTAAACCTCTCTTGTTGCAGTATCCAAATACATGAAACCTCCACTGACTCTCGGGTGCCCGTTTGACGAGTCAACTGAGACTGCACAGACTTCTTGGGAGGGTTGAGACCACCCATAATGGATGCCCAACAGTGGTCAATGATTATTTGTAGAGTTTCAAATCATAAGCTGGTATCATTTTCTGACTGTCAGCTTGGCAAAATTGCAGTCTGTCAGCCTAGGTAGTTATTTGCCAAGTTGCTCTCTGCTGGCCTGTCAGGTAGGAGCTGTACATATCAGATGATGCAGTTGACCTCAAGTAAAAGCCAAAAGTTGGTGCAAATAAGATCAACTGTCTCTTATAAAGCCAAAGCAGAAACCAGGTTGGTGGACGACCTTTTTTGACTGGGCACCTTGAGCCAGTGCAAAGACCATATACCGGAGAGATACATGCAAAAAGCATGAACGCAACAACAGTATGTCACCCAAAGACATGTTGCTGGCTGAGAAAAAAAACACCATCATTTCCAATCTCTACGTAATTTCTCCGGGATTCTACTCACAGCTTGTCCTTGGCACTTTACCCTGCTGGCATGAAGGAGTGCACTTGTCTCAATGTATGGCAAGTTATGTTTCTGAGCCATTTTCAAGCCTTCGTCAAAAGTGACACACCTGTGCAGAGGACTCCCGCGAAGATCTGCAAAAACCGCAAACAGCTTGCCTTAAGGAGGTTCAAACATCGAAATTAGTCTCAAATTCAACCATGAACAACATTTCTTGGTCCAAGGACCATTCATTTGGGCAGACTAAATTAAAGTATAAAGGTTTTAAATGCTGTGTGTAATTTACAGTTTTTCCATACGGAAAATCCACATAAATGCTCTTGGGAAAATGAACAGAATCGCTCAGCAATTGAAAACCCAATCCACAAGCCAGCCCGTGTGAAATTCCAACTTGTGGCTACATGTAGGTCCTACTCATAAACACATGCACTTGCCTATCTTTGTGGCCACAAGAATGATGGGAGTTGTGGGCATGTGGTGACGGATCTCTGGCAGCCAACTTGACTCAATGCTTTCAAAGGAAGACTGGCGCTCCACCGAAAAACATATCAGAAAGACGTCAGTTCCCGGATACTCAAGTAAAGGTCGAAGACGATAGTAATCTTCTCCCTGCACACAAAAAGTGACTGTTCTATACAGCATCCAGCATGTTTGTAAATTACTTCAACCCAACATCAATAAAGAAATTGTGGAAAAAGCCATTTGTGAGATAAATTTGAATAAAATCTGGTACATTGAGTGCTTTAAATCACACAAACAGAACAATTTGAAATCTCCAGACTAAAAGCACTTTTGCCATACCTCGTGATTTGAGGCAAGGTTTTGCTTACATAAGAGACACCTTGCACCAATGCACCATTTTCAATGGATAAGAAAGGAACCAGTCCATTCCAGAGATGGTGGTCGCTATGCAAAAGCTTGCCCCGAATCTCAAGGTATAGCAACAGTGTCTTTCGTCTGAGGAATTCAAATTGTTACATATGTGTGANTTAGCAATGACAGAACTGCTGGAGGGTCATGATTGGATGTGAGGTGGTGGGATTAAGAACTTTTAAGTTTATGGAAGATTAAAATGTGGGACGGTCAAGAAAATCCAGCAATGGGAATAAAACCGGTTAAAATCAGTTGTAGATGCAAAAAGGTTGCCTTTTGTAATCTACCAGTCTTGAATGTCCCCTGTGCACTTGCCTATGTTTGTTGCAACCAGGAGGATTGGAATGTCAGGCATGGCATGGCGGATCTCTGGAACCCATCTCGTTTCAACATTCACCAGGGAAGTCCTGCTCTGAACGGAGAAATAAAGGTGGAAAACATCTACTTCCAGAGTAGGCAATCCACTGCAAGCAGCTGCCTGAAGAAAGACACAAAGTACAGAGAACTGAGTGAGAGGCTGTTTAGTGGTTTGTTTGTTTGTTTCATTGTTTGGTTCTTAAGGGGCTTCACTATCTCACACAGCTCTGTTATATTTTTCTGTCTCCACCTGAGGTATACCATACCATGAGCACTAATCTATAAAAACAACAAAAGGCAGACATATGCCAACGGTTCTCGCTTTTGTCCTCAGATTTTGAATTTTGTAAACCTTTCTTGTTGCAGTATCCAAATACGTGAAACCTCCACTGACTCTCGGGTGCCCGTTTGACGAGTCAACTGAGAATGCACAGACTTCTTGGGAGGGTTGAGACCGCCCATAATGGATGCCCAACATTAACAGTGCGGTCAATGATTATTTGTAGAGTTTCAAATCATAAGCTGGTATCATTTGCTGACTGTCAGCTTGGCAAAATTGCAGTCTGTCAGCCTAGGTAGTTATTTGCCAAGTTGCTCTCTGCTGGCCTGTCAGGTAGGAGCTGTACACATCAGATGATGCAGTTGACCTCAAGTAAAAGCCAAAAGTTGGTGCAAATAAGATCAACTGTCTCTTGTAAAGCCAAAGCAGAAACCAGGTTGCAAAGACCATATACCGGAGAGATACATGCAAAAAGCATGAACGCAACAACAGTATGTCACCCAAAGACATGTTGCTGGCTGAGAAAAAAAAACACCATCACTTCCAATCTCTACGTAATTTCTCCGGGATTCTACTCACAGCTTGTCCTTGGCACTTTACCCTGCTGGCATGAAGGAGTGCACTTGTCTCAATGTATGGCAAGTTATGTTTCTGAGCCATTTTCAAGCCTTCGTCAAAAGTGACACACCTGTGCAGAGGACTCCCGCGAAGATCTGCAAAAACCCCAAACAGCTTGCCTTAAGGAGGTTCAAACATCGAAATTAGTCTCAAATTCAACCATGAACAACATTTCTTGGTCCAAGGACCATTCATTTGGGCAGACTAAATTAAAGTATAAAGGTTTTAAATGCTGTGTGTAATTCACAATTTTTCCATACGGAAAATCCACATAAATGCTCTTGGGAAAATGAACAGAATCGCTCAGCAATTGAAAACCCAATCCACAAGCCAGCCTGTGTGAAATTCCAACTTGTGGCTACATGTACTCATAAACACATGCACTTGCCTATCTTTGTGGCCACAAGAATGATGGGAGTTGTGGGCATGTGGTGACGGATCTCTGGCAGCCATCTTGATTCAAGGTGTTCAAAGGAAGACTGGCGCTCCACCGAAAAACATATCAGAAAGACGTCAGTTCCCGGATACTCAAGTAAAGGTCGAAGACGATAGTAATCTTCTCCCTGCACACAAAAAGTGTCTGTTCTATACAGCATCCGTCCAGCATGTTTGTAAATTACTTCAACCCAACATCAATAACGAAAATGTGGAAAAAGCCATTTGTGAGATAAATTTGAATAAAATCTGGTACATTGAGTGCTTTAAATCACACAAACAGAACAATTTGAAATCTCCAGACTAAAAGCACTTTTGCCATACCTTGTGATTTGGGGCAAGGTTTTGCTTACATAAGAGACGCCTTGCACTATCATAGTTTTCAATGGATAAGAAGGGCACCAGTCCATTCCAGAGATGGTGGTCGCTATGCAAAAGCTTGCCCCAAATCTCGAGGTATAGCAACAGTGTCTTTATTCTGAGGAATTCAAATTGTTACATATGTGTGATCAGATAACTCAGTGTACCAGATTTTATTCAAATTTAACTCGCAAATGGCTTATTGCCAGCTATTAGATGTGGACAATGGANTCTATGGAAAAACAAGGACACTCAATGTAAATTCATATCATCCATGTCATATTGTCACTGTTGAGCCAGGAAAAAGTGTAAAAATCGGTGAACAGGGGTCAAATGACACATCTATATAACTTAGGTGCCCCTGCATTTACATTTCAGGCAGGAATAAATGACATTTAATTCCATTTAAATTTCATACACTAAAACTCATTTCATTCACTGAAAATCATTTTATTCATTTATAATTTCTTGCATGTGCTTACAGTGTTTCAGCAACCAACATGATTTGACTGCGAACAAAACATTTTTGCCGCACAAACGTGTGAAATAATTTTGAACAAACCAGCAGGTTTCCATTGTCTTTTTCCAGACACATACCATAATAGATGTTTCCACAGCATGAACAAGGAAAGTTTTCCCATCAATGACCATCGCATCTTCCCTGTAGTCGGCATACTTTCGGGGGGTACTGGAGAAGGTGTCTTCGAAGTACGAGAGAAAGAAGCCGGTTTTGCCCACTTTGTCATCCCCAACCAACACAATCTTCAGCCTCTCTTCTGTGGGATGTTAAACAATGCAGAGAAGATATATACAGATGCTGATCTTTCTCCCTGGCAACACAAGACAATATTTGTAGTCGAAAAAAAGGGCACCAAAGGACACCCAGGCCCGTAAGTGGTAATGAAATGAATCCTGCCACACTTCAACAACGTTCGTGGGGGCCGGGCGGACGTCGAACCCCACAGTTCTGGGAGTATCAATCATGTATCTCTGGCTCACAGGGTTCTAATCATGTTCATGCTTCTGAACTTCATGTGGAGTTCATACTTACCATCGCCCATTCCACTGCAGCACTTAGCAGATCTTCACACACAACTACTGTAGGAACTCTAACCATGCTTTTAACATCACTCTTGCTACCGTGTTGACATTGTTGATATTTGAAATCTATTCAAAAATAAACACACAGCTTATAATAACAGGGATTATTTTATTTTGGATGGCAATATATTTGAAATACCTTTATTGGTATTCACATCTGCGACACACTACGAAATTGATGGGAGGATTTGCATCAATAAAATTATAAAACAATGGTAAACCACCCAAAAACATCGACCAAACGACAAAAACATCGGACCATCGCCCCTGCTATTGGAGAAAAAGGAAAATACAAAACAAACAGTGAAAGAAAGGGGCAGGCTGAGACACAGGCAATAAAAACAGGGGGGTAACCCTGAAGAGGCCTGGCAGGGTAAAAAATATAATACAAATATTCATAATGATAATACGAAAGACAAGACACACAAGCAGGTTAAATTAAAAAGTTATAAGTTCAGAATGTTCAAAGACAATGCTCTGGATTCCCTAGCTAAGCTGGCCTTAAGTTACAACCCTAGCAAAACTTCAGATTTTGAGTGGACTCTCCTTTCTAGCACTGTGGCAAAAAGGTGAGAAAAATGGATGCTCATTGCTCCGTGTGATTCGGACAATTTCTGAAGCCTTGAACTTTAAAAAAATCCTCGGTCTTTTTCTTATGTACAAGTAAAAACATTCCTTGGGAGACGAGACTTACGTGAAAAACAGGTTCCTGGTCGCCACAGTTCGGAAGCGGCAGTCAAGGCAGTATCACAAGCAATAACTAGATAGTCATGGTAAAAAGGCTTGGAAGGGATAACATTCACAGCTCAGGTGCATGATCAGTACATGAAGGCTGCTACAGTCCCAGCGCAGTTTATCACAACATTGCGCGAGAAGCACGAATGCACGTTGTACATGTACATAGTCCACGCCCACAGATTATGAACCATCAACCCGGAAGTGAACACGCAACTTGCGTGTTCATCCAATCGGAACGTGCAATCGCTAGTGCGTGCGAAGCGTCCCCCGGCGGGCGCTTCATATGGGATGGGATTCAATCGCGGGGGGGGGGCTTTTCTGGCGAAGCAAAGGCTGGTAGTTCGTTTCCAAGATGAAACTCAACTTCCAGTCACAAACGCATTGCTTGAAAGCATCCATGTTGAAAGTGAACTGCCGGTAATTGCTACGGTGGCCGGCGTTAATTTGTGCCATCCTTCACTAATAAATTTTTAAGTCGCGCGCGGTTACTCTAGCTGCCGCGAGTACTCACGAGTAGTTGACCCCACAAATGTTACAGAATTACAAACATCAGGCCGAGTCGCCACAGCTTTTCAGGGATTGTCTCCTTTAATGTTCAAACTTTGCTGTAGCAATCATTCTACGGGGAACTATAGTTTGCAGTCGGGGTTAAGGGCGACAGCCACTATGCTAAAGCGCAGCCACGATAGAGTGGGGGAAAATATCGACATCTTCTGGTCCTATTGGCCGAGTTCAAAATGGGGTGTTGCATTAACCACAAAGTAAATAAATGCAAAATGTTCTAGGGGGTCCTGAAATATCCAGAGACGAAAACTTACCCAAGTCATTATCCTGATTGTGACTTTTAGGCCGATAAAAAGTTACAAGATTTTATAAGAAAAAATGACGAGAAGGTTAACGCCCAATATCGAACATGGGTGCGCGTCATCGATTAATGAAGTACTTCTGATCGGCCCTAAAAGCAAAATACGGGCACTGATTGACATCTAATCAATACAGTATATACAAAACGTATTTTCCATACCCGGACATTCTTTGAGTGTGCAGGGTTTGGAATGCCATGTCTTGACTGTATACTCTTTTCACGCAGTGGAGTTCTTTCAGAGGGCTGATTTTCACAACCAACCGACAAAAAAGTGGTATCTCCGTGGGGCTACGATGAGCGATGACTGAGGCTGAGCCGATGCAGATTTTCTGTGGTGATTCATCGTGCAATAAACCAACGAGCGAAGCTTTCATCGAGGGCATCTTGTTTATTATAATTTGAACAGAAAAATCTATGAAATCAACAGTGTCCTCACTGACTAGCATTACCACAACTGCACTCTCATAGCATGCTTGAACTATTTAAAAAGTTTAGAAACTGCTTCTTTCAATACACTTAACCCCGAAGGGAGGTAAATAGTTTCACGGAGAGGAGTAGGAAATTTCACGAAAAACATGTGAACGTAGAATTCATTGCTTTAACAAGAGAGACTTTGAGTTTCATTAACATAATCATTTATTAAATATGCCAATTTTCATTCAGTTGGTTAGTAAATTGCTGTTATTCTTCCCAAGTTATAAGTGTGAAGGGCCTCTGACTAAATAATTCCAAATTGATAATATTTCGGCACTAACGCTATAAACATCTAACAAAAGAAGCACGGTGCAATACCAATGGACGCTCATTGTTAATGCACTGTGTTACTTTTGTTAGATGTTCGTCGTGTAATACGCATTAGATATCGGCTGATGACAAGCAGGTGTATCCTGCACTTGGGGTGTGGGGAACTAGCCCCACCATGCCAATTCATATTTTTTACCACTTTGGAAATTGTACCAGCATCGTCCTTGAGTTGGAGGGAATGATTCTTAGATACATTCTGCTACATCCATATAAAAACCAAGTCCACTAACTTGGCAATACCATAACACTTATATGTACATTATTCATTACACTGCTTCTCACACCAGCATGGCCATACATATAAAGACACAAGGTTGCTGCACTAACAGAAAGGGGAAATGATTGTTTCCAAACATACAGTTTTCCAGGAGTAATAAATACTAAACCTTGAAACATATGAAAAGGTTTATTTGACCTATAGAATAAAACATGTATAAAAGTATAAAAACTATATATAATTCTTAATTACTAATTGATTTGATTAAAACCAGCTTTAATGCATTGAAAGCCTAACTTATCCGGTAAACAAAATGCATGAAAACCTTATCCGCATCTTAAATTCTTTTTAAAAAACTGAGAACCAAACAGAATAAACATCTCATTTTCCCCTCTGTCATACTTTGTCCCCTTTCTTCCCCCACTGAGCCTTGTATTTTTCCACCTTTTTCAGGTAGCTCGCAGGAGGCCAGCGGTTCTCAGTGACATATTTCAGGTTCTCCCCCTCCAGCTTCTTAAACTCCGCCCGCTGCTGGAAGGCCACAAAGTTACGGGAAATGAGACCAAGGCACCACTCGGCAAGCTGGCTGGCATTGCACATCTGTCAAATGACCAACCACATAATAAATCATAAATATGAAGAAAATGTTGGTTAATCTCCTAAAATACGAGTGAAATGTAAATAACAACTTTAATGGAGAGTAGAATGATAGAGATTGTGAGATAAATCCAACATAAATCTGCTGGAAATGTTATTAAAAGGACTTTTTCTCTGGTAGCGAAAAAGCTGACATTTAAAAAGTCCCCATGATTTTGTAAAGAGTAGGTATGCCAAAAAAAGCCTAAAATTCCCGGAATGATCTGAACAAAATAAGTGACATTATCTAAAAGATTTATTCCTACAGCCCTGCAGTAATAACATTTGACTAAATTTAGACTGCACATTCTGGGGACTTGGCATTCAGAACCAGACTTGACTTGTATGAATGAATGTTTTAGAACCCGGTGTGCTCATTTTAGAACTTGGAAGAAAATCTTTCCAACCTGGGCTGTATGCAACAGTCCAATGACATCCACATGTTCCTCTGTCACATCTACCCCCTTGGAGATGTACAGCTCACAGAGATTTCTCAGTCGATCTTGGCCATACTGATCAGCGGCTACAAGGATCCCCACGGCATCACCCTCCTCTATAGGGGCGTGGTCAGTGTACAGGTACTCCAGGAGGGCCAAGAAACACTCCAGACTCACGTCTTCAATTCTAATCTGAAACATCACAAGAACAAAATTCCAACATGATTTCTCCTCAATGTCTCGCTTGAGGTTACTACGTATACAGCTAAATGTAACTTACCTACAGCTGTCAAAGAGTTTTATCAAGCAGTGTCATGAGGCCTAGCAGTCTGCAGCACACCACTCTAGGGTAGTTGGTATATGTTGACCTAGCCCTACAGCAACACCCACAATTAGAACTGACATCAGTATTCTTATGACTGCTTCTTAGAGAAACGGGCCAAAGTTGGAAGCAGCTACAACTCTGAAAGGTGTCATATCTGATTTGAAAATGACTTATCGTGGACTCAAGTCCCCCTCTAGTACAGTGTGTGCCTCTCAGTTTCATTACCCGAGAATCGTTTCTCCCCGAATCTAAAGTCTTGCTCCCTAAAGAGGCCCAGACCCAAATTACCTCATCTTTGCTGCTTTCAGTGAAGTCTCCGCTGAACATTCCATTCATGACCTCACAGCGAGATATCAGCATCACCTTGTGAGCGTAGACCGTTGCGCCTTTGCAAAAAGAATGAAAAAAAAACAGGTGACATTCTTTTCTGTTTTTGCATAATGGGACTGATGGGGTAAGTGGTAGAGTTAAACCAAGCTAAAACAATGAGAATGTCATTGTTGCTATTCTCAAATAAGAATTCAGTGTTTAATGCTGTCTATTCCAGTTTTTGGGACAAAACCTTTCAAAATCCACATCACCAAAATACATCGAAAAACCAGTCCCACTGGAAACTGTTCTTCACCAATAACCGTGGACATCCTGAGGAACAGGCAAGAAGAGATAAGGGGGACACAGCCTACCTTCAACTTTGAATCGGATATCAGACAGTGTCTGTTTGTTCAGGAACAACCACTTGGCCCTCTGTCCTGTCTGGTCATTCAGGTAGGTTCCAATGCTAGGATTCAGGAACTTTCCATCATTCTGTAGGTTCTTGACGATGCTGTCCAGCATAGGCAAGGAGAATGTATTGGATGCTTTCTGTAAAGCCACTAGGTCCTCTGTGCTGGTCCCATCTGTAATGCTGGGAAAGCCTGTAATGTCAGAAAAGGTTCAAAAAGGCAGAATTTACCTCAATTTTTGGAATATAAGCCAAGGCCTATATGTAGATTCTCACACTTTTTTTGCGTGCTGCACTTTATATGCTGGGTGGCTTATATGCCAGACGTTGCGGCTGGGCCACACATACAACATGCGGGCGGTACAATCATGTTTTCCTTGGTTGCTGTGTACATCTGATAACTTGAATGTTGGAGGATAAATAAAAATTTGAGTTGTCCGGACTTCTAGCTATTAACAAATTCCCCGAGTCATCTTAAACTTTACGTGCTCTGCTGTGGCAACATTTTTTACTGATTATTTTTCTGCTTTTTATTCATTCTCATTGAGTATTTTTTTATCAGAGAAATAATCATTTTACTGAGATATTTTTTACAGTTGTTGCCTAAAGATTTCTTTCTACCCTTAAATAAAAATCAACCGCTTCAGTGGTGTACCTTTGAGTGGCAGATCTTTTGTCTTTTTTGCCGATCGTGCTCGGCGTGACATGCCAAAGAATATCAGAATTTTTTTCACTTGGGTTTTCTGATGACAACACTTTCTGTGGTCACATGGTTATCGAAAAGAGTCGGCGATTGGACTCTCCATGAATGGGTCTATGGCAGCAGTCAGGCTAGCCGAAAAACGGGATTTGTCTCGATCGTGGTGGTGCGTGCAGCGCGTGTGCTGTGCATGCTGCATGCAACTACATGCTGCATGCAACACAAGCAGTTCCAATGTTACGACTTGAACAAGGTCTTCTGGCAGATTTTTCATTTTTTAGGCGACTTGGCATTGTTTTATTGATCGACGTCACAAAAACTTCGAGATAACCAGATGATATGTTGAGGGCAGTTATAAAGGGAAATTTTTTTACATAAAAGCCTATTCTTTGGGCAAAAATAGTCGGCCTAAGAGATATAACGATCTTTCAACTTAACTCACTTCGAGTTACTGAGATTTTATTGTACGTCCCCGACCCCATAACATTTGCTGGCCGCTGGAAAAAAGGGCAAAACAGAACAGCCCACAAAAATGATTAAACTTGAGGACTTCACTTTCTTTTGCCTTTTCTTAAATTTATTAGGATTGCACGTATAGTGGAATCATTGGTGCACTCTACTGATGCTTCAGCATGCAGCACCTTTGTAGTTGGATCGTCAGGCTGTGGTGAAGCTTATAGACCGGCCCAGTGCGGCTTCTATGCCAACTTTAAATCTTAATTTGCTTATGTTTGCGTGCTGCAGCTAATGCACTGGGCAGCTCATATTCCGAAAATTACGGTAAGCAGTTAAGTTTCTGGGGTGTTATAGTAAACTCAGTAAAGAGGGCTTCTGGAAAGTTGGGAAGGTTGGAATGGTCTACTCTCCCACTTTACCTAAGACACACATAATATTTTGAAGAGAAAAGACCACACTGATTACCCATGAAGATCTCTTGCCAATGACTGGCTTCTACAGTGAATTTTCTGAAGAAGTTCAGGTGTATAATTAGTGACATTTATGTTGGCAACATTCATGGAATTCCAGGAACCATTCACATACAGATGAATACATGCCAAAAGATTAACTACTGTAACGAGACATGTTATTAAGTGGCTGGATACCCAAAGGTGAAACAAGGAAGTGGAAAAACAAATTCTGGTTTTAAAAATATGAGTTTTGTCATTACCTGTGTACAGAAACTCCACGATATAGAGGAAGGTCTTGTAAGAGATGTCTGCACTGATCATCACCTGGGTCTTTGCTTTCTCAAGCAGACTTCCTTCTGGGGTCACTTCATCACAGGATACCAGCTAAACCAGTAATCTTGCCCTGGTTGATATCCTCCCAGGTAAAGTTCATGACTGAGGGATGGCTGGCTGTATCCTAAAATAAATCATGTGATGAAATCAGAAAAGGCAAACACTGGGCTGTTTTCTCCATACACAAAACAGAGTGGATTACTGCAGAACTTATTATTTGACATGTTATTATCAGATAGACATTTTCAGAAAAATAAACACTGAATTGACACTGTCAATCATCATTTTTTGGCATCATTTGTACTGCTCTTGGAAATGTGGGTGAAGTAAAGAAGAAACGCAGCCAACCTGGTCCGGTGGGTCCTGGCCAAACACACAACAGAAGAAGTTGGAGGCACTACACAGCACCATTTTGTGAGCCAAGATGCTCTTCTCTTCAACGATGAAGACGACGTCAGAGAAGGCTGGCTGCTCCAACGCCTTGCCAAAGTCCTCTGCGATGGTTGAGGTTTGGATTTCAATCCGAGGGGCTTCATCTTGGGGCAATAAAACACAAGGAATGTGAATCTGAGCCCCATCCTCTTATGAAGCAGGGAAGAGGAAGAGTTGTCTCAACAGGCATCAACAAGTTAATCATCACGTTTGTTGGCAAAATATTTGTTACTGAATGGGCTGTCCAACTCAGAGAAAAAGTAAAGTTTTGTGTTTATCAAGACAGTCGAGTCTCTCAAGCAACATCTAGAAAACCCAATGTTGTGAGCCTACTACAATGACTGAACCATGGACAGACGACAAGCAATGTTGCAAGCAATGCAAGTAATGTCTCAGGTGATCGGACAGGCTTACCTACTGGGGGTACTTCAGGTGGTGGGCGGGGCTTTGACTTTCTCCAGCTTAAACCAAAGAGAGTTTTCTTCTTCTTTGGTGTCTTTCCTTCATCAGCAATATAAACCTAGGGGGAAAAAAGGAATCCCTCATCAGTGCTGGAGTTCAAACAATCTTACATTAGCCTATCAATGATTAAAATGACAAAGCTATCATACTCAGCTGTACTCTCTGACAGCCCGTTGACTTGACCTTCTACACCATGCAGAAATTAAACCCGACTTCTGCAACAAAAACCCCTCCAGAGGATTCACTCACTGCTTTCTCGAAGCATTCTTCCGCATTTAAGTTCAGCTGCCCAGTCATCTCAGTGTATTCCAAGTTGAGTTTCTGAGCCATATTCAAGCCCTCCTCGTATGTAACCACACGGGTGCAATTGGGACTCCAAGGAGGATCTGCCAAAGTACGGCAAAGAAAAAGTACATTGACAGACTTCTTGTGGGTAAGCTCATGTACATGTATGTATGATTGTGCCAACCAGTATGCGCAATGTTTGTGTGGACCTCGGAACAAAGCAGGTCCATATAATGCAGGCTGTGGGAACCTTCCGTAGACTAAGTTAGGTCCACACAAAGCTAGATTCCCTCTCTGAAAAGCAGATTTGGAATCATTTAGGGGTCAGGCTTATCTGTAACTGAGTACTTTTGCAGAGTGTTCTTATGGACAAGGAAATACAGGAATGTCCTTCTTCTGTATGAAATGCTAACCTCTGTGTGTGGTTGGATGTGTATCCATGTTCAATTACAAAGTTTGAAAATGGTAAACTAGGGTCATAAGTTGAGTAATGATCCGAGATTGAAAATCCTGTAAAACATCTATTGGTGCCCTTCAAAAAATGTCGTTATAACTGGATGCTCATTCCAAATGGATATCTGACTTAGAAGTAAACCTTCCAAGCTCACATCTCAATTTCATTTTCAAACTTCATGAAACGAGTTCACTGTGATGAACCGAAGCTGAAAGGCAAGCCTAAACACCTCTTGATCAAGCCTGGAACAAATTTCTTTCGTCCGTCTTGTCCGTCTGTCATCTTATCATTTCTTGCCTGTTTGGTAGTCCTGTGATCTGTTGTCTGGCCGTCTGTTTTCAAGGCATTTCAGTACAAGCCCTTGGCTTTTGATTATGCCCCAGTAGTGCAAATGTCATCTTCGTTACTACTGTTTGTATTACTTTATCCTTAACC
>NW_019091368.1:4069943-4187790 GCF_001949145.1 Acanthaster planci | reverse complement strand
CCTAGATCAAAGATCTGAAATCTTAGAGTAGAAAAAATGGAAACTTTTTGTGGCAAATCAACAAAGCTTCCCTTGCCTTTTAGAAAGAAAATGCTGGTTTCTCTTGGTTTGAATTGAAAGGTTTGAGTATTACAGAAATTTTTATCCTTTTTTAGCACGTAGAAGTCGTTTGTGCAAAGTTGCATACTGGGCAATTGTGTGTGAATATATATAATTTCAATTTCCGACTTATTTGGGTAAGGCCTTATTTAAGATTCATGTACATGTTTGCTATGAGCAGTTGTATTGAGTAAGCCATTTGTAGGTTTTTCATTAAGGTTCCGTACTTGACTACATTGCTTGACCCTTTCGCTTTCGAAGTAAAGTTAGTAGAATTTGCAAAGCAGTTCTTATTTTGGAATATTTGCTTGACTGAAATCATTTAAATGTTTGTCGTAAATGTATTTGATCACCAGCACACAGTAGCCTGTCGTCATACATTTTTTTGCTGTTTTTGTGAGGAATGCCAGCCTTATCAAACTCCAAGCATCGACCTAGAAATAGTAAACGAAAGGTTGGATCAACCAAAAATAGTAATTGTAAAATATTTTTTAAAATAAAAAAAGCAAGAGATTATTATCATTATTCCTGCCCGTCAGTCTCAAACATTCTCAAAAGCCATTGTAGCGCCCTCTGGAGTGCATACATTGTTTGAATGCAGCCATATTGGGCTGAGCTAGGTACCCTTTTATACTCCTGGATAGAGAGAGTCAGTTGGGGGTGAAGTGACTTGCTCCAGGCCACGCCATGTCGCTAGCAGCTAGGTTGGAACCCCTGACCTCAGGTTTTAGATGATCAGGAATAGAAAGTTTTTCTGTCTTGTTTTTCATAGACCTTCCTTAACCCTAACCCTCCTCAATCCTTCACCTGTTGGAGGATTGAGGAGGGTTAGGGTTAAAGTTGCTATAACACATTTGTTATGGTAGAGAGAGGGTTTTATTCCGCATGGTGTCATTTTCAAGGAAAATGTATAGCATTTTTATATTTTTAAAGCACTGCAGTCTAAAATACTGCTATAAATCAAATCCTTCAAAGTGGTGAAATTGAACAAGACTAGATAGTTCCGCTGTGAAATGGGCAAGGTGGCAATATTTTGATAAGACATTTCCAAGGCCTTTCATTCTCAATACCAAAGTTGTAACATGAGGATAGTTGGCAGAAAATTGAAGTCCTGTTGAGCACATGCACTCATAACATGCTTTGAAGCCTCGAGTATGTTGATAAAAATAACCATAAAGTATTTGTGTATGTTTATCAGAGATCTGTAGTGTGTGGAACTGGCAAAATTGTCTCAATATAATCAGTATGTCAATCACTGTGAATTTATGTTTGACTGTAAAGGTTCATTCCAAGTTTGAATTAAGTCTGAAACTTGAGCCTTTTGTTTAGAAATAATGATAAAAATACTGTCTCTGCATGGTGCCACTTCAGTCATTTAGGTGAAGTGCTTTGAATGTTTTCTACATCATAATTTGTAGATTGTGTATGTTCATGAGTTTTTAGGTGAAATCCTGTTACTGTTTTCTGTGAAACCTTTGTTACAGGTTTGTTCTACTTTTGTACTTCTTTTTGAAGAAACCCATCGGCAAACTTTCAGAAGTTTAAAGTTAGCCATCATTCATTAGGATTTTTATTCAGGTTGATTGAAAATTGATTCCAAGAGTCTTTGAGAAAAAACAGAGAATGTAAAGAGGAGGCATGATCTTAAAAAGAGTGGTTGTGGTTTGTATACATGTACAATGGGAGAAAGAATTCATGGTTTATTCTTGTACCTGAAAGGAAATCGTGTTGAAAAACAGTCTTCAAATGTATAAAGGGTGTCCTCAGTCGGTGGGAAAATGTTATATAAAGGAACAAGAGGAAAAGCCATGACTTGTCCTTTACCATTATGATGACAAGTTACTGTATGTACTTAAATGTTAGCAATCTCTTCAGATAAATCCTTTAGGAAATTTGATAAAATGTAAATATTGAGGATATTTTATAGAAACCCGAACAGACTAATTTATGAAAGGAATGGGTTACCTTCAATCCATTCAAACATTTTATTCATGAACTTTCATGAAATAAATAGTACATTAGGTGAAAAAAATTGTTAATTGTTGCATTGCAGGAATCAATAAATTAGAAGTGACATTTAAAACATTATAGTACCAAAGTGCACTAATGTGAACTCTCTTTGCACCTATTCATGAAATTCCTACTTAAATTTTTCTGTATTTTCAACAAGTTGAAGGCCTCTGTTTTCAATACCAACAATGGGAAGAGGCCCTTAACTTGTTAAAAATACAAAAGAAAGAAAGATATCATGCTGGGCATATACGTACCGAGGTTTCATTTCAATGCATTAAACATTAAGCTATGGAACTGCCTGATTGGCCATTTTTTTTCTTGTAACTGTCAAGAAAAGTGACTTTTTCAGAAATGACTTACAAATCATAAATTTTTAAAAGATATTTATGACTCACTTTGAAAAAAAGATTTGTAGCTGCCTGGAAAAAAGGATTGAGTTGGTTATAGTTGTGGAAAATGGT
This sequence comes from Acanthaster planci, assembly GCF_001949145.1. The sequence continues at coordinate 4,185,217 of NW_019091368.1, read as the reverse complement.
CCAGATCGAGGTAAACTTGTTGTCCATAGTAAACCAAATCTTAACACTTCAAAACTCACTGTGTTTTGTGAGAACGGTCATATTTCATATGATGTACTCACATTAGAATTTCATTTAATAAGTTATAGCACAAATTCAAAAACAATTGGTCGGAAATGAACAAATTCCTGTTTTGGATAGTTCACAATCCACCGTTTGCTTTGAATTTTTAACATCAAAAACAAAATTTACTCCGGTAAAATGTAATAAAGGGATTTTTTTAACGTGAAATGAAAATTTTCAAACTTGTCATTACCCATCTTTAGGGTCTCCAAGTATGATCGATTGCCTTCTGAGTTTGTCGTTGTTTAGAGCTCAGATGGGAGGAAGAGGAGCTACGTGGGGACACATCCACATAGTTCTGAGCCTTGAAATGTAAAAATTAAGCAAGAGGATGCTAGTATGTTGTAAGATTATTGTCTTGTAACCTGACCACAATTCCACAATTGAAGTACTACCAATGTTTGTTCACCAGTTCACACAAGAGGCCATGTAAACATGATCAGGCAAATCATGGTTACAATATGTTAACTGTTCCTTAAGCCTGCTGTAGCAGATGTGCATACATGCCTAATCCCCATTTGTTTTTGTCCACACACAACCTCCAGGAAGTCTGAGTGGAACTTGGCTGCTGTATATGGCCTGCCTTGTAGCAAGTATTGCTCTGCGGTGCTGCTTCAGAGCGTTGTGAAATAAGAAGTTGCGGTGGGAAATATCACACACATAGTATGCACATTCCTTTCAAGGATCAGCTTTTGTAGTGCTAGAGTGTATTTGAAAAGTCAACTTGCACATTTTTTTCCAAAGTTGAGTTTCAGCCTGTAATAACTCTGTTAGCTACTGATTATCAAATAGATCACAGCACGTCTGCTAAGAATCTTCAAATAAAAACAGGTTGGTGCATTTGTTGCAAGCGAGGAATTCATCCCTCGGCGATATCCTGATATACGCTGACCATCACCAATAGCACAAAGGGACTGCGAAAAGGAACCCACCTGCATTCTTCTGTATTTGTCTTTAAGGTCCACCGCTGTCCGGCCAGGGGCAAACTTGTAAGCCCAGAGGATACAATTCCAGTGTTTGCCCTTCTTTGCTACTCCATTGATGAGGTTGCAGATCTCTGTCCTGCTGAACTCTTGCCTCTTCCGTCGACGTCTTGACGCACAACTCGCCTGTGGCCAGAATTTGAAACAATTGAGGAAGTGCTTCTAAATACATTTATCTTTATTGACCCAGTTGCGCATCGCATCTGTGCTATTTCTATTGAAAAACTCAACAGTGAAGTTCCATTGTTGGCACTTTTGGCATACGTTGTTGGAGAGCCAGGCAGTTATTTGGCCAAGCCAATACCTTTCAAGGGAAATATGACACTTTCCTGTACCGCCCCCCCCCATTTCACTGAGAGCCCAAATATGAATATCATGGAGGTCCAGGGATTATCCACCACAAGCAGGACCAGGAAAGAGTGCAATTTTTCCTAGCAACAGAGGCTTGGGTATGTAAGTACATTTTGCTGGTTCATGAATGACTACAGAATGCATGAGTTGAGGGGGCGTTGCTGCCAACATCTCAAGGCAGACAGCCATTCCCAGTGTTTGGTGCTTTGATTCTAGGAGTGCGGCAGCAGCTGTGACGGTAGCTTTATTGGGCATGCATGAGAAAGGCAGGCGGAAGGGTTCAGGAACAAACAGAGGTTCAATCTGCCCGGGGATAATGGCATACGACATGTAGAAATCAAATGTCTCCACTGATTCTGCTGTCTTTCAAGACCAGAAATTCCTATTCCAAACTTTTTTTGAAACGATTAATCTGATGCATAATTCAAGGTATGTTATTAACATTCTGTATTTTAAAATCTGTATTATGTGACTATAAATAAAGCAAAGGACAACAGTCCAACGGTTTTCCTCCGTATCTCCTTTTGAGCTGCCTACCCATTTGTTTCTAGGGGCAGATGTGATGGAGTGTGGGCTCCTTCCGTTCCTTGTGGCACTTCTCAAGTTTCTGACCAGATGGGACCTGCTGCTTTTTGCAAATTCAGGGGACGCACCTGCAAGGAAAATATTTGTGAAATTACTCTCCGGTTGAATCTTGTTGGTTTACCAGGAGGGAAGGACAATTGCTGAGAGCCAATTCTACATGTAATAAGCATCTTGGAGATCGACCTCACATGAGTTTCAGTGCAGGTGCGAGTGGACTGCATCAGCCAACGAAAACATCTGTTTAAGTGACTCTGGAACCATGAAGTTGCGAAACAAATTGGGAACTTAATACAAATTTCTATAATGCCCTTCTAGGATAGTCAAGTTATGGCCAAATTTTTGAAATACTTCCCTGAAATTACCACATAATCCAGTATAAAAGGAACAACGAGCAACTTTGCAATCATTACTTTAACCAACCCAACCTTTTGGTTTCAGTTTAAAACTTGGTAGTCTGTCATCAGTGAACTCATCAGATATGTTATAAGAATTCAAATGTTCTATATAACCAGCAATTCAGAGATTCTGAAGCACCTTTATTACTTGTCTGAGCCATCCTACGGTGGTAGAGGTCTTGCTTGATGCACCTCTGAAGCTTTCTGTGCTCGGAGCAGGTGTGTTGGCTCCTCTCCAGAGTGTACAAGAAGTTGCGGCTGTTGAGCAATGGGCGGTTGATTGGTGGGGCACAGCCTATTAACAGGAGAGAAAAAAATTCAAGACAGAGGTCGGCATCCGAATCTTGGCTGTGCCACAATCTTTCGCTTTGTCTCAAGCTCCGCAAAACCCATTTCAAGAATTCCCTTATAGCATTAAACTGCAATGCCTTCAGCTGTGGCCTCATTACAAGTCCATTTGATACTTGATGTGTAAGTTGCAGAAACAGAACTGAGTTATACTGAAAATTCTCAGATCAGGAGATTAAATTAACGCAACTTAAGTATGAAGCCAATCATCACAGTTCTGGATACAACCCAAAGCTTACATTCATGGCTAGGGTTTTTCTAATAGTAGGAAATGTTAATCACTTCTTACTAATGACAGAGGTTTACCCCTCAAACCACATGATTGACTGGAACTTTTATGCACAAATGAAAAATGGTATCAGCAGGAGCCATAAGGCAGCTGTTTGAGGACTGCCACAAGGCGACCACGTAAAGCATGCTTACTGTCAGTCAGCGGTGGGCCAGTGTCCTTGCAAATTAACTGGCATGGGTAGGGTCCAATTTTGCTAAGAACTGATAATTCTTGCTTAGTGCAAACAGAGGACTATAGACTGTCGAGCAATCCACCCCGAGCTGAAGTGCACCCCAATCGGCGAAAGAAAGACATGTGGTTATAAGCGGGTTCTTGCAAGTGTTCTGCGTGTACGCAAAGACCATACATGCTGGAATAAATTAGTTACGCGTACTCAGCGTGCTCCGCATCAAACGCACAAATACTTGCGTGCCTTATGGCGCGCCTATGTGGTAATTCCCCCCAAAACATGCCCTCTTTTGTTCCGCTCGGAGGGGATAGATTCTCAGTTGATTTCAATCTATGCAATCAAACAAGCGACTGGTTCTAAGCACACAAATTTGGTAAGCTGTAATTTGGCTTTAGGGGCCAGCCTCCTAGGCCTCCTCCCTCGTACTTGTCAAATGCAATGAACCATTCTTTTGACTTACCTGGGCATTTGGGTACAGGATGAAAACCTGACTTGTTTGAACATTCTGAAGATGATATACCTGAAGGATAAAAGGAAGCCAAAAATGTTTAATGTTGCTTTCCCGACCAACATTTATGATGAAGGTAATCCATTCTAAAGCCTGAAGGGCTTTTACACTGTGTTCGTTCTGAACAAGTAAATTCAACAAGTGGCCCTCTTTAATATTCACTTTGAAACGGGCGTGTCTTGGCACTGAGAGACGTAGTCCACTGGCATAACCAAAGACTGTGGTTGCATCATATGGCAAAGATAAAAATAATCACCTGATAGATCATTCTCAGATTCTGTAAATGTAAAGACATCTTTGGATGCTTTGGTGATGCTGTCTCTCCCAATTCCATGGTGAGAGACTGAAAGGTTGGTCAGTTCAGACAGTTTTCTGGATACAGGGACTGAGACAGTTGGTCCTCTCTGCCAAGAGTAATTCACTCGGTAGCTGCGATTTGCTCTGCCCCGAGCAGAAGACATTGGATGAAGGGAAGGTGCGGGTCCGTGCTCCCATGTAGCGTGGGGCATCTGGTGGGGTGGCTGGGCTTGTTTCATTAGATACATGTCTGAGGCAGTCATGCTCATGTCAGTGTCGGCTGAGGTGGACAGATCTGTGCTCTCAGACAAGCAACTCTCAACATCAGACTCATACTGACTGCATTGAAGGCGAGGCTGTCTGCGACTTAGGTCCGCGACGCATCTCTGTAACTTGATGACGTTTGGACTGGGGAGGATGTGCTGGTTGGTACCGGTGGCAATCTTCCTCGGTACTTGCCGCCGTCTTACTGGAGATGTCGGAGCTCTGAACTCACTAAACTGACATAAAGTCTTCAGAGCATCTCCAGCTGTCTTTTGGGATTTTCCAACACTGTCTGTGCCATCACCCAGGTTTCTTATGTATTTGTTCACTCTGTCACATAACTGCTTTGATTTGACTTTTGGAAGCTGAACATTTCCATCTTGATCTATATTGGTCACGGGGGCCAAATTTGACATCTTGTTTCCATCAGCCGCACACTTTTGTCCAAGGTCTTGGTCATTCACCTGTTGGTCTCTCTGCCTGCTATAGATAATCGGCTCTGCAAGTTGGTTGTTGACACTGCTGATGTCATTCAGTGACTTTTCAAGGGCTTCCAGCCTCTGCTCCACGTTCTTCATTGATGGAGAGAGAAACTGCTTTTCAGGAGTGGCAGATTTGGTTCCCTGGAAAAGAAGGAAACACAGAAACAGACCTGGAAAAATGAGAAGTTTTGAAATCATTGCCTTTTAGTTCTAATCTAACTGTGCCAACCCATCTAACTGTGCTCGAGAGAAGCTGAAGTTGTAACAAATGAGATTCATTTTAAGATTACTGGTTTAAGATCTCTTCAGACAGAGCTTGCAATGATTAGTGCTAAATCACTTAAACTCTCATCCATCCTTCAAAAGGAAAAGGACTCTTCCTCAAAATTCTCAGTCAAATTAAGCTTAGCATCCTGATCTTATTGAAGTGGATACCCCCCTTCAGTTTGATTTTTCTTCAGTTTTTTTCTTTTGAGTTGGAAGGGGGCCTGATGTTTCTATCCTAGCAGACAAAAACTTTTCTAGTAGAGAGTTACATTTTCTTGCACAGGTGACACATAAAGGGACTTTGAACTACACTTTCAAGTTCAAACAACAGGAGTCCTCTGTCTTTGCCATTTCAAACTCCCATTCACAATTTTGAATCTGAAATCTCCTGTCTCACTTCAGGTTGTTCTCCCTCATCTTCTGGAGTCTTGTCGAGCTTCTGCTCTGTGTACTGTCTCTCTAGCTCCTTGGTGATTACCAGTGCCGCCTCCTTTGCTGCCCCTCTGCTCCTGGCTCTGGCCTCCTCCCTTTCCTCCAATACTTTCTTTTCATCCTCCAGCCGCTGTCGTATGCTCTTCTCCTGTACATACAAGCAAGTGGAGAAAGCATCAAAAGACACTGGACTAGCTCTGTTGCCTATAGTTGGAAGGTGGAGAGATGTAGTGTGTATAGGTTGGGCGTCGGTTGTCTGGAGAATTTAATCTGAGCTTTCTGCTCCAATTTTCACTAGAGGAAACCAAAAGAACCAGCTGCTTTACTTTAGGCCATGCCAACTTTTTAAAACTAGAGCGAGCACAGAATGAGAGATCCAACCAAATGCTACACAGCACAAACAGTGACAATCCTCAACCTGTATCCTGGGTTATGTGAACGCACACAGGAAGAATGTTGGATTCAGAGCCAAACAGTTGATGAAATAAATGGAAGCTTTACTGACATGGTAAGAGTTAACCAAGCAGGCATTATAATGTACGTGTTAGTTTTTGGGGGCATATAATCATCCTTGGGACCCATTCCAAGAGTTGAGAAAGTGTTTGAATGAACACAAATGCTAATTTGTGACATCAGATCAAATATCACGCTGCAAATTTGCAAATGATAAACACAATTCCACTCGAGAAAAATTCCTCAGCAAGATGGTTCGTGTGGTCAATTTTGCTCTGCTTTCACATTAGTCTGCAGTATGAACCAGTCCTGAGGCCCCAATCAATTGGCACGGAGAGGAGCGGATGCTGCCATCTCACCTCGTGGAGTTGTTGCAGCAGCTCGTTAATAACCTTGTTCTCTGTGCTCTCAGTCATCCTGTGGCTGCAGGATGATGCCCGGTCGTTGCTGTTGGCATTATCTCCGTGCACCACCCCTGTAGTGATGTGCTGCTCTTGCTCTGCATTCTACAATAACGCAATATTGGAAATGGCTCGGATGGAGACATTTCTTGGCATTATCGGTCCAAATGTTGATTAAATTGGAAGTGAAAGAAAAGCACGACATTCAAATTTGTCAAACCCAATAAATCTGTAAGCCTGAATTTCATTGTTGTCTGGAAACCCACAGCTGTGGAGCAGTTACTGAATAATTTGGGTAACAAGTGTAAGAATAAATCATGATATTCTCCGGTCCCCCTAAAATATTCAAGGATCGTTTATGTCTGTCAAAGAAAGAACATCTGCATTGCTTTGAAAACTACATGATGTAAACAAAAATATCAAACATACAGCTGTGCCTTCAATGTACATGTATGAACTTACCTGAGAGAACTTTTTTCTGTAAAAAGTTCTTTGGATACTCTCAGCATCCTCATTTCATAAGTGTGTTTATCACTGACTCCGTACATTAATCCCATTTTGTTTAGTTTTTAAAAAGAAAATGCTATTTTGTGACAAAAACCCCTTACCTTGTGTCTGCTTGGTACTTTATTCCCATCTGGAACTCCTTCTGTTTCTGCCCGTTGTTTACCTATCGGGATGAATGCAGACTCCCTTTCAGCCCGTGCCTTGTTCCTTTTCTCCGCCGACCTGGGTCTTTTGGGAACATTCTTGCTGTCACTGGCATTTAGACCTACGTCCTCCATGCATGAAACTGCAGTCAGCAGAGTGAGCGTTACTGTTACAGTTGCATCAAGAACGTATCAATGTGAATTTTGTGTTTTAAAATATGAAACAGGTATATGTGGATGTGGGTTTCCACAGCTGCATGGTTACTGAATTGTCGCATCATAGGTCAAGACACTCACTGTGTGAGCATTTGCTTGTTAAAACTTTTCAATCACAGCATGTTCTTTACCTGAAATTGCAATTTTAAATGGAATTGTAGGAGGATGGAATGCAATTATAGAAGGCAGGCCTGTGGATCCAATAAAATCCTTCTAATCTGCTTTCCCATTTATGGTCCAACTGAACTAAAGGCCCTCCTCCATAAGCCAAGAATAAACCACCTGTAAGAGGTACACCTAATGCTGTCAGCCAAGTAAGCCAATCAGGGGCACTCAATTAGGGCAATCACAGATCTTAATTGGATTACTGCTGAGAAAGGCTAGAGAGACCGCCAGAGCATAGTTAATGAAACAGTTAGAATCTGAAAAGAGCTTCCTCTCTAATCCCTGACAAGCACTCCATGCAAACAGTGGCCCCTGACAATGGATGACAGCTGGAAAACCACAGGTGCAATTCTTGTTCAGCTCTATCTGTGGTCTTTGGAATCATTGTGGTCTTTTTCATGGAATGGGTTCTTTGCAAGCATTAACGGCATGTCCTACGTTTCAGTCACAAACTTTGGAGGAACTGTGAGGGTACACAGGGGCCTATTCACCACAGTTCTGGATACAAGACACTGAAGCACAATTTGGAAAAGTAAAGAAACGTCCCAAGACACCTTGAAGTACTAACACAAATTCGGTCACAAGACAAGCTTCCTTCAAGAAAAGCGCACAAGTCTGAGAAAACGTTTGGGGTACTTAAGGCTTAAGACAGCACAGCACATGCTGGGCCTTTAGATTACAGATGAATGTGGGTTCATGTTCACTATAATTGACAACTGCACAAAAGCCATTGAAAACTAAACAAATATATCAAAGGGTAACATGAACCAAACCCATATTAAGGTTGACTCAATCTGGGTTAAACAAAATGTTTTTTGAAGATGGTAAAAGTCAAATCTATAGACAAAGTTACATAATGAGGCTAGAAAATATGAGTTTTTTTGGGGGGGGTTACCTAGGTCAATGCAACTGCTGAGCAGGTACATAGCAGCTTTGTTGAATTCTTCATCTTGATTGTCAGCCATGAGGTGGACCAACAAGCTCAAGCCATCACTCTCTAGCAACTGTCGCTGGCTTCTTCCTGTTGCCAACGAAAAAATAGCCAAATCACACAACTCATATGCTTTTAAATCTTGAAAATAGTCCAGGTTTATTTGTGGGGCAATATCCAACTGGATACTACAAAATTAATCTCATCAGGCTGCACATCTGCATTAGAAAGTATGTACTTCATACTTATTTTAGTATTTGATGGCGTAGGTTTCCTGTTGAATTTTCCTCTGTGCAAGATTTGTTATTTGGACTGTAACTCATATATATGGATATTATTGCTTTGGTAACCTCTCGTTTGTGACTGAGTTTCTCATCCCTGTATCACTTTGCTATTCAATTGGATTCACACTGACCACATTTCTCAGTGAGATGACCCAGAGTGATGATGATTTTCAGTCTAACATCGGACTCAATGAAGTCCATGGACATCAGCTGTACCAGCAAAGGGACCAGGTTCAGATCCATGAGCCTGCAGCGGTTTTGCTCTTGGAGAATGACATGAAAATAGCTCTTGGTTATTGATATTACATCATAGTTGGTAGTGTAATTTGAGGAGTGCGGAATAAACAACTGAACTGCTGACCCGATGGCCAGAAAAATGTCTGAACATTTCTAGCATAGCCTATTTCTAGGGTAAGTAGCCAGTCTAGTATTTCAAAACAGCAAAGTAAATTGATACCATAGCTCCTGCCACCATGCTAGTTAAACCTTGTTCAGTCCATGATACATGGCTGTGTCAATGGGACTGATCAAACTTGCTTATTAAAACAGAATTAATAACAGTCCAGGTCAACAAAAAATGAGCAAGTTAGTTGCAACAAACCTGTACATTAAGCAATGAATGATGGCCTAACGATGAACTCACACCTAGGATTGCTTGATGAATAATGAAGCTATAATCCTGCAGTGGACAAATCTCATTGGAACATGCCTGCCTCTCGCCCCCTGTCAGCGTTGTTTCTCACTGGGTAAGTTGGGCCGAATCTTGGATCAATAAATGACCGCAACATTGAAAGGGGGAGAGGGGGGATCTTTACACCGCGCTTCCCACAAGGTGTATTTTGTCCAGGATTGTAGCTGTACGGGTGAGGACTCCAGGTACCTGACACTTACCACAGTCCGTGATGCAGGGCACAAAGACGTTGGCCAGCTGCACGGCTGCCTGTGCTGCATCTTGATCAGGCTGTTGGAGGAGATCCCCCACAACGGCGTGAAGGAGATTGACCATCGCCTCCAGTCCTCCTAGCAAACCAAACTTGTCTTGGTTGCTCACTGAAAAAAAAAATCACAGGGTATACGCCAAGGAGAGTTATCAGTCAAGTGCTCGGTCAGCTACACAGCACATTAAGATTAACTGTAATACAGTTTGATTGACTCACCGTTGTTGGAAATAGTCAAGGACAAGAAAGAAGACACCAGTCGTATGATTGTTGGATTTCTTGTCTTGCCTATGATGTCAATGGCTGTGGCAAAGGCTACTGATGAGCACATCAGCTGGTTTGCCTCTGATAAAACAAAATTGATAAATAGAAATTTGATCGCAACCACTGTTTAAGCTGCTTGTTTTGTTAATCTTGACTTTCTCGTTGAATGCATGAAAGGAACCCCTGTTGAGTCTGTATAAATTAGATGTAGCAGATGCCAAATCATGGCCAAAACTGTGGCACGATGAAAAGTGACAGGTCTTTCAGTTAAAAGTGTCCACTATACAACAGAATTCACAGTTTAAGAAATGATCGACCATTTACCTACAAAACTTTACTGAAAAGCATTCACTGCAATGTGATGGTGGATTGGATAGCTGTAGGACTCTGTGTATTTTACCATTTTGAGGGTTATTCACACAGCCAGACAGGGTGCTGGTGACCACGGTCCACAGATCAAGTTGCTTTTTGCAGTCTGTGTCCGATGAGTCCATCCACATCTGACCTGGTAAGCCAGACGTGTGGGGAGCCAATGGGTATGAGGTCCTGGATTTTAGGCATTGAAAAGTTTTGAAATGACAGCAGACAGAAATTGGACAGGAAACACCCTTTACAATGCATCATTCATAATTGCAAGTCATGTAAAGTTAAGGAAGCTACTAACTGTGATCAATCAAAATACCAAAAGAGGTAAATCAATTCCACACAAAATAAATCTATGTATTTAGATACTGATAACAGGGCTCAAATGTCTTAACAAAAAGGTCAATCTAAACTGAACATGCCTGAAGAGTTTCAGCAGGGCCTCTAAACAGTGAGATGTCCTGGCAAGATTCTGTCCCTCACCTGAAAAGTAAACATTTTCATGGGTTTAATTCCTTAAGATCACCACACAGTCAGCTGTCAAGGCCAACATTTGTTCCCATGAGCCATTCCATGCATCCTAAAGTGAATTTACTGATTCTGGAAACACCCCTAAAGAACTAAGAAATAAGCAAAAATGTTACGGAAGATGTACAATTCTTAAATGGCCACTTTCCCTTCATATATGAAAACAGAAAATGTTAACGATCTGGTTGATTCAGTTGATTAAACACTGGGTGCCAAACACGGACCTTTGCTCTCCATCATCAGTGGACTCACCATTGTTGGTGACCAGACACAGCAAGAGAAAAGCTGATGTCCTCTTTAAACTGTCGCTCGTCTCCTTTCCACCGATCAGCTGGCAGTAGAGAAACTTGAAGATGGCCAAAGTACAGAGTCTCTTTTGAGAAAACACTGCAAAAAAGATTGCCGACTAAAAATTGAGGCAGTGACAAATGAACATAGCTAACTGGGAGAAGGTCCATATCATTCTTTTTAGGGTTGGACTGCAGAAGAAAAGGAATGACTATTTTTTTTTTAAGTTATAATGTTCAGCCCTGATTTGGAAATACATTTTTCAGTTGGTGATTAACGGGTGACGATTGCTTGGAAATTGTTCAAACTTGTTCAAGCCAGGTTATACTATACTTTATCCACAATGTTTAATTATGTACTTTTACCATCTCATTATATGATTGACAGCTGCATTGAAAGTTGTGACTGTGTACACCTTAATGTCATCTCTCTCCCATCACATACCATTTTTCTCACACGCACAGCCGAGCATGTACAGAGCTGCAATCTTCACTTTGTCTTCTTCAGTTGACGTCAAAAGGTTTAAAACAAAGTTGATGCCTCCGCACTCTCTGAAAAACTCCTTGGCCTCATCTGAAACTCAAAATTTAAATTGCTCTAAGATGATATCAAATGAACTTCAAACGTTTTGCGAGATGAAATGCCTTCACCTCCCACAGCCCGGGGTTACATTACATGTTGTGAAAAGTACTTAGAAACAGCTATTCATTTGCACCAAACTTTCACCTGTGTTAACTTAGGGGGCTTCCATTCCATATCAGCCTTGATGAGGGGAAAAAACATAGCAACATTAGTGAGGCAATGTTCAAGTTGTTGGAATGCAATTTACAACGTAAAATTTAAGAATGGCTTCATGTTTTAAAATGACAAGATATTGAAATGACTCACTGAACCAGAACAGCAACTCTTTACCTGAACTTGAGCACACAGCAGCAGCTGTAAGCAAAGTGTCTTGCTGTACTGCAACATCCCCCATGTGGCATTTGAGGCATTCCAAGAGAAGCTTGAGGTCAGTTTTAACCTCTGCTGCTTAAAGTGTTCAATAAAAAGTCAGAATGCATCTTTATCAGTATCTGACAAAAGCAACAACGTGGCATCCACTAGCTGCTACCATGGTTACTGGTTACATGTACGAGGGGGAGTCAGGCTGGTGTAGTGGTTCTTTCCTTACCTTCCACCTCTGCAGTCCAGGTTCGAATCCTGGCCCGTTCCACACGTGGCATATCTGTGGGTTCATTCTGTGGGTTTTACCCAGAATATTCCTCTGGACTTTTCTTCCCACGTCTAAAACTGTAACTGCTTCTCACTGTAGCCTCGCCACGGACATTGACAGGTTTCTTCAGGCTTGTGAGCTACAGTCATGTCAGTGCCATGCCTAGGCCGGAGGGCACTTTTGAGGAATCCTTGGTCATGTTGGTGTCAAAACCAGATATGATTAGGCCCTAATAGTAATAATATTATTATTAATAATATACAAATCCAAACACTGAATTCCTTGTCAGACCGTAAGGTAATCAGTAAGCATTACCCACTACAAAATAAGTAGGCCCTAGGCCTAGGACCTAAGCTAGGCCAAATAAAAATTGGCCTAACTAGGCCTAATTCAAAATGACAAACAGAAGCTAAGGTTAGTGTACTGAAATCAACTGATTATTTTAATCAGCTATTCTGCAGATGCATGCTTGATATATTTTTTTAATTTCAATTCTCCTTCTTTAATCTGTGTTGGTGTCTCTCCATGTATCACCCTACCATGGTTTTGTCCGCTTCCTACATCCCGATGCCAACCATCCATTTCTCCCCTGAAAATGACCGTGGACATCTATATATCTGCACACGTACTTAGGTAAGTAAGTGGACAAATACGCGCCGCTGCTAGTTGTACGTCCGCGCTGCGCGCGCGCTGGGGGAGCTAAGCAGACGATAAATGAAATTTTGTTTACCTCTTTCATTCATTTAAAATCTACAAATAATTAATCGAGGTAATTTCAAGAAACAGAAAGATCTTAGGTGCACTTACAAACTAAAATTTAATGAGATAAAAATTCTACAAACAAAATTTGATATAACAAAGACTATCTTTTTATCTTGTAAACTGAAGTATATTTGACGACTAATATTCATAAGTCGATAGAGGCTGCATGTTTTTAAAGTTTTGACTTTTGCGGATAAATAGGTGAAGAGTTTTAAATTTCCTTTTGGAGCAATCCTTAGTTTTACAACTCTACTAGTTTAGAACGTCAACGGCCAAATTGGTAAGAATTTTACATTTTCTAACAATTAACAACCTTTCCGTCAGTCCTGCTTGGCCTTAGGTACACAGCCTGACACTACAGCAGCGCAAAGCTAGCTATTAAAGTAAAGCGTCAGGGCCTGGACTCATTGGACTGCACTTCGTTAATAAAGTGTATAAAATAAGTGAAACAAGATGAAGAGGAGTCCTAAAAGTAAGCCTCTCCAACTTTTAGTCTAATTCGTTACTGGCTTTTTGAACCATCAAAAACTAACAGTTATTGTTCTTTTTTTACCTGAGTTGTTCACTCTAATCCTGCCACAGTGCCAGAAAAGCTGATGGCCGGATGGGTTGGCTGACGCTCGGCTAGTATGATCCCAAAGTTAAATTACCAGTCCCGCCCTAATAACTGTTGTCAAGTTTTGTATTCGCAGGGTTGTGTGGTCAATTTTTTTCTGATGCAACATCAATGAAGTTTTATGTTTGTGTAGGGCGTAGTCCTAGGCCCCTAACTGCTTTTCAGTGTATTAGTCAGCCGAGCGAATTTTGTGATGACATCTTCATCAAGCACAAGCAAGGACAGAAATCCCAAATATGGTAAGCAGTCGAGATGTACTTTGACGTATAACTCTGCATCGTTACTGCAGTGCTCCATGCTCTAGAAGAACTGAGGTTAGTCTAAGAGTGAATCCCAAAGGAATCGGTCTTCAAATTGTCAGTGGCTGAAAAATAAATTGAAAAAGGAAAACCAACTAGCTTTTTGGACCTACTAATAAAAGTGACAGTAGGCCTACTGACCATATTCACCTAAGTGTCAGAAAAACGAAGTTAACACAGAAATTCACATTTCACAAACTTATCAACAACTCTTGTCAACCTCACATTCTAGATTCTTCTGCAGAATCTAATGATAGCCAAGAATAAAGGGGGAAATCGATATCCACCATAACAATAGGTTTGTGCACAAGCTGGTCGGATGGGGATGTCCTGCAGTCACTTGATGGCCAGATAGTTCAGAAACTGTGTAATTGCCAGTATGTTTCAGAAAATATCCAGTAGGCCTATTACAAGTTGTCTTTTGATTATTCAGCATTTGAGTTATATGACCTGCCATCAAACACTGAGTCAAGTGGCCCAGGGAGAACAAGTTACATGAAAGACACAACTCATGTTCAAGCCAGTTCAGGACCCTCAACGCATGCCCTCACAAGTGGTGGGACGTTCAGACCTAGTACCTCTTCCTCGTTCAGGTACAATGCAGGTTTTTATGGCTAGGCTTGTGCTATTTGTGCACTTTGTTTTCTTGATGAGCTGTTGAGCAACCCAAGATAGTGGTGAAGATTTGTGTTGGATCTATGGAAGACAAGACAATGGCCCAACCTTGAAAAATCTGTGATCTTGAATCAGTAGGTTTCTTTCAACTTATAGGCGAGGAGTTCTGTCCTGTAAGTGTTTGACCAATGACATTACCATATGTCTTTCAGGTTCTCGACTCCACGCACATCAAGCAGTACAAATGGACCCACCCCCGGATCCAGGAGTTCACGACAGACTCCCTACAGGGGCTACAGCATCAGCTCCAACACACCTGGCACGGTGCCACAGTCTTCCATCTTAGTGGGTACGTTGGGACAGAGGACTTACCAGAAGTCTTATTTAATAAGTGATAGGTCTGGGGATATTTGAGGATGCTAAGTTGTTGTCACTGCTTTTGACTGATCATTATATTGACCCCTCAAACACTGTGTGTGAATTGGACATTCATAATGACAGGTGGTGGAGAGACATTTTACTTGATGAATTGATCTATGGATACTAGCAATAAAAATTAGTGGGTGTCCTCTTTCTAGTCTTACTTTTAAAGATAAAGAGCACACTCAAGTGGATATAGAGTGAAACTGGTATGTTTTGTATGCAAAAAAGTTTTTCCATTGTGAATTAGCTCTTATGAGGTCTAGTAGGCCTATGCATGAAATTCAAAAACCAAATTTTTCCTTCTTACACAATGTTGGCTTTCAGCTATTGTTGAAGGCAGAGGTTTAGCACAAGGAGAGATCGGTATGGCCAGCATTGATTTGAAGCAGCCAGAACTTGTTCTCTCACAGGTAGGCCCTATGAAAGACATTTTCAGTGAAAAGTATTGATCAACCAAAGTATGTTTCTATGAACGTTTTTCTGTTTTGCATAAACGCTGATCAGAAAGATCATTTTGCCTTGTTATATTCAACCCACATTTCAGCACGCATTATGTCATCAGTTGGTCGTAAATCTGTTTGATTTCTCCAGTTTTCAGACAGTCAGAGCTATGTGAAGATTACTACAAAACTCCAAATATGCCAACCAGTTGAGGTAAATTTTTGTTTAATAAATCCAGTTGTTTATCGTTTAAGTTTGTTTGGAAGGTTTCCATACATAATGTCATAAAAAAAGAGTTCTTACATTTACTACAGACAGGTACCAAAATTAGTTTTCTTAATCAAATTTCCTTCAAAACTCATTTAGCATGGAATTTGATATCATTACATAATGATATCCAAATTTGCTCTTGTTATCAAGTTTAAGGTGGTTCACCTGTTACATCAGTTTGCAATCTTTCCATCCTGCTTACTTAAGTTTCAGTTGTGGTAATGTAAGTGCATCTGTCTCGGAATTTTGTGCTCGGAATAAACATTGGATTATTGTGAGTTTTAAGTCGACTTCATCTGGCCTACTGTAGATCGTCATGCCAGTCACAGCGTGCGAAGGCAGCATGACCAAGCTCTTCAAACTCATCACCGACAACTTCCCCAATACCAGCATAGCCACTGTTCAGAGGAAATACTTCAACGAGACAAAAGGTGTCATGGGCTTGGTCTGTATTGTCAAATAACTTAACTGTGGTTTAGGTCTGACGAGTTGTCTTGTCACTGGATACAGGAACTCATCTCTCATTGAGTTTTGTTCATTCAGCATCACAAGCATTTTGAAAAATTAATTTATGCAAATCACAGGTGCATTTTTTATATTGTCTGAATCGACAGAACAAAGAAAGGCAATTTCGATACCAGTATTGGTTTTAAATTGTTTGCTCTTGATCTTACTAATATTTTTAATGTGAATAATTTTCTGCTAGGTCTACAGTATATCAAACATCTGTGTGTGTCAGACTTCAGTGCTGTGGAAATGGAAATAACTTCAAAGTGAGTGTAAATTAAAGTCTTAATCAGTAGAAGGAATAATGGCTGTATCTAGATACCCTCCAGAAAAAAAAGAAGTGAAATTATCCAGAGAAAGGATTTTGGTTTTTCTTGATTTCTCACGGAGCTTCCAAATAGGTCAGCACAATGTAATGAGATCGCACAGGTTGAGGTTTGACTTCTCTGCAGTTCAAAAGAGATGTGACTGTGTCCGACACCACTGTGTTTAATATTTTGTTGATGAAAAGTTTGCTAACAAAATGAAACGACACCATTTATTTTTTGCCTTTATTTTGTTGTGTGATATTACGTTGTGTAGGTACTACTGCTTAGCCGCGGCTGCAGCCCTGTTGAAATACGTTGAGTTCATCCAGAATGTTGTGTATGCTCCTAGCTCTCTTAAGGTTGTATTCAGAGGCAGCGAGCAATCAACAATGATCGGTAGGCACAGCCCCGTCATCTGATTGTGTCACTCTTCCTGACCAAACAAATCTTGCCTGTTTATTTTTATCCCATCCAATTTTTCAGGTCAATTGTATACTCTATTCAGATTTATAAGCATGTATTCGGATACTCTGCATTTTTATCTTTATTGTTATGCTTTTTCTGGGGATTTGGGGCCACTGAGTTCTGGTACTTTTCTTTCTAAATTTGTTTATTTGTCAATTTGGAAATATTAGTGGGTTTCTTTTTGTTTTGTTTTTCTCCAGATGCAACCACTGCAAGGAATCTGGAGTTGGTCCAAAATATCAAGGACCCTAAAAGTGAGCACACGCTCTATGGGGTCCTAAATTACACCAAAACTCTGGCTGGAGGTAAGAGAAACCAAAAGTCAAGATTTTATGTATTTGTACTTTCTATGGGTTATTACAAGATGAATAAAACTGAGCACTAACATATAAAAATCTATAAGTAAATACAACCATCTCAAGGAAAAATGTCAGAGTTATTAACTGTGTTGACTGCAGTACATTTTTTTTGGAATCAACTGGCCCAACTTATATATTTCACCATTTGTTAAGAAACTCAAAACATTCAAATCTCAAAGGGTGTTTCAACTTCCCACCAGTAGATAATGTGGTATAATTCTTTTATACAGCACGACTGCTCAGAGCTAACATACTGCAGCCACCATGCGGTAAGTCTTTCATTTGTGCACATTTTTTGGTTGAGAACTAAAAACTGGAAACTTCAAGCTGATGATTATCAATAGATCTGCCACACTCACCAATTGTTTGGGAAAAGCCCAGTTGTCTTACAGTCTTCTCTTCAAATGCTACTCCCTTCCCCGGGATTGTACCTGAAACATCAACATTTTTCACAAACACGTTCTTCTGTTCAATCCTTTTGATGTTTTCCTCCTTTTTTTTTTAAAGACTTCTTGGTTGCATTCTTAATGAGCTTCATTTTCTTCTAGCTTTGGATACCATCCTGCTACGGCTGGATGTTGTCACTGAACTGACCCAACAGGAGGAACCATTTTACAATCTTCAATCAGGTGAGATACTTGATTTGCCACACAGTGTTGTTTAACTGCTCAACGCCTGGAGCTTCTCAAGGGAACCAAAATTACCAACATTTTTCCACCACTTTTATTTTTCCTCTACCAATCAGTTTTGACACGCTTCCTGGACGTGGACCATCTCCTGTCCCTGTGCATTCAAATCCCCAAGCAGGAGACTGTCAAGACGGCAGAGGCCAAGATCACCAATGTCATCCACCTCAAGCACACCCTAGAGCTCATACCGCCCCTCATGATGGCCCTGGAAGGCTCCGAAAACAAACTCCTGCAGGCCTACTTCAAGGTGAAACTTGAAAACTTGAGGGTTCTTATCCCAACTCTTGCAAATACAGAATGATAACGGGGGTACATGAATATAAGTTTCATAGTCGCACTGTGTTGTTGCTACAGGTTATAGAATTTATTCAAATGAGAGTAAGTCCAATGCATTCATTCATCCTGCAGTCCCTTGGTGATGAGAGATTCAATGCTATGCTGGAGAACATCCACATGGTCATTAACGACGGAACTCGCTATCAGAAGGGCATCCTCAACATGCGGACCCAGAAATGCTTTGCTGTCAAGCCTAACATTAATGGTTGGTGTCTGATGTTTAAATTGCTTTATCTTCCTTGTGCTGTCGCTGTACAACAAGCATTTCAAAGTTTCTGGAAAGTCTTGTTCTGTTTTTGGATTGGCAAAGTAGCAGGCTGACACATTGTCTTTGAGGGAGAGGAATCACCCTTGTGGTATCATGATCATGGTTGCAGATACAATGTCTGCGTTTTTATCTTTGCCTACTAAAAGTGAGCCAAACCCGCTTTCACATTCTTGCACAGGATTGCTGGATGTTGCCAGGCGAACATACACAGAGATTGTGGATGACATATCAGGTACCGTTCTACTGTCTTGGAAGTTTTGTTGGCTGCACCTTTCTCACTCCATCTTCCAAGGGCAAAAGTAAAATGACAAACTTGATAAGACTTGCTCTTACTATAATTTCTTATGGCCAGTAGTTCGGCAGCAGTACACATGGCCTTGTCCCATATTTGCTTATTTCATCCAGTAGCAGATGGGCTCCTTTCTGGCTTTTATTCAGGGTTAGTAAAGAAAACGATGGTCTACTGACTGTGCTCGCTACTGGGATTTTACCGGCCGATCAATGACAAGGGAAAATTACATATGTTGAATGCCATTCTTAAATGTTGACAAGATTTGATCAGTCAGCTGGGGGAGCAGTACCACCTTCCCTTAAAGACCAGCTACAGCAGCAACAGGGGTTTCTTCATCCAGCTGTACTGCGGTTCCAAGAACCCCGTCTCACCGAACTCCCTCCCCCCGATCTTCACCAAGGTGGTGAAAGCCAGGAACACCATCAGCTTCACCACGCCGGATCTGGTGAGTGCGGCCTGAAATGGCGTCAGGGGATTTCCTTGCTGTGCTGCTGTGCATGGCTGCTGCTTCAGTATTTGGTCTGTTGTAACCGTGATCCTGTTGGATGTTAAATGTTGCTGTTATAGTTACAGCTGTTACTGTTGTTTGTGTAACTTTTATCGTCACTTCTGTAAACATTATGCTGCTTCTGCCAATGATGCCCAGTCGGTTTGCCTTGCTCGTTGCTAATGCGCATGTTAATATCTTTTGAATTTTGTGGAATAATTGATTACTCTAATATTTATTTTTCTGTTCCATCAATGCCACTCTTGCTGGTGCTGAGTTCATTTAGCCAGTACCGCCTCTACTTTTCCTCAAAATCCATTCCTTATGATTTCAAGCATTTCATACTTGGTCAACTTATTCAAATTTTCCGTCTTACTTTGTTTCAACAGATCAAGTTAAATGGTGAGTATAAGATGCTATGAATTATCACAGTGTTTGAAATTCTATTATAGTAGCCATAAAAGTTAGGAGTAGACGTTAAGATTTAAGGTTGGCATTAATTTGAACCAGAAGAAAAGGTGAAAGTTGTGTGTATTTTTATTGGCTTTATTCAGACCGCATTCGAGAGTCACTGAATGAGATCTACCTCATGACAAATACGTAAGTAGTTCCATTGGAATCAAGCTTTTTTCACCCTGAAGGGCAATCTTCAGGATTTCCTCACAGTTTTCATCCCTGGCACAGGCAACTTAACCGAGACATTGGACTCCCTGTTAGTATTTGTGGTGATCTCAACATAATTAAGTCGGTTAACTACCTGAAGCCTGTACAGCAAAAGTGATGCAGGGCCTATGATGGAGAAGAAATCCTGCACTGATTCTATCTCTTTAGTAGTCTTTTGGATCTGGTGACATCCAATTTTCAACTGCAAATTTCAGAGTTGTGAGTGAGCTGTTGAATGAAATCCGAGAGCATGTTGGCTGTTTGTATAAACTCGCCGAGTGCGTCTCCACTTTGGACATGCTGGTTGCTTTTGCACACGCTTGCACCTTGTCAGAATATGGTAAGGAAAAATGGCTACATCTGCTATTTTTCTGGAGTTTGGAAACTTTCACTCTATCAAGTACATGTAAACACAGCCCTTTGAATAATCTCATTAGGGAAAAAATAACTGAAATTGCCACATTAGTACCTGTTTACTGGACTGTCCAAATATGTCAACTACAGTGCAAGTTCAAGATGTTTTGTCCCCCAGTAAAATAATGTCAGTTATTTTAAGCTCATAGAAGTTTTTGAAATTATCAATACACATTATAGCCTTATAGTTTTTTCACTTTTTAAACCAGAAATTTTATTTCATCCCAATGTTTTTTCACAGTGAGACCTGACTTCACTGACACCTTGGCCATCAAAAATGGTAGACACCCAATCTTGGACAAGATATCTTACGAGCCGCCAGTGGCAAACAACACAGTGAGTAAATCACCCAACAAGAATGCATTATTTCTTCTATATTTCATGAGAAAAATCCAGAGTTTTGATTTTCAAAATGTACTTAATCTTTTTGTTTTTGCAGTATGCCAACGAAGAGAGCAATTTTGTCATAATCACTGGTCCCAACATGGTAAGTTTCACACACTGTACAATAACAGAAACTGCTGAGAAACTTGGAAAGGTCCGTTTCTGATGTACAATGATCCCGTACTTAGATTTGTCAATTCAAAACGGACTTCTGACATACAGACATGCTCTGAATGGGAGAGGTGGAGTGGTTAAGATACTCTCTGGTCAACTCTGACTTTCCTGTATGGTTTCACTGAAAATGTAAACTCTGTATTAAGACAAGAAAATCAAGTTTCTGAAGCTCAGGAGCAAAATGTTGTGAAAAGCTTTTTGTTCTAAAGACCTACTCCAGGGATTTTAATGAAACCAAACCAGAAATCTGATCTTGACAATACATGAAATAAACTTTAGTTCCCTCAGCCGGGTCATTCCATGAGGTTGGGACACAGTTTGTGACGGTGTCGCTTGTTCCATCCGCAACTTTTACCACCTGCCATGACCTGTAGAGTAGGTCATTTACCATGTCAAAATTACACACACACCTCTGTATTCAGCCTTGGAAGATGTGTAACAATGTCAATTTGGAGGGAGGGAAATAGCTGCTTATTTTTACGGAACTGATGTAACAACTGACACCATCACAAATTGTGCCCCAACCTCATGGAACGACCCAGCCATAAATTTGGTCCATTCAGTCGCACCACATTTTCTTTGTGCTCTCCTGCAGAGTGGCAAGTCCACCTACTTGAAGCAGTTGGCCCTGCTTCAGGTCATGGCTCAGATTGGCAGCTTTGTGCCAGTCGAGTACGCTTCCTTCCGCATCTGCGACCAGATCTTCTCACGCATTGGCTGCGACGACGACATCGAGACAAATGCCTCCACCTTTATGCTTGAGGTACAGGAGGATGGGGGAAAGGACAGATTTGCATCTGCCTGTCTTTAAAAGTCCTTCCTTCTTTTAAAGAAGAAAAGGATGATTATTATCATACAACCTTGCACACTGAGATTTTATTCCATGAAAGCATGCATCACAGTATCACAGTGTCATAGCAATTCACATGCCCCCATGTTTTCTTTGTTCTTAGATGAGAGAGATCAATTACATCGTACAGAATTGCACCAACAAGTCCCTTGTCATCATTGATGAGCTTGGCAGAGGTACCCACTCAAGCCTGTCTTGGTTAAACGCCACTCAAACTTTTGAAACCATCATCAAAAGGTTTCAGGAGCAAACATATCAAAATGCAGTGTTGTAGTAAATTATGATTGCAGACGCTCAAATCGTGTGCCATGTGTTTTGTTAAATCCAATGTTAACTTCTAGAGCCATTACTTTGTAAAAAATGTTCCACTTCATAATGACATCTTCATTTTATGTCTTATTAGGATGACACTTTGCCTGCAATGTAACCTTTCCCCTTTTGAACCACCTCTTATTCATTGTAATTTAAGCAATCTTTTTGGGGGCGTTTTTCAGGGACAAACAGCGAGGAAGGAATCGGCATCTGCCATTCCATCTGTGAATATCTCCTCAGTCTGAAAGCCTTCACCTTCTTTGCCACTCACTTCATGGAGGTGGCCAACTTGGATGTGCTCTACCCAAATGTGGAAAAGTGAGATTACTTCTTGACGTTGTGAGGGTACAAAATCAGTCAAAATTTGTGGATAGAGAGGTGTGACTCAGAGAGGAGACAAAGGAATAAACTCCCCTTTGCTTCTGTTCTGACTCTTTTGATGCCGTCAAGACCATTCATTTGTTTTTTGTGGTGATGGCTAGCGTATACTCACATTGAGTGAACACTTGTCAGTCAGTCAAGTCAAAGATTCCTGTGTATTCACGCAGCTTTGTTGACTATCGTTGTCCCTCTGTTGTAGCTACCACTTTGAGGTGGAACATGGAACAGCAACCCCTAGAGGCAAGAAAAGGCTGGCTTACACCCACGTTCTTTCCAAAGGCCGCACTGATGAGAAACACTACGGTAACAGATCTTAACAGTTGACTGATGCTCAGCAGAGCTTGAGTCGGTTCCTTCTCAAACCCTTTTTGCCAACACTAACTCTTTCAGCATACCTTTCCTCTCAGGTGTTCAGATTCCTACCCATTACCAAAAGTGCAATTATTGAGATCATACTAACTTTACATAACAAATTCCTTATTTCATCAAATGCTGTGACCTCAAATCAGGGCAGGATCCATGTATATATATTTAGCCAGTTTCGTATTAAAAAAAAAGTTCCCAAACACATTTGTCAAGTTCCAGTTCAACAACACCAAACGTATTTCTCTGTAAAACACTAAATTTAGGAAATAAGAAACTGGGTAAATTGCTCGCCATATGAAGTGACCCGCCTGACATTTTGATACTAGCATGGGTTCTTGTCAATGAAAGGGTTAAAATGTCAAGGTCAGCTGGCTCCAATTGTCACCGTAACGTGTTAGCTTTTGATCAGCATTATTACCGGCATCAGTAATTGAAGTATTTTGGATGCTGCACACACACTGTAAGTAAATTCAGGGTGATGCCGTTCTTCCACTTGACTGCAGGAATCAAGCTGGCTGAGATCTCCAACCTACCAGAACCTGTGGTGACAGAAGCCAAGAGGCTATGCGAAACGCTGTCGCAACAGAAAAGGGTAAGTGTTGACAGCAGCATCCACAGTACATGCACCATTAGCTGTTTGAGTTAACTCACATGCAGTAGCCAGGGGAGGACACATCTAGTGCATATACTGGTGCACACACTAGTGTGTACAACTGATTTTCAGTTAAATGTGCACAAAAACCTGTAGCACCTTCACACAAGGGTGAACCAGTATAGTATCCCCCATTATTTGTGGGAAGGGAAGAATAGGAAGAACCCGACTCATACTGTTGCCAACCCCACAGCAACAGCATGTGGCCAGCCACGCGGACAAGGACCAGAGGGCGGTGTACCGTCTGGCCAACCGGCTGATCCAAGCAGCTCGCAACTCCCGACTGGACGAGCCCAGCCTCAGGATGTACCTATCCAACCTCAGATCGCAGTACCTGAAGGATCTCCAGGCTCCCTCAGAGGAATGACTGCAGTAATTGAACAGGTGAAAAAGCTATATATTGATTGTAATGACCGTTGCCTTCTTGAAAAAGCATTAGTTTAGTTTTTATGAAAAGTTTTCCTGGTTATTGAAGAAGTGCATAGTGTTTTATTTCTTGTTTAACATTGACACATTGGTGGAGTTGTTCCAGCTGATCTTTTGTGTCATTACAATACCTTGCATTCTTTTTCAATAGGAACTGCGTATCAGCTCAGCCCCTATCAAACTTACATGTTACAAAACTGCTCAAGAAGATGCAATTATTCTAATTGCTAAAAAAGAAAACACAAAACATACTTATCTGAGGAAAGACTCCTGAATAACTCAAACGCTTGAGGAATTTGTCCATTGGTAAAGTTTCCCACATTTTGTCGCTGCGACGCTCATCTTGAATTGCACGAGGGAAAGAAAACTCCCCCTTTTCATTACACTTCCGGCAACAACAAAGAGGAACCTGACGACCATTTCTTTTAATCTGTACAGTTTTGATGTTATTTATTACATGTCTCGGTGTGTATAATTTAATTCACTTCCACATCCTGGGTTCCTCGTAGAAATAACCGTGACACAAAACACCGGGATATATTTATTTATACAAGTAGGTTGCGTTATTATAAGGCATGAATAATACATCATTTCTTACCATTTACTGTCACTTTACTTGAGGAAAACTTACTGCTTGGAGATTTTACTCCATGTGATTGTACAGCACTGTCGTCTAAAAACAGACCCCAACAAGTTAAAAACTTTTAAAAAAATTCTTGAACAGCACATTGCAGACCTTAACCATGATTAAGCATAATAAAGTTGTAACTTTATACATGTTTTTGCAAAAACCCATCACCGTCTCTTGCATCGGCACAACAGGTCAAACAAATTAGCAGTGCCTGGAAAATTATGTGGAAAAAAGGCATCAATTCAAGTGAAATCCATTCAAATCCCCCTCCCCAGTCAACTCGGTAAATTCTTCATTCAAAAAGAAACTGACGTATAAAAAACACCCTCTCAATATAAAGCGCCTCTTACGCAAACTATAAAAAAGCCTTACAAAAAATTCTGTCAGTTTACATGACCGAAGCTTGAAGGTCAAACACTTCCATTTACAAACAAGCCTTTGGAAATCACACACACTTAATAATTGGTATATGTATGCTTGTTTAATATATTTAGTACATTGTACCACAAAGTCAACTTGGTGAAACATCACACCATGTTTTGTGCACCCAGCTTTTACAATTTGTCATCAATTTAACACTGACCTAATGTGAAAGCATATTTATTCTTTAGCTCCATTTTATTACACTTACAATATGTAAGGCTATTTTTCAATTCTTGGGTTTGGCTTCAGCTTAATGATTTGTGCTTTGGCTCCGGGCTTTGACAACATCACTTCAGATACAAAAGTAAAGTCTACCTAACAATGTTTAGCCATGGTTGAAGACAAAGCCAACGTATGGGAAATAACACCACACAAGGCTGTCTAATATCACTTTGCTAGTTTTAGCTGCCGTATTGCTCCAACAAAATCTCATCTAGCTAGCTGATAATAAACATCTTAGTTTTATAACATTAACCAAAAAAAAAACCTGCATAGCAAAAAGAAACTGTTCAAACATATTCCACTCTGAACAAAAAATTTGGATGAAATGTAAAAGCTTTAACATAATCACTAAAACAGAAACTTGGAGAAAAATAGACTGCAATTTCCAATTTCTGAACACCTCAGGAGACAGCATCTCGCTCTCATCTTTCCAAATTTTGACCAGAGATGAATCACAGAGTAACAAGACAAAACTGATGAAATATTTGAACAAATTGGATGGGCCTACAAAGATGTGCTAATCTGTATTCCTGGCCATTGGAAAGGAGGGCATTTCCAAAGCTTTTTGTGCATGGGCAATTGGAGACTAAAAAACTCTAGATGAGGGGCAACCAAAGACAGTTGTGAAATGGAGAGGGTGGCCTGTAGGGTCTCCGCTCCTCCGTAACCACCTCTCTCTCTCCAGATTGGGGGGAGGGTAGGTTCACAGAAACTCCAACTAATCAGTAATCAACTTTAGTTCATTCCCCTCTGTGCTCCCATGGCCATGTCACATTTATCCACAATACGGGCCATTCCCAATAGTGTGCTTCAAAGAGTATGCAATGTGTTGACCAATCACAGTGTGCGAAATTTGTGGAGCCAGTGCAGGTTTGGAAAGGGTCGACAGATTTCGCGCATTGTGATTGGCCAACGCGTTGCAAATTCTTGGTGGTGTGCTTTTGTGAATTGACCAGTTCTTACCGTTGTACGTTTGTACAACGGCAAGAACAGGTTTTTCCCCATGCATAGATTTTCCAGATTACCTGGCCGTTAATATCCAAAACAATGAGACTGTACGTAACGACAGGTTTTTAAAAATGCGTCACTAAAACCGACATTCACTTACCATTAAAAATCATGTAAAACAATTTATAATGTCATTGCAATTTTTTTTTCTATGTACAACATTCCAACCACCCATTGAGGCACCAGTAACTATTGTATAACACCAAGCAGAGTACTATTTCATTTATTAAGCTAAGGCAGATAAAAATTGCATGTACAGGTAAAAATAAAGACAACATGAGCCTGTGTAGTGTGCTGAGTTTCCAACTTCAAGAAATGTTCTTACTGGTTCTAACACTTGGAAAGGAATGAAATAATAAGCAAGGGCAGATCTAGGAAGGAAGAGAGACTCAAACTATCGCTGCCACTGGCAAAGAGAAAATTAAATGGTATAAAAAATGCACTAAGGACATGTAGAATATGGAACAGAACTTCTCTGGAAGAAAAACCTAACAAAGGAAAATGAGTGGAATACAATCTGTGAGCCCTGGGTGACAAAGTCTGTTTTGGTCATGTTTCTTCCTCAACTCCCCCCCCCCCAAACCACCCCAGATCTGCACTGGGAAGACGGCAGAAAAAGCACCAGGGACCATTCTGGGTCAGTATCCAGACTTTATGGCTATGGCCAGAAATAACCATGCATGTTTATGGAAGCTGTCTGGCTAGTGTCTGCAGCCAAGTTCTATGGATGCATGCATCATTAGCCAGCCACAGGCTTGGCCTTCAAATGCAGGGCTCCCACAGCAGTTCACATGCACCAAGCAGAATATCTGGCCATCTAATGAAATTAATTTGAAATACAAGCACGTTCAAGTAGATTTCATTTCACTGTTTCTCCAGCAAACAGCTGTGCTTTTTACTATGACCACTGCTTCTCCGTCTTTAACCTTTCAGTTAAAAAGGTTCAAAATATCTGAAACATGGGCTTGTATTACTATGCTCTGGAGGTCATTGTAGCCAGAACAGGCTTGACAATAAGAGCTATCCTCAAACACATTCCCTTATTGCTGAAACAGAACAGACTGGGATGGGTACATGAACTCTTAATGTTCAAAACTTGTACTCGCAGTGAGTCTTGAGATTTCTACCGTGGTTCTCTATGTCCATTGCACTTGCCCTGTTAAGGGGATCCTTCAGCCAATCTACACTGTACCATCAGAGTCCTCATAGGTTAATTACCATTTCGAAGAGTTTGTTCATTGAATTTTAATGACCTTCTTTTTCAAAGTTAAGCCCTTGTTCTGCTGCATCCTTCGAAACACCATGACTGTGGCATTCAAGTAGATAGCTTTTGAGTTAATGCCTGGGGGTCAAATGCAAAGAGACGTGCAGTTGATTTCTTGCGTCATTTACAGCTCAGGAACACAAAACAGCAACAGAAATCGCCTTTGTCTGGACACATCAGCAGTGAGGTGGGTATGCTGAATCTACAAACGGTGTACTGACATGAAGGTGGAGTATTAAACTAAAAGATCACACTATCTGCATATAAAATTTGGTTTCCACTTGTCCAATGTTGAAATCAAGCAAGGCATAACAAGTCATTGTCGGGTTGGAAAAATGTTTCAATGACGAATTCATAATTCATATTTATGATGTGAAAATAACAAATGGTGGCTTTCAAAAATGGTCCTTAGTTACAAGAAAATTAAGAAGCATCTGGTGGAAATTGTATGGAGCACCCCTTTTGGATTTTTAAAAAATTAATTCAAAGGTGGACAACTTGTTAAGGTCACAGGGAAATGTATGACCTGCCAAACCACTGCACAGCTGAACACAACTATGCCAAGGCCTTAAAGCTTGTGCCAACGTATGAAGCATGAATAATATCTCTTGCCGGCAGCTTGCCGGGCTAGTTTTATATATTCTTGTCATGAATTTTCAAAATGTCTTGTTTCTCTTCATATTGGGGTTTTGCATGATGTCTGAATTGAAATGTCTACTTTGCAACTGAATAATACCATGAACAAAACAAACTATATGCTTAAAACTAACAGCAGCATTATGGTGTTCTACTTCCGAGTCCTATGCTTTGCAGTCATTTCATTATGCTGTGGTATTACAAAAGCGTGCAAGCCTAAAAAATACTCTTGGCATTTCCAAAACCCTTTTTGCACAAATAAGATTATATGTCGAGACAATGAAAACTGAAATCAAAGTAAAATGGTGTTATGAGCATCCGTGTTGTTTTTGTCCTCATAAGGTCTGTGTGGAGCTCATGGGAGACTGGGGCTTGCGCGAGGACGAAGGCATGGGCCGGGTGGGTTTGGTGGAGGGGCGGGGTTTGACGGCAGGTGGGGGGTTTTTGGGCTTGGGCGTAGTCGGCCCAGGGGAGGATGGGGTGACTGGGGTGCGGATATCCTTGACCAGGTCCGGGGTGGAGGCCTGGGTGTTCTGGACCGTCTCAATGTTGGACAGGGCGTGGGCCACGCTGGCCATCTTGGTCTCAATGTCATGCACCAGCATGTCGGCACTGCTCGTCCGGCTGACCTGGCGTTTGACCGGGTGGCTCAGCACACCGTTCTCACTATGAATGGAAAAGTAAGGCAGTGTACAAGAAACCTTAGCTGGAAAACTGAAAATGGAACAAAAATCTTTCCAAACAAAAACACCTACACTTTTGGTCAGAATAGCATTGCCAGAAAGCAGTGCAAGATGTCGCTAATGATCATGAAGCAGCAAAACGAACCACAAAATGAAAAGGGAAAATATGATTTTTGTTTTCAGTCATTAAAAAACAAAATTAAAGCAACTTGATTGCTCCCTTCAGCTCTCACAAGTACCATAAAACTTTACAATTAAATCTTACAAATTTACAAAATATGGTTAAAAACCCAAGAAATAAACTGTTTTGTAGACTCTACCACATTTCATTTAATATTAATCTTCACTTGCAGTCATTTGCAAAACTTTAAGACCACCGATACAAAATGAAGCAACTTCAAAACCAAACTTAAGTAAATCTTTGAAACTTACATTTATTTATTTTCAATGTGTAAAATTTGTGTTTTGCTTGAATTGCTAATTGACTACTTTCCATGACTTGAAGTGTTAAGTCCAATACTTATTTACAATTTTCCAGATCACATGGTCTTCACGAGAGCTAGTTTTTCTTGGATGACCATGCCTTTTCTTGTCAGAAAATGAAATACCTCTTAAATTTTGAACCAGCATTGTGCACAGCAGTCTTGCTGCAACCAGCCCTCTTGCTAATTTGAAGTTCAGAGTAGCCCTCTTGATGGAGGGTCTCTTGGGTCCTTTGAACCTGACTTAGACTAGCTTTTCTACCCATGCTGCAGTAAAAAAAAAATGCCATACAAGACCTGTCTTGGCACAAAATTTCATTCAAATAAGCTAACAGCACTACTTTCCTGTTATGAACCACTGTAGTAAACATGTTTTTTAATCAGCCGATGAGACAAAAGAATGCAGGCTCATTGGCAGAAATACATGTACCCACAAAATTCCAGGTGGTCTTAAAACTTTTGCAAATGACTGTATATACTTTAAATTCTTGAACATCTTTACTCAGAAAATATTCTACTACAGAGTGATTAAAAAATGACCAGAAGTCAAGTTGGCTTTTCAACTTTAGGGCCCGATTTCTGCTTTTCTGGTCTAAAAACTGCAGCCGCCTCCCACCCAAAATGCTTGGCCAAGTGCAACAGGATGTCAGTCGTTAGATCTGTGAGGGAATCTCTAGGGTTCCAGCTGAACGTAAAGACATAACAATCACAAAACAACTTCAGTCTCCTCGGCCTATTTTATAGGAACATAACACAGGTGCTTCCCCCCAAATTGAATCACAGCAAGGCCAAAAATCAATTGCGGGGATTGCAACAACACTGGCCAGTCTAAATCAGGGAGCTTTCCTCCGGAGTTTTCTGTCCATAGGTCCTGTGTGCAGGCAGAGGAATTGTGGCACTGGGAAGTTTATGGAAGGAATTTTCATGGTACTGAAGTGTTGCACACAATTGACTAAAAGTAACATACTTGTATGTGTTCAGTGCATAGGTATATGTACAGGGGCAATTCTACCCAGAAGTGGAAATTGGTGGTGCAGATTACTGGACTCATTACCATTTGTTACTAATATTTAAAGGATGTTTTTTAAAAGAAATGAAAATGGAAGTAATAGGTAGGAACATTACCCTTTATTTTTGGTCTCACTTTAGAAAAACTTTTTTTGTGAATTATGAACGTTGGTAACTGTGTGACTGATTTCCAGTTAGTGTGGATTTGTCCACTGACCAATTGTTGCTCAACTCAACAAGTAACTTCATGAAACTCCATTTATAGATATTCTTTTGCGATAGAAGAAGCCTCAGCGACATCAGTGTTAATATTCTGTTGCCGCAGCTGTCATCTTTGATTAATTGAACAAAATCCCACAGAAAGTGAGTGCCACGTGATCTTGAGGGATGCCAGATCTCAGAGCTGGCAGGGCGGTGGTTAAGACTGACCAGGTGGGAGTGACAAAGACTAGCAAAGGTGGGGTACAGACATCGTTTGATGTGAGCATGGTATGAGATGGTACATCTTGGACGTTTGGTAAGGCATGACATTCCAAATTCAATCTCAAATATATGCACAGCGCCTTCTGCTTTCCAGGAATCAACAAAGTGGAACAAAAATTAAACAAAGAGTTGATCCAAACACATCTGGTGCTTGGAGCCCACTTCTGTATGAGAGGGAGCTGCTAAACACAAAGGGAATAGTCATGCATGTGTCTGTAAAGATGACATTCTGCTGAATGGTAAAAGAACTAGAAGATTTCCATCACAAGAACTTCAGATGTACATGTAGTTGAATATTGCAAAACAAAGCTTTGAACTTTTTGAGGTGATACAATATCTAGTGAATCTGCAACCTACCTGAAATAAATATTGACATATATAAACATCTGAAAATGTGAAAGGCAATGACGTGAACAGTGAACAACAAACGTAACTTTTCTGACCCCTAAATTACTAGAGAATTTGAGCTTAAAAATCCTCAAACGTTCTCAAGAAAAACCCACATTTTCAAGCAAACCCCACTGTCACCCCCAGAGGCATTACACCCAGGTCACAGAAGTTGAAGGCGAGAAGGGTCTAAAATAAACAAAACAAAAATTGACAAACAAGAGAAAAAAAAATTGAAATAAAAGAAAAAACACAGGCATCAATAAAAAAAATTCTAAATGACATAAAAAAAAGAACCTGCTCGGGAAAATGCTGACTTTTTTTTTCTTCCATTCGCAAAATTGTTCTGAAGGAATTAACTTGCAAAAAATAAATTATTCCAACTCCAATAAAACACTGATTCATTATAACATGGAATACGTCCAAATGCTGGTCAGAAGTTCCCTTCTCTTGTTGACCTTTGGAGTTAACAGAATTCAAAATAAAGAAACAAGTATAAGTGTTTCCTAAGCAAGGCGTTGGTTTAGGTACTTATTCAGGCTGGATAACCAAACTTTACATTGCATATACACCGCTAGAGTGAATCTAATAAAACTGGGCATGCGTTCGAACCACCATTTGTCTCTTCCGACCTCTGAAAACATTTGCATGGTGGACAAGCAGATTTCTGAAAGCAGAAGTTCAACCAAGCAGCATCCTTACTCCTCAGCCCTTTCTCAAAGACTGTGGCTTCACCACACCACGGGAATTTGTGAAAGCATTTTAAGAGTCGGGACCAAAGGAACAGACGACACTCTTTGGCTATGCACCATACTGCTTGAATGCTCCGTTAACAAAACGCCTGGCCAACGCTGAGGAAGAAATCTACGAAGTCAGGGACCCAGTGTAAGCCTACAACCACAGATGAAGCCAAGTTTTGGAAAAAAGTCCTTAGCTAAGCACCCCCTCCATGCATACATACCCCCGACATGCAATTGCCCTTGGCAATTGCTAGGTTACCAAGTGCCCTCTTCTGTTAAAAGACATGGTGCACTGACCGTTACCATCTTGCCGATATGCCAAGACCCTGAGTGCTAATTACAGCAGACCACAATGATGATCGACTTACTTTTCCGGCGCGTCCACGTACTGAATGGGGATGTAGCCCTTCTGGTCCCCAACCATGCCCCTCCACCAGTGTTCGTCCACTTTGTTGAAGAGGCGGATTTGGTCCCCTTTGCTGAAGGTCAGGTCGCTGCTCGTTTTGGCCAGGTAGTCTGCCTTGGCTGTGACCATGAAACCTTCAAAGAGGCCCCCCCCCAAAAAAAAATTGCTTCACTTCACTGGCAAATGGTGTACATGTCAATTCTAATACACTTTTGACACCTTTCCAACATATCAATTGGAGGTCTTAGTAAGATTTTAACAGACTTCCAAAACAACAAGTTGTTTCTGAATGGAATCCCCTCAATGCAGGTGAATTCAAATAACTTGTTCCCCAACAACTTAGAAGACATTATGCTAGGCCCACTGGCCACATTTACAATTCTCCACCTCATTTCAAAGGACCAATTAGGGTTTGGGGTTAAAGTCTCAATGTCTCACCACTGTTGGCGTCTTCGTCGGTCGTCCCTTCAGGTATGGTCTCAAGGCTTCCACTGGGGCTCGAGCTAAAAAAAAGCAGAATGAAAAAGAGAAAAGGTTCATACTTGAAAACTTACTTTTGGAAAAAACTATTTGGCAAGCTGGGGCATGAAATTTTGGCTAATAATCAGTTTTATTGCTAATGGAACATCGGAACAACACAGTGGCGCCACCAATGGATTCCATAGAGAGGCCAATTTTTGCAGTGCATTGTGGGGAAATGGTCAACGAGTTCCATTTGCCAGCTGCACACAGGGAACTTGGATTAATCCCGACATTTGTACGGGTAGATGATTTGCAAGTGCATTTCCAATATCAGTCTTAATACTCCTTTCTGATGTTCACTGCAATGAAGGCCCTGATGTATCAAAATTTTGTCAAACTGTGTACTGATGTATACACCTTGAAATGCAAACTGCTAAAATGTAATGCCAGCAATCCGGCCATGATTATGTTGACTGAAAAAAAAAATGGCTGCTCCATGGCCACCGCTTAGTGGTGTACTGTATTGCAAATTATCCATATTGGGACCACCCGCTGTTCTTTTTCTTAGAACAATGCGTGTTCCTGACTGGGAACAGTGGTTTGTTACTGTGCATGCAAACTTGGGAAAAGTGATTTCCTACTGGGAACATATGGCAAGTCCCAATCAGGAACAAACAGTTTTTGATAAATGAAGTGCACCTGTGAACTTTTGAGGCAATACCAGAGCAAACATCTTTTCCATAAACCAATAAAACTTCTTGGAAAGCAGCTAGTTCTGTCAAATGTCCCAACCCCCCACAACTGATAGCTCACCTGAGGTCAGTGATGGACGGGTCCTCATACAGCGTGCCGGGCTCCTGGGGGAAGATGTCCTCCTGAAAGACGATCATGGTCTGGATCAGGTCGTTGATGTGGCTCTGCCATAGCAGGATGTCCTCGTCCGACTCAGACTGCTGGATCAGGGTAGGGCCGAAGCAGACGGCCAGGTTGTGGGAGTCCATCATGTTCTCGTCGCTGTACTGGGCCAGCCTGTTTCGGGAGGGGGGGTGGTTACAAAGACGGTCCATCTGAACAAGACTGTCATTTCAGATGGTGGTCACCTTGGAAGTTGCTTTTTTTCACTCTTAATCAATTGATTTGGTGTTCCAATCTCTCTGTGTGCACTTTGCGCACTGAGCTACCGGTAGCTAGACACCCAATTTAAGAGGTTTTTTCTTCCAACATAAAATTGTTGGAGATCCCCTATCACGCCCGTAACTGGCATTGTTCTCTTTAATTATCTATAAAGAAGACACTTGTCTCCTTTGGGAGCTCAGATGGCTCCCAGAAAATGAATCAAACAAGAGCATAATACAATCTCGCTTTGAAAGCTGGGCATACCACTAAATTCACGTACCAGGAAAAACACATAGATAATGAATACATGCCCTTCATGAATTTGGTCAAGAGCATATTATTCTTTGTAACTGATAAGGGGTTGATTTTTATTATGAAGACGTTTCTAGCCTAACTCAGTGGACCATCCCCAAATTGTGACTTTTTTCCCATATTCTCCATGCCTACCTTTTGAGGAATGCAAACAGGTAGCGCATTACTATCATGATGCTGGTGGGTAGCTCCTTCACTAGTCTGTTCAACTCTGGTATTCTCTCGGCGTCCCGGAATTTTTCTACCATTAGAAAGACATTTCACTTTTTCAGTCCACTTGCTGAAGTCAGAAAGCGGGAACTCATTTCAGAGGAAATACGCTTAAGGCAAACAGATATCGCAGATGTCTGCGTTTTTTTTCCATTCCTTATATAGACAGCATCGCAATATTGCTGGGGAAAAAACACAAAACAGCAATCCCAACAGTGACGCTGGCCCTTTTTTTTACATGAACAATAACTTAGATTTCTATCTATTCCTTACTGAAGTGCAATGACCTGTAACAGGGATTTCCAAAGGGCAGCAGTTGTAGTTTCTGAATTTCGATCCACCCGTTCAGTGACAAAAGCACAGCATTAATGCAGACTCTTGGCTGAGATGGCAGGGGGGGGGGCCAAAGAGGCTTCGGGCAACCTTAAAAGGAGCACAATGTTTTGTTTTTGAAAAAAATTATGAGAAAAAAAGCTCTTTTGGAAATTATGTAATTTGTTTTCTTTCCAAAAGTAATAAAAAGACCTAAACTATAGCCTTACCCCCAAGAAAGACCATAAATAAAAGTCTGAGGAAAAACATGGCATGGCTGGAAGTTATCATTCCACTGTGACTTACTGGCGCACTCCATGAACTGGGGGAAGAGCGTTGTCGGGAACAGTGGCTCGGGGAGCTCCCTGAAGTACAGCTTGAGGACGCTGGCCACCAGGTTGATGTCAGCCAACTCATCGAGGTTTTCAAATGGGTCGTCCCCTGTTAAAAGAGCCCATGAGAGCGACTGCATTAGGGATTTTAACCCCTTCTCATCGGGAAGCAGTAAGATACACCATAAAAATTGAAATCCCTCAGCCCGCTTTTCAGCTGTTATTCTCGGCCCACGCTCAAGCGAACACGGTGATAGAAGGCAGACCCTGGCTCTTGTATATATGGTGATTGGCCTTTGAGTGTTGCCAAGAAAGGAAAAGGCCGAATTTGCATCATAATCACCAGCTTCACAATAGTCCCACTTTGAAAAGAGGCTACGGGAGTGTGGAAGCGTGAGTAGAGCCGCATGCCACCGAACAATGAGCCTTTTCACTGTGTAAATTAAAGCGTGCAGAGCACGCAGGGCCACAAACCGAGAATTTGCGGTTTGGCAGGTGGCCTTCGTGGCCAAGCGAGGCTGGAATTCTCAGAATCGGCTTTCAGAAAAAAAGTCCAGGCGTCAACTGGAGGCTGGACATGATAATCACTGAAGTTTGGGACTGGACAAAGTCGGCAGACAGCCGTGGTCTACCAAGCACTCTGCTCTCTGCTCACCTTTGTCAAATGCTTCCTTCATTTCAGTGATTTCTTGATGAGACCCGGGCATTCGGAAGATACCCGTGTGATGCAAACCTGTCAAGGGGCAAAAGTTGAACACAATGGGAACATTTTTTCACAACGCCTGTTTGACTTGTCCTTAACAAGAAGTACTGATATTGATAATAAAGGGATTGAAAGGAAGTGTCGTGCATGTTTGGTACAAGAGTAAAACAAAATTAAACATTCACATAAATTACCATATATTATAAAAGAGAATAAGCTTTGATAACACAAATTTAACCTCCCTGGCCTCGACTAATATCCTTCTTGTAGACAAATAACACATCAACTTTTTTAAACTGACCAAGATGTGAGTTTACCTAAGAATGCAAAGTTCTCAATTTCCAGGAAATGGAACATTTACAAAAGCTGAGAGTCATCGATAATTCTTTGTTTTAATTTCGTTTCCTTTTAGTTTCACTTTCAGCTCACAGGGCCCTACATTGACAGCAAATGAAGCAACCAGGGCGAAATGAACCTCGGTTTCAATACCTGAACACAACCATGATTAGATTTTTTTTCTGGGGGGTGTGTCTAAATTAGTACTCACCATACAAGGAAATACACTCAATACAGCTTTGTACAACGGTTGGAATGTCACGCTTAGTAATCTGACAAGAACAAACGAGAAGGGAAAACTGAAACACAATGTTTGAATGTCGTGGAGTTTGGACCACAAAAGGTAAACAGCTTTCCAGATCCACTCCGGCAACCAATCATCCCACTGCAGCATTCTGGCATGATTTCTTACACAAACAGCAGGGGAATTTCTGGAGGCTTGCCAGTTACTAAATCACAACTTCTG
Source organism: Acanthaster planci (assembly GCF_001949145.1). Next base: position 4,148,667 of record NW_019091368.1, on the reverse strand, counting down.
ATCAACACTGGGCAAGCTCAGATGAATGTTACTGGTGGTAATGAAACAACCAAATTGTGACTCAAACTCCTGAGATCGCAGGTCACCTCGGCCATTTTCAAATGTATTCAAAGAGATGGGAACACTGAACGTCTTTCACCCACACAATGTGTAAATTCATAAGGAAGTAGAACTGTCTAAAACATCAAACCAGAGAGCATGGTTTGCTCTTTCTCAAGGTAACTCCAACGAAATATGGCCGAGAAGAATTATCTCGTGGGATTCATTCACAATGAATTCTTTCTACATTTGGGGAAGAGACAGTTTGAAAGCCCTTCGGGTCAGTCCACTTACCTCCAGGTACTCTTGCAAGTTGCCTCCGAACAGGCGGGCGTTATGTACTGACTTGGGCCGCGGCTTCTGTCGCCGTTGTAAAGTGGTGGCCGGGTGGCTGATTTCCACAAACACAGAAACACATTGCAAAGAGTTGGGTACATGTACATTCCCAAACTGACTGACGTTTAACACCAACACAATGGCTGGCGAGTGCGCAAAACTGATCTTCTCAAACCTTTGTTTGAAGTGTTTCCAAAATGCCCACAGCTTGCTGTCTGAGCATACAAAATGGTTTTCATACAGACAACTGCAGTGTTTCATAAGCAAAATGAGTACCAATTTCACGATTAAGTTTATCTACAGTATTGGTAATCCAGAGATTGATTCCTCATTATATTTTTATTTCAACTTCATTCAGGGTGTCAGATAGATTGTTTCCAATCACTCTTTCATTTTTCTCTACCATGATTTCACTTGCAATTTTCATGGCGACTTCTCAAGCCTTTCTATCACCAAAAATTGATCGCTGGTGATGAAAACTTATACACCATAAATTGTTGGAATTTTTCTCTAATCATAAGGCTCTTACCACCGCTTTTCTGTATCGGAATCACCTGTAAGAAATTAAACACAGACAATGCAACGTCTCACTGAAAGTCCGCAAATTCAAACTAAGCACTTTGTCCAAGAAACTGTTAATAGTTTTCTTAAACCCTTCAAATCTCCAAGTGGAGTGGGAATCAGTGATAGATAAGGCTAGGAAAGGAACTGTGATGCAAAATTAATACTTGGCTGAAATTTTTTGTTTACCGATACCCAGAACGTTCACCGGAAAGAATTCAGGGAGTTCACAGCCAGAGAAATAAAAGAGCAACTCACTCAGTCCTAGCCCCTGGCGTATGAGATCCTGCCTGGCCTTCATGCGAGTTAGTCTGTTGCTCTTCTGTAGATACTCCCTTTGTTTCTACCAAGACAAAAAAAGGAAAAGATACACAAAAAATGACATCACAACATAAAGAAATCAACTCCTGTCGACTGTTGGATTACACCGTTGGGCTAAACATTACATGCAGACTGGGGGGGGAGGGGTCAGGGGGGAGTGAGAATGGGCAATACCTGTAGGAGAAGGGTGGGGTGGTTTAGAGACTAGGATGACTAAAGTTAGGAATGGAATCAGACGGTGTATTTTTCTCTGGTAATGAAACAACGCTGCGCTTTTATCTGTAAATGCAAATCTCTCCTCTAACCCTTTTCCTAAACCTAGAGCAATGATACACCAGTGAAAGTGAGAGAGAGAGAAGAAGGGACACACCTCCAGATAGTACATCTCTGTCTCCTGCTTGAGCGCACGCTGTCTCTTCATGGACGACACCCGGTTGAGGTCTGGGGTGGAGACGGAGTCCACCATCCTCCGGACGGACCTCAGCTGGGTCACAATTTCGTCCTCGCTGGGGTTGCTTTCGTCCTCCGTCCAGTTGCGCTCCACCTCCTTCAGGGTCTTCTGGATCTAGAGAAGAGACAGAGGAAAAATCAAATTCAATTAATGACACAAAAATAAGGAGAATGAATGACAACAACTTTTACTGATGGCCATGTAATCGCAGCATTTCCAGTGTGCGATACGTCTGCTCTCCCCACCCCGGGCCGAGTTGCATCCTCAAAAGACTGCTGAAGTCTTATCTTCAACAAAGTGCAAGTTTAGGAATCTATAAAGCATGCATCCACTGACTTCTTTTTGTGGTGAGCCATGTAGTTGGTATTGTGTAACACCCCACGTCAATGGTATAGGCTGTAAATCTGTCCTTGAGAGCAGATCTTAAAGCACTTTCAAAAATGTAACCAGGGTGCCCAGAACAGCCGAAACACGATGCCAAAAACACCCTTTTGAGGAATTTCCAACATCTGAAAGATGCTTCACTTGTTGTATTCAACATCTCCCCTTCCTGCCCCCTCCCAAATAGTTGTACCTTCAGAAAAGTGACCCATACTTCCCCCAAATCAGTGGAAAACTTCAGTGTTCTTGGGACCATAAGCCAACAGTCCGATCCTGCAAGTGTTGTTCAAAATTCGATTAGAAAATCTTACCTCGTCGGTTTCAATCTTGAGGGCTGCAATAGTGCGATACAGAAGTTCATAGCGATGCTCCAGGTCACTCTGCAGTTGATGCTGGGCCGTCAGTGAATGAATCTGACACAAAGATAAGATGTGGGGAATTTCACATTTCGGTTCCTTAGATCAAGAAGATATGGAACCAACCGTAACCACAGCAATGATCCAGAAGCCGTTTTTTTTTTTACCAGTGCAGCTGCTCTACAGTAATCTTACAGCTCTAGTCATCTGTTACTTGAGTTATCGAGGCTAGAGGTCGATGTGCCAGGAATGTCCCACTGGGAAACCAATGACTGGGAATATGGAATGAGAATTTCCTTAAGATTTTAGTAAATGAAAAGTTGCCTTTGTGAGTGTTCTTAGGTAAAAAATGGGTTCAGCAAGTCTGTCAAGAGCTGATAATGGCTCATCACACTTGTGTTTATCACTGGTTTCTTTGGGACAAATGACTGGGAATGTTTCTGTTCTCAGTCGTTGTGGATGCCAGTCCGTTACGGGTTATGCACTTTCAGTACCAATGTACACTTCTGGAAGGCCAAAGACCAGTTGGGGGTAGTTAGGTTACCCAAGGACTCATGAAATAGCCAGCAGCTGGATTCGAACCCCTCACCCTGTCATCACAAGTCACAAACCCTAACCATTAGGCCAAGCTCCGCAGAGATCCGCCCAGTGTAGAAAAAAAAAAGGACAAAATCCCAAAACCAAACAAATCTCACCTTGTCCCCACAGTGAGACTGAAACTGGAAGGTCGCCGGCCCGACAAACGGCTGGAAGTTGACCTGCAGGAAGAGCTTTTTGTCCTCCTCGGAGCTGAGTCGGCGCATGCAAAGCTCAAGCCGCCTCAGCTCATCTTGCTGTAGCGTCTGCACTTGTACCTCGGCCGTGTGGAAAGCCTTCAGGGCCTTGCGCACCAGCTGGATGTACCTCAGGTCCAGGCACTGGGGAGGAATGAAGGTGAGCGCAGGCAAGGGGATGACCAAATGATGCCAGATGAGTACAGATGAGCCAGAGGCCTAAATATATATCTGATTCAAGCCGTTATTACTATATATTGACTCGACTCTGCAAACTAAGCCCCTAATCCCCCACCAACCGAACAAAAAAAAAACTTTGACATTTTAAAAGTACTTCTCTCACACATGGATGCTACATGAATGCTTGTGCACATTCTACGGAAAATTGGTCGTGCACACCCTACACTAAAGGGCCATGTATGCACACGATTACGTATATCTTTCACTGGTCATTATGGCTTTTCCACAGAGAAACAATCTGAAGTTCCTGCACAGAGGATCTAGTTCTAGACTCTCACAGTTTGTCATCTGCCACTGAAGTCTGAATGAACTGTGTAACATGGTGCTTTTCACACTGGTAAATGCTACATGTACATGTACAATACCACATTTCCACCTCTTGGGGCATAAGTGCATCTAGTTAAGTTCAAACAGAACCATTACGTGCTGGTTCGAATCCTGATTTCTTCAACTGTTGCATTAATTACTTGTTTTTCTGTGACGCATGTCTTACCGGCCTCATCTGTGTACAATGCTACAGGCTCGCTAACTAGCCTGATTGCTAACTTGCTAGTGAGGGTGTGTCATGTTCAATGTTGCAGTGGCATTCAGAAAGTAAAGGTGTTCACAATGACTCACGTCTACAATCTTATCCAAGTCTGTCTGGAAGAATTTGTCCATGCTTGCGTTGGCCGCCCCGACGGCGATGATGTAGTCATTCCTGGCCTTGGTGGCTTTGACTGAACTATCGTGGTGTTTGACTGAACACTGCACACAAAGATGACATAAAAAGCCAAAATCGACTGAAATAGAAACAAATGCATTTCCGGCAATATCTTCCCAAGTTATTCAAAGAGGCGCAGGGACTCCTCAACCCTAAAACTTCTATCAAACTCTCTGAGAATCTCATTTTAGAAGATCAGCTGAATTTCACAACCAAAGAATCATGCATTTTTATTGTGCCAGATCCTGCATCATTCTGCCTCATTTCAATTTCAGTTAAAATTTAACCTGATGACCTCCGTGCCTATAATTTAAAAAAAGTGAAGAGGGTTAGCGGGAAAGACTTCATTGTTAATGTGGGGATATGGCTCAGATGCGCTGGTTTATCCAGTGGTTCAGCGTGCTCCTTTAATGTTGCTGTATAGCGTCCCTCTTACGCCAGGCGAAGTTCGCCATGACAAGTAGGACCTTGAATTAAAGTCCTCATAATGTGCCCATAATTATATATTGATTGATCATTTGGCAAATACATTTTTCTTTATGGTTTGGAAACATAAGCAGATAATTAGTAAGTCAATCCATGGATCTATGTATATCTTAGGAGGTTCATTTTCTCGGTACTTTTTATGCGCAATAATCACAAGAGTGATGCGGCTCGAGATAGAATTCTTGCTTTTCACTTTCTGAGCCACAACTTCAAGAGCACCGGATTTGAGGGTCAAGATTCGTCCTAGAAAAAGGCAGAAGTTTGAGCTTTCCGCAACGTAAACCGGCTTTGTACTGTATCCCAAAGAATCCAGGTGTTTTAAGAGCGGTCTTAAGACGGCTCTTTAGCCAACTGGATATGTCTTAAAAGTTATTTCACCACTGCAGCTGTCTTAAATCAACTTGATTCACCAGCAATAAACCCGTCTCCTACACCAATCAACTTGTGTAAAGAGCTTCTTGATTTCCTGACCTGGGACTCCCATCCCCCAGCTGTTACTACTTCACCCTGTAACAAACCTGTAGTTAACACAGATCCGCTTCACCCTGTAAATTTTACACTGGATAAACTACCACAGTGCCCTTCCCCAACATATATGTATCTGCTGTTTTCAACATCCTTCTCCAATACTGTCCATTTTCTATGTCACCAAATGAACTTCCAGTATTTTATGCATAAAATGCTGGGCGTAGCAATTTTGCAAGCCTTGACAATCAATGAATGACCCTGGCGGGTGAGCGTCATGTGACAGTGGCACGAGCCATTGTTTTGGATGGCCAAATATGTAATCCAATGAGCTCATTCACCATAATTCCCACAGGGACGGGGGAAATGGGTCTTCCTTCCTGAAACAATTTCTCGATCAACATGAGGTGATACAATAGAAAAAAATTTTATTGGCTGTCAAGACTTGCATCTGGAACTGTTTGTGTCCTGAGTGAAAGTAAAATTACCACTAGATAGTGAACATTTTCAGGCTACATAGGTACAGTAGCTTCAAATTCATCCAAAGAGAACAGATATTTAGCTTGGTCAAAATAGGGCATGGACATACTGTACATGTACCGTAATTGTACATTACATGCATGCATTACTAGTCTTCATTCCAAAACTCTACCATACAGGCATGAGTTACAAACACACCAGTACTTCCCACGGCATTTGTCACATTCAGTCCTGATGCACATGTACATGCACATGGTCATTCATTTCACACACACTTCATAATAATTTTCTGGTTGAAGATCGTCATAGATGAGCTCACAGGTCTACAAATTTGAAAAAAAATTGTCCTCCTCAAATTGACATAGATGTAGAACTCAAATCCATGCAATTCTGAAAAATGAATTATGGCTATCGAGCCTTGCCCTGTGTAGTGTGGATTCACAATGTGCCCTGGTAATGTCTTAAAAAAAAAAACTGACAGCAGGCTCGAATATCGACACATAAATTACGGCTGTGCAGTTTCGTGCATCGAGGCTGACAGTGTAATTTTCACGGCAAAGCGGGCATGCCCTGCGCGGTCCGCAGTGAATTGAGCTGTCACTGTAAAGATTAATAACATTGGAGTTACTCATTCAAATTCCACTGACGGACACTCAATCTGACGCCGTGGGAAAGAGTATTCAGCGACATACGAGATCCCCACAAGGGGCAAATTTGGAAGGACCTGCCAACCAGAATTTCAAGTGTTGCTCCGCAAATTTGGAAAAATTTGTTAGTGTCAGGTTGACGCTATGGTACATTGTACCTTCCACCTTTCTGACTCAGGCTCGAACCCCGTCCAAGGCAATACAATTGACTTTTCAGTCCCTATTTTAATTCACGGAATTTCTGATGTGCAGTCTGACACCCAGATACTCATGCAGCAGAGAGCAAATTTTTCTTAATCACAAACTACTACCTCCTTCTGGCTTCAGACGCACTGTTCATGTTCCACATTGGAAAAATGAGCTTCAACATTTGCGAGTGTTTTTACCAAGTATCACAGTCAACTGTACATATTACCAAAGTCCTTATTTAGGCTTACCATACATGTAGGTACTCAAGTGGTACCAAATGTCAATTGCAGTTTGCACAACACTTTGGATGTCAAACACACAAAAAACCCCGCATTTTATTTATAACACCTGCTCTGTAACATCTTAACCTTTGACAGAGTGGATCTCATACACACTCTCTGTGACTACAGAAGCACTAAGTATCGTATAGGATGATATGATTGCTGTGGACAAAGCATTTACAAATCTAATTTGAAGAGTTCCACCAATGAGATGGTTGATAACCTCTGACACATGTATCCAGGCCTTCAATGGGAACAAAGGTCGTCATTGCCAAAGTAAGTGCTTACATGTACAGGTACTTCTTATTAGTGGACTAAACCAGCATTTCATGATGCACATCTACCGGTAACAAAGGAAGCCATTTTTTTCCGCTTTGCCCAAAGTACAAAAATGTCACCTCTTACAGAATCAAATCAGGTGTATCTTAAGTTTACATGTAGCTAGACCAATTTTCATGATCTACAAGCGTCAGGAAAGGTTAAAGTACGGCAAAACCTACATGTACATCGGTTGTTTTGAGGTAAAAACAAAAATAGATACGAGTGTTTTGGGGGTTCTAATAATGTTTGGACAACCTGCATGCCTTATTTAGTGTCATGTAGCAGGGATGACTGTGGGGGGGTGGGGTAAGATCCTTGGACAATGTCATGGGGCTTTCTTGATCCCTCTAATAACTGACGTTTCATCAGACATCTCATGCCCTCAACTCACAAACTTTTTAAGTACATGTACGCATGTAGACAAATATGCCTGCTTTACCTTGTCATAGTTTTTGTCCACCGTCTTGCTCCGTTTGTGTGAGCCCTTCTCCTCCATCTTGAGTTTTTCGTTCTCTGCCTGTCTGAGTTTAGCCTCCTGAACTTTCTCCTCACTGTGTGCATTGTGGTAGGACTTGATATCCTGTAAACGCATACCACCAGTTAATTAGACAGTTATAAAAAAGAGGGAATAAGACAAAATGGCTGCAATGTTCACAGAACATACATGTATGTACTGGGGTCTATCAGGAAAAAGGAATGGATCCGTTAACCCTTACGGCCCTGAATACTACAAAGTACTACTTAGTAGTAAAATGTAGTATTCAGTCCTGTCGCTTGCAAGAGGACATGACCTAAATGTTAGATAAGACAATGTACCATACAGTGCTGTGGCACTATGAATGCATGGCTTTATTGTTCTCTGTACAAGTAACAATGGAAGTAACCTAGCCAGAAGTAGTAATTTGTAGGGCTACATGTAGGTCCTTCAGGCTCAGACTACTGCTTAGTATTTGGTACCGGTAGTACGGAGTACTGCAAGCCAAATTTTAAGAAGAACTGTTAGGGTTAAAAATGAAGTCCTAGCTCACGTTGACTGTGTAACACTCCCCGCTTTTCAAAAGTTTTTCTTGGTCATGCTGTAATGAAAATGAAATACACGCATAGTGTCGTCTGTTCCACTGGCACTCAGTGAGTACCTTCGTAATCGATAAGTGTTCCTTAGCACTCTGTGCGGGACATCAGACAAAAATTCACTATACATACAAGTGTAAGCATATTTAAGTCAAGATGACTGGACTCACGGCATAAAGCTCGTTCATGACCCTCAGGAGTTCTGTGTGCACCTCAACCATCATCTCTCGGCTCTGCAATATGAAACATTGCAATCAAAACATTATATCACATTGTTACTTGGATCTGGAAGAAACTGTTAATGTCCTGCATCCTTCACAATCAGTCAGGGAATTTTTTTTAAAGATTTGCAGGGTTGACGAAAGGTAGAATCTGAGCACTTCTAATCGGTCTTGAGGCCCCTTGAAAGTTTAACCACTGCTAATGCGGCGTGAAGGTTCGACAATTACATGTGTAAGAAATGCTCCCCGGTAAAAATGCCAAGGGGGTTCGGGAAAGCCATATTTGATACCGCAGGATTTCAAAACTATTTGGGTAAATTGGTGCGTCTCCCACACACACATGTAAATGATTCAACCATAGACATCTGAAACTTAAATTAATGACAAGGACCTGGCACGCCTGTACACCACAGCAAATTGTGGTTGTTCCTGGTATGCCACTCTTTTGCTGTACACTGAGGGTATATAAACATCTGACAAGTGGGAAAAAAAAGTCCAAAATAATACTACATGTACCTATCTACATGTATGTGTACTGTAGAGGCCCTTGACCTCCAGCTTTTAAACCAATCACCGTCTACGCAGGACACTGAAAGCATCCATGTATATTCATATTTTGGTCTTATTCAAATCCATATTCAAGGATTCCCATGTGAAATGTGCTGGGTACAGTATGTACCAGTACAATGTACATGTATATAATGCAAAATTGGAACACTTCCACTCGATATGTTAAAACATACCGCTGCTTGTATCTACACACACAGAAAAAAAAAACCACATCAAATGTGCAGAGTTCATCTTTACAGCACTGGGTATCACGTACATGTCAGAAGAATGTGATCGAAACCTATGTGATCGTTGCTATTCGTGTAGATTACCAGTACATGTATGTACATGAACGTGATCTACATACATGTACATGCAATACCTACTTGTATGTAAATTTTGTACACTGTACATGTATGTTCTAAAGCGCACATTTTACAATGGAAAGAGCTGACTTAGGCACATGTACATCCTAAAAACTAATTCACATACAGAAATATGCAACCCCCTGTTCAAGACCCACAAATTTGCTCACATTGGAATTTTCAAGACCACGTAGGCAAAAATGGACAAACTTCTGCCAAACAATTGCAACAAGCCCCTGAAATGAATTCCCCACCTAATGCCTGGCAAATTACATGTACATGCGTAATTCAACCCTTACTATCCTCACAAAGTCTGTCTTCTCATGGCCTTAGAATTCCAAGGAAAACTCTGCAACATGTAGTCATATCGACTTGCCCATGTGCAAGTACACACATGTACATGTACAACATGTACAATGTACATGTACCTGTAATTTTATGCAGCACCAACCCCCCCCCTCCCCCTTAATAATCTATGCCAACCAAACTGTTTCTGTCAGACAAATTTTCTGCCGAAGCGGTTCTCTGACCAGCCAAGCTGGGGCTGATGAGAAAACCAGATCTCGCCTCAGATGTGACCGTGCATGAGGGAGACACAAAATGTGAGCGCATTGCCTGGTTTTCTTGCAATGCCTACTGGATACGGCTCCCTACCGCAGCATTTCATGAATGCTAACTTGATTTATCAAGCGGTGCCTGTACATGTACCAGTACATGTACATACTTGCATCATTTACACAGAGATGCTGTGCCAGACACATAAATTTTCTCCCATCTTCAAAATGTACATGTCGGATGTGCTGGTACACATGCTTTTACGGGCAGTTCTCGTGTACTGGGACATGAACATAGGTGCATGAGTACCATACGTAAGGGAAATGCAGGTTGACCAAACATATCCCTTTGCATACCCATCGTATGGAAAAGCCATACAAAGATGTATGATCAAATTTCAAACCTGACAGGAACCATTAACACAAGATCTACAATTGGAAAAGGAAGTTAAGTTTCAAATTTCATATGCAATGTACACGCGCATGTGTACACAACTTTTTGTATATGCAAGCATTGGTAACTTGCTGATCAAATAGGCCATGGTACTGGGGCAGTCCGAGCCCTGTGCAATGTGTGCTCTCGATATTTGAGTCTGATAGCGGCAGACGCTACATGTACAAACATGTGCATGCCCACAGCAGAGATCCCACTGGATTGAGCCTTGTGAAGACACAAATTTGGAGAATATTCATTTCTAATTTCAATGCTCTTATTTCCGTCTCTTTCATCAATTTGTAAAGGAACTTTTCAAAACAGCAGGGAGAGCCTTTGGTTTTCTACAAACTCTGTATGTCGGTGTACCACGAATCACATTTCGCATTGGAAACCTGCAATGACACCACTCTCATACAACTCATATACACGTATGCATGTACATGTACATGTACATGTGCCCGGCGACCATTTTCTTCCGGGTTTTATTTTTCTTTCATGCACTGTTGAACACTTACACCTGCCCCGCCTTTGGTGCAAACAAAATGCCATTTTTCCTCCCTCAATACAAAATTTCTACCAGCATAAGGTATATTTACTTCCTGCTCCAGTCTTCTGCTGTATGTACACTGTACACTATGCTAGTACATGTAGCGCTTTATTGTATGTGGAACTTTGAAAGAGAACAGGGTAAAAAGGAATCCACTGGAAATGGTCCCCTATAATGGTAGAACAGTGGCTCTGTATACTAGTCACCATAATGCTAATTGCCATAGACGGGGTGGGGAGGGGCGGGGGGCGAGGGAGACAAGTGTAATGGCAGTGATACATGTAGCACCAGCACGGTCACTGAATGTGTCCACATGTGTACTCAATGAATTGTCAAATGAATCATGTACAGTAATGTACATGAACATTACATGCATGGTTAGCATGTGGCATTGTTCATGTTAGTCTTTGTATACATGTACATGCGCAGTGTACATGTACTTACATTATTACTTTTTCCTCCCAGTATTTTTTCCCTCACAGAACACATGTACATGTACTTCAAAACCTGTTTCTTGTACATATGGGCTACGCACTTTATGCTGATGACATCTGCGGTCTCATTTTGAACACAGCTTTAGAGGGATGTTTCATCTCGGTGTAAGAACTGCAAGATAAATGTTCAGCATTCTTGCAATTTGTTCGTTCATTCGTTTTTGCACCGTACAATTCTCTCTGAAGAGCTGAATCAGTCTCTGCCGCACATTTTGCAACAAACCACCCCGACTACAGCAAAAGCCAGCACCGTGAAGTATTAAAAAATGCTCGGGTGCATTCTCTCCACTTAATCTCTGAACTGGGTCACCAAGCCCTGTATCACGTTAATACCAGTCTGGGGCTCACCAGAGTTGACTGAATGCCGAGTGTACAGGTGCCGGATTGTTGAGGGGGTGGGGGGGGCTGACAGGGTGAGAGTTCAACCTCTTTACCTTATACACGTTTACTGATTTCACTGTGCATTCTTTGTCAGACCATAGAAAGATAGAAAAAAACAGAATAAGCCCAAAATGTCTGTATTTACAGTAGAGATGGTGGATGTTGAAAAGGTTCGGCTGTACCGGTTACAAGGTTCCTGGTTACCAGTTCTAACAAAAGAAGCATGGCGTAGTACCAACATTGTGCTTGCACATCAATGCTGAGTAAACCTGTACATGTACACTGTACATTGGATTTTTTTTTAGTAAAAGGTACAGAGACTCTTGAATTACTCTGTCAATTTTATGTCACAGAAAAGTCCTGTGGCCACTGTAATGTAAACTGTAGTTTTGATCTACATGTAGCATACGTGCCTCTACACTGCTATACACACAAACACATACATGACATCAAGGACGCACATGTGTGACTTGACAATGTACATTTCAGGTTGGGAGTCAACTTCTTGTAGTGGTTCTTTCATCACCTTCCACCTCTGTGGTCCCGGTTCGAATCCCAGCCCGGTCCACATGTGGTTTGGGTTTTCAGTCCCTACCTGATTCTGTGGGTTCTACCCAGAATATCCTCTGGGATTTTCCTCCCACCCCTAAAACGGTAACTGCTTCTCATTGTCTCCTCTCCACAGGTTTCTTCAGGCATGCGAGCTACAGTGCCTGGGGCATATCTGAGGAATCTTTGGTGTCATTACCAGAAATGATGAATAGTCTACAAACTAAAATTTTGTGGATCCCTGGTGCCAGGGCTGGTGCATCAGATTATAAGGTCAATTGAAGGACGCCCTTGTGAGATTCTGAGAGGACATGCCACTACAGATTTTAAGTGACCAAGGGGCTTTTTGCAGGTGGAAAGTAATCCACATGCAGACACATGGCAGAATAACCAAGATGGAATGCTAAGTACTGGCAGGAACTTTTTCAATTTTTAGTCCCTTGGATCACAGCCAAAGACATGTCCAAGCAGATGAAACCTTCAATGAATAACTGAACTGCTCCATTTTGCATGAATACAGCTACAAGTACACCAGCAAAATGCAAAAAAGTGTAAGACCCCAGCTGTAAAGCAGCCATCCATGAAAAACCTACAGATTCCTTCCTGTGGCAAACAAAACGAGGATTTACTATTTACAGTACATAAGGTAAAGGCATGAAGCCAGGCCGCCTAACAAGTGGCCCTCGCCTAACTAGCAAATTTGCTGGAGGAAAAAAATAGAATTAACACTCCATTTTCTGGTCATAGAATGACAATAATCCCCGCACATCAACAAATCCTTGGTGACATTATTGGCCAAAGACAACATAAATGCAACCACAAAGCAGCCTAGGCTTACCAAACAGTTGTACTAATTTTAAATGAGAGTTTCAACAGTGCAGTTTCAAATGTATGTACCCATAGTTGGCCTGCTGGTAATTTGGGGTTTTGTTTTTTTTCCATCCTTTTTTTTAACAATTGTCTTAAAAATCTGTAATAAATACCCCTACATCTACAAGTACAATGTACATTTACATGTACAGTACTGACTTCAGAACGAGGAAGTTCTTTCAAATCAATTGATCCTTCATGTACCTAAGTAAACGCATACATGTATTCATGTACATACATGTACACTTTGCATTTCAAATGCACTCCAAACAAATTTTAAGAAATCGGTATTAAACAAGAAATGGACTGTTGTTGTGGAACTCTTGAAGTTCACTCGCTTGAAACTGCGAAAGAGAGTCTTCTGTTCCCTGCAAGCCTACCACATGAAGTTTTTTTTCTTTACTTGCTTGTACCGTACTTTTTGGACTTCCAGTTGATTTTCAAAAATGTAAGTACATGTACTTCCTGTAAGAACCTAACTACGGTATACATTTATGTATAGTACGTAACATACATGTACATGTACAACAAGTTTTGTATGTGCATGTACAACTAAATTGTATCTATACGGAATTAAGAATGCAACCATGAATCAAGCACATTTCTTGTAATCTGACAAAAGAGGCAAAACCTTACAAGTTGAATCTGGCAAGATCCATCACTTAAGTAATTTCTGTTGGATGTTATCTTATCCGAGCAGTAAACAAAACTTCTTTTCACACCATCTGATTCATTCTCCAGGTTTCCTTAAATTCCAGTGGACCCAACACAGCTCATGCAATCAAACTGTCACCTCCTATTTTCTTCAGACACGTCACAGTTCAAATGAAGATTTAACAAACAGGGCCAGGGAGCACTGAGCCACATGAATTTCCCCCATATGGGCAACAACCGCTAACCACAACATCCATAATGTCCCACTTTCAGCAAATTTCAACTTCCATTCATCTGAATATCCATCACTTTTAAAACAAACTGTCCAACCCCCAGGCTGTCCTAAATCAAGTCAGGTCTTGAAGCGAAAATAATTCCATGCATGGCGCCAAGGGTCATTCAAACATGAGGAGTCCTTGTCTCCAAGATAAAAGGAAAGATGAAGTAACAGGTATCTACTACTCTGAAAGCACTTTGATTACAAACAGTGGCTCGGCAATGCCCTGATGAGTCACGCGCTCACATGGTCAGTCATTACACAGTGGCTTTTCATACATGTACACGACTGAGTCATTAGAGTTGGGTTTTTCCTCCAGAACTACCATCGGCGTGGTGCCACGTTGTCAGCATGATGACACTAATTGGAGGGAGAATGGCAGTTGCCAAAAGTAATTATGATGTTCACGATTCAACAGGTATTAGAGGAGCAATTTTTTTTCTTGCTCAAGTACAGAGGTGATTAAAACAACCAGTCTAACTACTAGTTAATTGAATCGTGTGTCTACGTTCACATGCAGTCCCTTAAAATGCTTCTTCGGTGATATTTCAGTGCTTATGTGCATGAAATGTAGGACACCTGCATCACAAGGAGCTTGTAAGAGCTGAAATTAATGAATCGAACTGAGTAGTTACCGGTACTAACTGGACGGTCTGCCATTTCTTTACAAGGCCTGGGTACTTCTGTATCCTTTCTCCTGCTATACCATAGACGGGTTTTGGAGATTAAACAAAATACCCAAAGGCAGCTGTTCTGTGATTCAACAGCTCGACGGGGTAAAGGCACTGTGGACTCACTGTGGTTCGTGGCTCATGCGCACGCTTCACACTGTGAAGACTGCGTGCGCATGAGCCACAAACCACAATGAGTCAAAAAGGTCTGGAGATGCCCCAGAGATGTAGGAGAAAATGTAGGAGAAAGGTCCAGGGCTATGCAAACAGGATAGAGACTTTAAGGCATCTTATCAATGAAAATGCATATATATGTACGTTACATGTAAGATGAGGAAAAGGCTCAGCAAGTAGTGGTACGTGAAATCAAGTGCTTCCATTTTGTACATTTACTTGGTCTTTTCTACTGTGAAAAATTACTACCATCATGCTAACCTATCCTACATGTACATGTACCTGTAACTGCCACCAGAGAGCAAAGAATGGTGTGAGGCGGTGGTTGGGTTGGTATCAGGAGGGAGTTGGGGTGAAGGCAAGGGTTGGAGAGGGCTTACAGATAGGGTCAGAGTCAAACCCACCTTCTTGTACACATTATCCAGGCCGTCCCTGATGGACCCAAAGTTGTTGTAGAGGGTGTAGTTGAGACACTGGCTGAATGAAGAGTGTTGCTTGTACTGACTTCGCGTCATGTCCACCAGCATGTTCCAGCATGCTGTTGTAGACGGGACGCCACCTTCCCTGTCTTTCCTGCAGGCACACAGAGAACCAACCAATGACGCTCACTGCCACTGCTGTAACTACCATACCGGTATTTAGTACCCTAACCCTAGCCCCCTGGGCCCTTTTTGCTAGGGACCCTCCCCAAAATCCTCTAATGGGGGTGTGTGAAAAAGTTGGATTCTCCCTCAATCCTCTGAAATCCACCAAAATTTCCTGGAGATGTTATTTAAAGGTGTGCCTAACTGCCTCCATCCTTCAAATCCTCCGTCAATTCCTGTCATTATGTTGAGGCAGTGCAAATGGCATTCTTGAGCAGTGCGGTTGATTCAAAAGAAATAACGGGCTGAATTTATGCATGACTAAGCAAAAACAACACAAGGTCTTATCCACGACCTTCATGCATGGCATCCTTGGCAATCAGCCATGCACTTTTGCCATTCGCCCTCAATCCTCCAAAATCCTCCAAAAACCACACAAAGGATTTTGGAGGACTGAGGAGGGTTAGGGCTAAAATCAAATTTGTCTAACTGTGCCTTCTTGCAATCAATGGTGGGGTGAATGGGACGTGGGGCCCAACTCGTGTACATCTTGACTGTAGGGAGGAGAGGGGAGAGAGTGACAGTCCACCACTCCCCCAAGACCTGCACATGTAATGTCGCCTGCCCATCATTTCGCAAACCCATCTCACAGCCCAAGGTGTGCACGTTAAAATCTAGGGACAGTCCCAACTTGTCTTCTAGGCTACAGTCAAGAACGCAATGACCAGCATGAACCCTTAAGGCAAAAACAAGGTCACAAGTATGTACAGGGTCAGCTGAGTGACCACTATTACCTAAAACTCCTTGACCGGTATTTGGACGGCTTTATTTTTGAACATCATTAAAATAGTACACACTGTGCAAATGTGAAAGCAAAGGTTTAATACTGGGCAGCATATGACTAAAGGAGATTACAGGCAAAAGAAATGACGTCAAGAAACTGAAAGTACCGCAGTTACATGTACATGTACATACATACATGCATTTAATAATGCAAAAAACCACATGTACATGTATGCGCATGTACTGTGCAGCCATGGTAAATACAGCTACCGATAGAAGGAATGGCACATGTATGCCCCCCCAAAAAAAATTCTGAAGAAGAGGAAATCAGCATATCAGGTTTAAGTGTCACGTGCCTGTAAAAAGGTGAGCCACCCATTCCGACAGGATTTGTGAATTTGCTTGCCAAGTTTCTAACCTTTCCAAGATGCAGGGATGCCTCAACGCCCACGTATACAGAGGAGATTCGGAAAAAAAAACATTTAAAAATAAAACAGCTCTGCCCGCTTGCATGCTGAGACATGCCAGTGCCAATGAGCTGCCAATCAGTGCATAGTTGTCCAGACGGGCATTCTTGTTGAGTTTCCACCAGAAATCCCTTATACGGCTAACAATACTGATGGGGCCTTTGTGGGATACGAGAGACACATACACGTGGACTGTTAAATGCCACTGGTGTTTCTGCTGTGGGAATACATACAAACCGGTACACTACTCAGTGTATTCACTTAAGGAATCGTGCATGTACATGATTGGGAATGACAGCATGAACTAGTGGTATATCCACCTCCTTCAAAGTAGAACTGGAGGAATGTTCAAATGTCAGAGACTCAGACATTCAAACTCCGTCCACCTCTCAACAACAGGTTTCCCCTCAAACAATAAGTAAACAAAACCCTCAAGTCCTTTTGCCAATTCAGTAGAGGTAATTCTTTCATTTGTGGAGCGCCTTTCAAAAAAATTAGTGCAAATTCCATGATCTCAAAGGAGACAAAATAATTACTAACTCAACACTTAGTAGCAGAATTCACCAAAAAATCCATTTCTTTGGAACCAAACTTTACCAAAGGCAAGGCAGTGAAAACACTGTTGCCTGCAGTGAACTTCGCAGGTGAAACCTCCACTCACCGACTGTTCCTTAAACGTGTCCCTGTGCCAACCCCAACCTTCCAAGATCATTCAAAAATTCCACCGGTGCCTTAGGTTGGAGGGGATTTTGCTGAATTGGGGGCAGAGTGCAGCCAAGCCATTGGCTTTTGCATGGAGTTTTAATCCTCCTTAAAAATCTGAATATAAATAATGCACCACTAGTTTCTTGGAAAGTGGAGGATTTTAGCCAAACAAATTCTGTCAAAATTATGAGTAAGACGAATGAGGGGCTTAACAATGCAGAGGCCACTCACTTTCAGATTACTCTTCAGGAAAACACCTGGGTAAATTCGGGCGGATTTTTTCTCAACTCGGTTCATATTATCTACAAGAAAATAATAACAGCTAAAAAAAGAAGCGATCTGCAAAACAGCAAAGAATTACCAGGGATACGGTAACTGCATGCATTGCAAGAGGGAAAAATAATTTGAGCCCCCATCTACTTACTGGACAGCCTTCTGCCTTCTGGTGAGGCGCTCATGCAACTTCTCAAGGCTCTTGGCGTACTCCACCTCCACCTCCGCCCGCATCTTCATGTACTCCTGCAGGTCCCCTAGCTGCTCCCGCTGAGCATCGTAGCGGTTGTCCAGACATTTCAGTTGCTCTGTTAGGCGCTGTCGAATATCTGCCGAGAGCAGGATAAACAGGACAATTAACATAGGTGGAATCAAGAGAGTAAAAGTAAGTTAAGTTGGCACCATCTCTCAAGTCCTGCGCATGTACTGGATTTTCCAATTTCTCTGACTGGGTTGATCAGAAATGTGCCACAGTGTGTGAGACTCTTTCAATGATGAATCTGATTGCAACCAACTTCCTTTGTTTTATGCAATGCATAGTCAACTAGGAAGTATTGTTATTACCATGTGTACCGGTAGTGTGTGTCTCCACCTACACCACTGTGCGAGATCTGACAAATAACACCTCTGAAACTGGTTCACAGAAAATCAGAGGGCCAGGATTGTGAGTGTGTACCAGGGCTGGCCTGCACCACAATGAAGGGACTATTTCTTTTGTTAGGGAAGTCCAGAAGACCAGAACGGTCTTGGTCCCACAACATCTACCCAATGTTCACTTCGATACGTGAGTAGCCGCCACAACTCAGGAACAATTTCATGTATTGTTAGTGCTACTTGAAAAAAAGGTGGAATTCTTTTAGCTGTGAGTCCAACAGAAGTACGGTAAATGCCGAGGATTTTGGTCCCTTCTCCAATAAAACCATTTTTTTTAAAAAACATGACTCACTGTAATTATTGCTAAGAAATTTCAACCTACAATCCCCAATCACTTCCCAAAAAAGGGCAGTACAGCAGGCAGCACCAGTCCAACTCATCCACTCACACCCATACCGTGAAATGATTTACAAATTCTGTAAATACCAAACAAATTCCCCTTTCACAAAATCTGTAACCAAATCTGTCACCGTCTATTTTATCAATAAACACAGCTCCTAATGAACTGGGCAGTTTAGTCCTGGAAAACGTTGTTTCTGGGAGGATCCATGCATTATACTTGGGGGGGGGAGTTCAATACTAATGACGACTGACTGGTGACAGATTGGTCGGTCTCAGTGTCACTCTTCCACAGAGGTGTAGGTTCATGAACCAGTAGCTCGGAAGCTCTCGGTGCACTAAACTGTATCTGTTATGCGGGGGATTCGGGACAGATTTTCACAAAAAACACGTACAACAGTAGACTGTGCTACACACATGGTATCCATTTACGTACAGTTTAATCTGAAACTTAATATATAGAACAAATTTTTTTAACATAATGAGGTCATGCTTTGTTTACATGGCTGCTTTTCATATGGAAGCTTTCTTATACACGGTACATGATACACGAGCAGATCGCATCCCACTTCATCACTGCCATAGGAAAGTGCACATGAACACAAAGCACGACATCATTACCTTACAGGTCTATTGCACATTTCTCAAAGTGTACTGTATTGTTAAATATTGTTCCTCTGAGCTGGGGCCTTGCTCTATGATTATAAAATAGAGGACACGTCAATCTGTTGTTCCCACTGTCTAGGCATTAACAGCCGAGGACAACATGAGCAGGCTGACCAATGACGACAGGGAAACATCCTTCATTCCCTATATTACCCTCTGAAGTAAAGAAACACATGTACATGTGTGTATAAGTCCATTATTAAAGTGAACATGCGCACTGTGCCGGTACATAGGCTCATGTACATATACCCACATGTACACATTTGTACATGTATGCAACAGCTTCAACATACGGTACATGTTGAACATGCTTGTAAAGCCCTGTACATGTGCATGGCGGTACATTGTACATACATGTATGCACAATATTGATACCATCCTTATGGATATGCACATTCCATGAATTCATGCACATACGAGTACATGTACAGTGTACATGTACATGAATATAATTTGAAACAACTGTGGAACGCACAGGTACATGTACACTGTACAGCCGTTGTGCGCAATGGATGTATGCATAAGGTACATTTATCAGGAACAAGTTCAGTATTCGTGTCATGTACAAGAATACTTTGTACATTATCATAAAATTATGTTAAAAATTGTCAAATCTACATTATTTTTGTTCTTATTAGCAATACTTTGTTTTACATGGAAAATGCCTGAATTTTAATAAACACATGCTGGTACATACACTCCGTGTACTACACAGACGATTCACAATTACAAACACTGCACGGTGTACCTTCTGATATGGCTCTGGTTGACTGCAAGCTCAAGGTCTTCATGGTGCTAGATTCTTTCAATGAAATTTACACTGCGTAACCCATAAACAATGCATGTGTGGGCATTTACGAACATGTACATGTATGTGGCGAAATGGTGTTCAACCGTGGACTTATCAGAAACAGACATCCCCACTGTGCGCAAGAGCGGTATCGAATGATACACTATGCATCATCCCCTCAAGATCACATGCCCGGCTATTGTGATTGCTCCGTGTGGCTAGCATTGCGTCAGCCCGGCTCCGGGCAATTCCAAATATTATTAGCCATGAACGGGGAAACGGAGGGAGGTGGGAGTCTGCCGCCGCGCTCCTCTGTGCTGCTGAGGGGGGAGAGAACAAACCCTCCCGGGCAATCTCCCTGCACAGATCCAACAGCCCTGTCAAGCAGGGCTGCCCTGTTTTTCTGTTTGCTTTGGCGCTGACACAACAGAGACTCACATGCCACCGGCCGAGCCAAGGTGATTATCAGCCTTCGCAGAAAAGAAAGAAATCCCTTTTTTTTTTTTTTGGTCAACTGATGAAAAGCCTCAGGGTATTTCATTATTTGGGTTTTGTTTCGATTCCACAGAGATGAGCCCTTTCAGGGCAGTCTCAACGGCCTTAATTACCCGGCTTAAAAAACTAACCAATGGTGCACAGCCTCCAGCAATCAGCAAGCCGATCTAGTTTGGCTTTGAGATGCTCCATTTGCATGGTATTATCAATCCTGTTTTGGATCAAGTTGAATAACCATTCAATTCTAAATCAGAGATAAAGAAATGAACCTCTTACCCGTAAGCCAAATCAGAAGTTCTAAAGCAAGTCTGACAAAGTGAAAGCAATCCAGTCTACTGTACATGCATGCACTTCAGTTATTTTCAACCCTTATGGCCCTTCCCTTAGAATACTAAATATATAGTTTGCTATATTCCATTTACTGGGGTATATAAACTAAACATAATAATAGGTACAGAATTACAAATAACAAAAAATAAATAAATGCTCTGAATAGTAAAACAGGAAGACATTTCTTTGTGGCACTTAGCACTTCACAGAGGCCAGAGTACAAACACAATCTTTTTCTCTTCCATCCAGAATCGAGCACAATTAATCACTGTGCGGGATATCAATGCCAC
Organism: Acanthaster planci; assembly: GCF_001949145.1. The sequence goes on along the minus strand of NW_019091368.1, from coordinate 4,127,448 downwards.
AGTCTGAGTACTTTGAAAGCAAATCAAGCTCCAAGTACGGTACCTGTAACGTAATAAAAGCTGGGTTACACCGGTACATGTACCTTCCAAAAGAGAGAGCTGTGGTTAATCTTTAATACTGAGTGGGGTTACCCAGAGTGTGAATTTTTGCATCTCCATGTATTTGAATACGTCATTCCTGGAAATGGCAATAAATAAGACAAATAAGAAAGTCTTTTCATGAATTACAATGCTCTGAAAATGAAATCTATTGGTGTTATTTCAAAATTGGAATCGACATTTGGGCCGGGTTACTCCTCTTTGACGAAATTAAACTTTTTTCCAAGCAACAACGTACATTGCTGTGACAATGGCAGTCATAACCTTTGATGGTTGGGAAGGGAGGTTGAAAAACAAAAGAGGTTAGTTTCAAGACTGCGCTTTCTCCATGAGCATGTGAACTGCAATAATTTCCTGGTTGTGATTACGAAAACTTCCGAGTACTGGAGCGTCATACCATATTTACTCAAGTCTCCGTCTTAAAGTGCTTGCCAATAAGGAAAAGAGAATTGGACCACGAATTTTATTACCAGTGGACCGTACACGTATCGTTAAACAACAGCTCAACAAGGCCTGGGGGGAAGGCTAGAAATATATATTGTTGTTGTTGTTGTTTTGTTTTAATGGCGCTTTCAGCAACTCGGGCTATTTACGCCAATAACTGTACATTTATTCATACACTTTATTAATCAGCATCACATTACGGGGTTAGGAAGAAGGTCCAGTTTTAGAGGCAGGAGGAAAACGGAGTACCCGGAGAAAACTTGCGAGAGCGAGTATGGACTGGAAACCAAATGCACTTAAAGCCTGGACCAAGCCAGGACTCGAACCCGGGCCTCATTGGTGCAAAGCCAGGAAAGAACCGCTACGCTAACCTGCTCCCCCTAGAAATATATGGCTTCTTTCTCTATATTTTTAAATGCTCACACACGCTATGTACACATCATTTACTACTAGTCTTGGTACAAGACATCCTTTGTGTGGCTATGTTGTAGATGGCGATGCATCACCTCTACAGCGATTAACCGATAACGCAAAGTGGCCAACTCTACGCACACAAAGTGGGGTGGTTCGTGTACAAGTAAGGTTTGTGGACATGTACATGTACGAGACGCCCTCTTGCAATGATTCAGAATGCATATGCGTAGATGTTTGTGCGTGGCATACATGTGAGTTGCAGATGTTGTACATGTACACTGTACACATGTACACTGGGCGCCAATGCTTGCAATGTTGCACAGTGTAAAAACGGTGCTAAGAACGTCTTACACCACATGTACACTGGGCGCCAATGCTTGCAATGTTGCAGTGTAAAAACGGCGCTAAAAAGGTCTTACACCTAGACTAATCATGTATCTGTACAATGTACATGTGCCATTACAGAAAAACGAGACTGGTAAACGTATACACAAAAGTATACTGTATATTAGTGTACATGTACATGTATGTGCAGTCCATACATGTACATGTACAAGAAGTTTAACCACTCCAGTTTGAAGAGTGAAATGAACCTTCCTTGTACCCTTTAGAGGCATTTTAATTTGGAAACTTCCTGAATCTGAAAATATCCCCCTTCCCTTATTCCTTCATGGGGGAATTACAATGTAGGCAACATGCAAACCAAGTTATGTACATGTACCTACTGGTACAAGCTACATGTACACATATACAGTGCAGAGACTGACAAATCAATGAAAACAAGTTGGAAATTTACAACCTTTACTAAAGCAGGAAGGAGGTTGGGAATACAGCACCAATACATGTACTTTACCTCCATACATGGGCGTGTATGTGTGCATTATAAGGAAGTCAACAAGTCTGGATAATTGTTTCCAATGGACATTTCAAAGAAAGCCCAGTAACATGTAGACTGTACCCTGGCATACAATAGAAGGTTTGTAACTACGGTACCGGTACATGTACTTATGTACATCTACAGAAGTATACTGTTTGACAGTGTACATGTATGTTCAATACTTTCAAATGATTTTCAGACAACTATAACATCCATGTTATCATTTTCCAGTGAGAAAGAGAAAAAGAACCTGAAAGAAAAGCAACCTGATACAAGATGGGTTTCTTCTAGGGCAGGATAGAAATAGCCTACATCACTGTCAACAGCTGCCTGTCCTCTCCCACGAGTTCCAGGGAAGTTTTGAAACTGGCAATTCATGCTGATATCTGAAATTATATTTTCACTGCGTCTGTGTTTTGTTTTTTTCTGAAAGAAGTGTGGAGACTTGTTCACCATCAATTGAAGCCTTTTTTTCTGTCGTCGTCGGGACGAGCGTCCACCTGGAGTGGAACTCCTCAACGAAACACCCATCCATAGACACCTGCCAAATGCCACAATTTCCCGCAAAGGCAACGGAAATTACCATAAAGTACCTGTACATCAGCGACAGCCTAAAAAGGAACAGTCCTTAGGACTTTAAAAGCCTTTCCTGTCAAAAAAATTCCTGTGAACTAGCCTTCCCTTGACCATAAAAGGGCAGGGTCAGGCCTTGTCAAGTATTGAATCCACTAACCATGAGATGGCCTTTATAATATGCAGAGAGCTTCCACATGACTGCCTAACTAAAAAGGGGGACAATGCACTCTCTTCCACACAGAATGGGCACTGACACAGAACTGCCACTACAAAGACACAGTACAGCATATGCTAAACGATGACTCACACTAAAAAGGGATGGGGGGGGGGAGTTACAGGTAGTGGGACCTGTGGCTTTCGTTTTGAATACATTTAAATTTGTTCTCCAAATAAACACATCTGAAATCATCCGTTGAAACTCTGTAACTTGAAATGAAGTCCATTTTATCACATGCACGTAATGCGCTGGAGAAAGTGAACAAGCTATCATACAGATCAAGGTGTAATGTACAGTGTACATCCATAGAAATGGATAAGCTGTATCTATTTGACATTCGTAAACCTGCTCTAACAAAATTGAACCTCAAGGTAAACCCTCTCATGTCTTCTGTGGATGCATTCCTGCACACTATTTTGTTCTGTGAGTTGTGTAAGCTTCGTTTCTTTGGGTGAGAATGCCTGTCATTATCTTTCAGGGTGTGGCCACAGGATGATGCACCTGTGAGCTCATCTTCTGAAATTTCCACCAGTATCGCTCCACACAATCCTTTGTGTCCTGAAGCGAGTGCTCATGTTTGACGCGCAAGCAGCAAACAGCATGCAGAAAATGCAGGAAATGCACGTTCAGGCACATTACAAAAGTACTGGTACATCCAATGTACACAAATGGTCAGACTACCCAACCATGGGGCTAAAACACGGTATAGCTACACGTATAAATTTGTACATGTGTGATCTGCACACACCATGTAGTGTACATGTACATGTACAACAGTACCGTACATGTATGCACATTAAACTGGTTCAGAACCATACTGAACTGATACACCCTGCCTTTATTCATGTATCTAAAATTCCTCCTTGCTGACGGGTCCACAATTCTGTGCACTCTTAATGGCCCATACATAATGAAAGTTTTACCCCCCCTCTCCCAAAACAGTTGTGGATTTCACATCAGTGGTTTTTTTAATTCATCCGTTTTGCTATTTGGCATCCACATGGAGAACACCCACAAGAATTTTGGGTGATTGTTGTGGAATTAAATATAGCATGGGATTGGCTCTGGGCATCATTGGGACCTTTTTATTACAAAATTACATCAATAAAATGGATGATTTATTGACAACTGCCATTTCTCAACCCTGAAACCTGTATTCTGAAACAGTGTAAAATGTATTTGCATTACATGTACATGTAGGTACACGTACATGTACATTGTGGGAAATGATGAACATACATGTATTCTGTTTGCCACCAGCACACAGGGAACTTGAAAGTCTTGAATTATTTCCATGGGTTTTTTTGTCTGGGTAAAAGACTCTTACATGTGAGTGCGGTTTGAGTGTCAGATTGAATGAATCCTTTCTTCTTTCCATTGCATGGAATGCCCAATCTAGTATCAAATATTTCCTCAAGTTATCTACTAGTGCATTTAATTGATGTGCTCAAATGCAAACTACCAGAAGTGCAAGTTGGTAAGTGAAAAACCTATGTAAACTTGACCAATGCCCCTCTGTGACAAGGGCCAATTTCACAGAGCTGCTTTAGCACAAAATTTGCTTAAGTGTGAAAAAACCTTGCTTGACAAATCAGGTTACCAGCCAAAACTCCATGTGATATACATTGCTTCGGAATGCTTTTCACCTGTCTTTTGGTTAGCAGGACATTAACATAGATTTTGAGCTGATAACGTTCGTTTTTTAAGCAAGGCTTTTTGCACTTCAGCAAATTTCGTGCTCTTTGAAATTGGCCCCTCTGGGGGAGCCCTCTGTTACGAATGGCCCATACTGTTGAACTTTCAACATGTAGATTATGAAACGCAGAGAAAAATTCCGCAAGGGGGGCAATATGCAATTAAACAGAGGCAGCTATACCAATCTGATGTTACATGTGCCAGTACATGTGCCAGAGTTTTACATTATATTAATTGTGCCCTGTTTTTCATTTGAAAGAATATTTTCACTGAGGGACCATGCAGTCAAACAAGCTGGTCATTAGTTGAAGCCATGCGTGCACAACATTTCATCAAGTCCTGTCCCAAATTGATTCGGCAAGGCAATCAACTGGGGGTCCAGCGAGAGTGTAAACAGACGCATCCCAATCATCGTCGCCTTCTGGGATTCCACACTGGGCCGGATGGAAAAGCGGGCCCAGATTGCCGCATTCTTGTTATGGTTACGATAACCACGCGGCTATATTTCACGCTTTTTGGGGTTAGTGCTGGCTACTGCTGCTGGGTCAGACAACGGAGAGGTGGGAGTGGACCAACGTCAGTGAACATAATTTCCACCAATATTACATACCAGTATACCGATATACACCCGCACAAATCTGTAGGCCGACTTGGCCGGCATAATTCAAACATGCTCTGCACACTAATACAGTGCAACATGGAACTTTCCACGCTTTCGTCTGTAGCAACGTTGCAATCCTACCAGTATCTGCTCCTTCTAATCACAAACCCCACAGGGTGTTTGCACAACCCCTTTCTGTGGGAGGGAGGAGAGAAATGCTTCCCTACTGCCCTTTGTTACACTGCTATTGTGTGCCTCCCCCAAAGCGGCTCCATGTACTTCAATGCAGCAGTTTGAAAGGCGTCTCACAGTCTGGCCTGCAGTCAAACCCACCTTGTAATAACTGTATGTGTCATTCGTCAAAAAAGTTTAGTGAAATCAAAATTAAGAAAGCATATATGAAAAAACCTGAACCCGCCTACATGTAATGTCCAAAATTAAATCAATAGAGTTAAATATAGTACAAGGGGACTACAGGCACATACATGTACATGTATGATGTGTACAAATGCATACTGTACATGTACTACATGTACATGTAGTTCAAGTAGAAAAACATGCCTCTGACTTTTCATGCACATGTACATGTACATGCAAGTCTAAAGAAAATACAAACAAATACCCCGGTACATGAACATATACATGTACTGTTAAAGTTATAAATGTGGATTCCATTTACATGTACAATGTACATGTACACTGTACCTTCTCCATTGCCTTCTGCTATCACAACTACTTTGACAACTGAAGTGATCTAAAAATTAATCTTAGAAGCATTGAAATGGGCCTGAATTTGCTTCATTTTTCATGAAATTCAAAAGGGTGCATTTGACCAAACCATTAGGACAATGAGTCAATGCAGACAGATGGTTCGCTGTTTTCATGGGCTGCTGAGCACTCAGGCTGGGGGAGAAGGGAGCCCAGGTAGCAGCACTAATGAGTAACGGGGGAATGGCAGATAGACCACTGCAGCTCTTGATAATATGGTCCAAGAGTCTGTGCAAATATGTACTTCATGCTAGCAGCACAACGCACCTGGCCATAGCAAGAAGGGTCTGAGCCCGGCCCACTGTCCTGACAGTGGAATTCCTCTTATCACAATGGTGGGAATCCGTACCACCTTTATTCACAGGATCCTGACTGGTACATGGAGTACAAGCAAAACCACACAGGGGGCATTCTTTCATCGAAAAATGTCCGACAGGAATACGTGAAATTTCAATGCGTAACCTCATTTCTACAGAGAGGAATGACTCAGGCATTTGCAGGTTGCTGATGTTTTAAACATATGCCTCTGAAGAGAAAGTATTTGAGAGGATTCTGTCTTACTGTGTGTGGTAATGCAATAAGATACAATGTACATGTGCATATAGGTACAGGTAGGGCTTAAAATGAATCAGAGTGTATCCTCTTTCCAGATAATATCAAACAGACTCAGTCATTCTGATAAATTGCAATCCTCTGACATCAGCCGTTGTGCGAAAAACACCCTTATTTGCCGAACACCCGTAAGTTAACATGCCGTACGTAGTTTATTATTACATGTAGCTTTTCAACATTTTCCGGAGTTTACATAACTTCCCTTGTGCAGAATATTAAATTGCACTCTTGAATTTCCATTGGTGTCACTATAAATACTGTGCCTGTACATTGGAATGGATGGACAATGTGAATGTTAATTTTCTTCTGCTAATAAAACATGCTTCAACTTACTTTAGCAGGTGATTACATGCACCGGTATACGTGTACATGTCATAGCACATTGGCTATTAAATTGAAAGTCCTCAAACACAAAATGCAAATTCAACAAACTGGACTTTAATCGTACCGCTATGCAAAATAAACAATTTAAATGCTGACTAACAGTCAGCCAAAAATATCCTTCAGAAAAACAAATGAAAACACAAGACTGACCACGGCCTCCTTTCACATTTTCTCTGAGAATTCTACATGTACATTTGTTGGGTCAAGCTGGCCAGGAACTACTGCGACCAAAGAGAGAATTGACCGCTGCTGCTCTTGCCATGCTTGTGCAGTTTGGTGGGCTGGCATTTGAGCCACTGAACTCCTGCCGGGTGAAGAGACTCAACAGATATTGTCAAAACCTCCAACTGCTAAAACCTTACAGAGAAAAAACAAAACAGAACAAGCTAATAACTGAAGACACTCTCAGTTGATTTCTTACTCTTTTGTGTATTTAACCAAAATACAAAGAGAAAAGTGAGTGGATAATATCTCCAGGGCCACCAGTTATCTGTGTCTTCAGTACCTGAAGTCTGAATCCACATCAGTACTCTTGCCATATTTGGATTTTTTTTAATATGCTATTCATAACATACACGTATGGCGTACCCAGGATTGTGGCTATCTCTACGTGTACATGTACATATAAAGGCTACATGTATTTCACTGCCTCTAGGCTCTAGGAAATGCAGCGAACCAGAGCGTTCAAATCTTTTTTGCCAACAACAGCACAGTCTTGGGGTATCCTATTTACTTTATAAACAGTGGGGATACTGTATGGTTCATCACTGTCTGAACTGTCTTTGAGTGATCACAGGATCAACAGAACCAAGCCAATCTGAAGGTAATATAATATCATTTATACCACAAGGCTGTCAAAGATGATTGCCAGCCTTAAAGCAGGGAGGATCCCTTGGAAGGGAGAGCAGTCTCAAAAGGCCAAATAATAGCAGGGGGATGAAATATCCACTGTCCTGGCTGAAGGTTGTATTTCACTGCCTGAGGGAATTGATCTGACGATTTCCTATAGTCTGGAGGTCGTTCCACAGTATGGGACGCTTGCAGTCAAGGCACTCAATGTGTCAAACAGGTCAGTCTAGACAGCAGACCATACAGATAGAGAATCTCACTGTTTATATTTGGTCATGTAGGTGCATGCAAACATGTACCTTTTCCATAACCAATGCAAGTTGCACACACTGTGCATGGTACTCATAATTAGAGGGCGGCCCTTCCCATTGAAGGATTCTTCTTCAAACTCCCTCCTAACATTCAACCATTCTTTGCACAATTAATGATTAGGCCAAAGCCTCAGAAGGGCTCTACAGGAAGTCAGACATCTACATGTACCTTATCTGACACCCCTTGGTGCCAAATGTCCAAGAAGGACTGTAGACAGAGGCGACGCGCATGTAACTGTAAAGGAGTCTGGCAAATGACAAACAGAGGGAGGATGGTTCAGCCTGAGGTCAGCCTGACCACAAAAAAATGTGGGCTTCAGAGTGCACACCGGTTCACGTTTCAGCAACGCTGATTGGGCATCTACTCCAGAGAAGAATATTTAGTAGCAGGAAACAGTGGTTTCAGCCTCAGGATGATTTCTGGTGACCTTTGGATGGCTGTCACGGACAAAAGGGCTAAATCACGAGACCAGAGATTGAACAGATATTTGTCAGCCTGATCACATAATAACTACCAGGTATGTTAAATTTTCGATCTGACTCAATGAAGCACCAATCAGTCCATAACTGCACTGTTCAAGAAAAGGTCTTATTTCCTCCTGTGCTGCAAATATATTTTCAAAGTAAACCGAAACCTCGTGAAAGTACACAAACACATGCAATGGTCACACTGTACCAGTTTCGTTACTGTACAGTATTTACAGACTCGCCCATTCTCCTTCACACTGGCTGACTTTGCGCTACACATGCATGTACAATTATGTAAAGTACATATAACACTAGAACTACATGTATAAAATTATGACTTTATCCCACTATTATTTACATTCGTAAGCACACAGGGAGTTCGGGAAAACCTAAAAGCAAATGCATCTTTACATGTGTAATAAACAATTTACATGTACAATTACTGTCAAAACAATGCTTACTAATATATTTTACATGTACAATTACTGTCAAAACAATGCTTACTAATATAAAATGTTTATTAAACATGTAAAGATGCATTTGCTTTCAGGTTTCCAGAACTCCCTTGTGCACATGAACGTAAATGGTACATGTACATGATATATGTTTTTACATCTTTTATGATAGCTGATTTTGCACTGAACCCTTAATTGTGATCCACAACTTTTGAATTTATATGAACACTTGTTATCTCGTTCCATGTCCATTTAAAAGAATAATGCCAATGTTGAAACTATTACCAGCCATTCCAGTGACGTTTTTACAGCCATCTAACATATTCCACATGAAAAGTGCTTGTACAGTATGGGCTATCAAATACATTAATGTTCATGCTGAACACTTGATTTCTCATGATTTCATCCATTCATGAAAAAACTCTGGAACAAGTACATACATGTACCAGTAACTGTTCCTGTACATGTATCTTGTTTAGATCTTTTTGTGAAAATACACAAAATGTGGGTGATAGATTTTAAGAATACCTTTCTCCAGACCTCATGGAAAATGCATCTACCGGTACATGTAGGCGCAGTTGCCATATCAAAAAGAGGTTATCATTGAAGACCTACATGTTGTCTGCACTTTCCAAACGCAATGACACTTTCTATTTACCAGTAGCCTACCAGTAAGTTAATAATACATGTCTATAAATTTACAAAATTTACATGTACCAAGTTACAATACCTTTCCCATTAAAATATTGTCAACAATAACAATTGACCGTTTCTCAAAATTAACCACTATCTTAAAAAAGGAACAAATGCAAACAATCAGTTTTTAAAAAAATCACTTTTCGTGTGAAATAATTTTGACTGACTTGAATATTTTTAAGGGGGCATGTCTGCCATAACCTTTTCTCCATTCCACCTCAAGCTAATGAAATCTGGAATAATGTTTCAATCTGTCCTTTTCACCCGTCATTATGATCTCAGTCTCTTTTTTTTTTATTGTGATAGAAGAAAATGAAAGATAACAGGCTTGGATGTTATAGCAACTGCCAAATGCATTGCAGTGGATTTCTCATTCCCAATCTGAATGTGCCTCGGCATTAGAGAGTATTCACTTTTAAAAATTTAGTCAAAATTTATGGATCAAATTAAGCTTGAATTAGGCCTAGTAAAGGAAAGAGTTCCATAAAATGATTTACAGACATCACCTGACACCCTCTGCACCATGAGCCAAGTCTGAAAAATTCTAAGTGTTTTCTTAATTAATGAATGATTCAATATTTTCACTGTTAAATTTGATTTTGAGGAATGATAATCACTTTCTGATGGCTTATGTAAGTTATAAACCACTGCAAGGGAAAATAAAAGATGTGCTTAAAAGTTACAGTCCCCCCCCAAAAAAAAGCAGAAACTGTGGATGGTGAGGAAAGAAATGTCACTAGGTCACAGTACATGTTGCCATTTTTACAACTTGTTCAGGTTTGAAGTTGTTGGTGGGGGAAGCAGAATCCGATTATCTGACCGTAAGAACATGACAAAATGTGCAAGGAAGCAGCACCTTAACGAACGTTTCGATACCATCTGTAGTACGCAACACTCTCCTCAAAGCACCGCTCACTGACCGCATAAAAGCGTACGCGTGTAGGCCCTACGTGGGTTGTGGGCCGGGTTTAGCCGGCAGTGCGCCGTAGACGGCGTAGACCTACATGTACATGTACATGTATGTACGGGACCGGTCATACACGGATGTCTACACAATTACCGTATAGCAGTACCAGTAAGCTACATCATGTACCGGTACGTACCTTTCACTTGTGAATCAAATTCCTGTAGAATTTCCTTCTCTTGCCTTCTATCTGCTCCAGACATGTTCGCGTAAATGTAATATTCCTTCCACAACCTTCATTACGTGAAAAAGAAGCCTTGTATTAACTGCCACGAAGATTAAACTTTAGTTGAACTGGACGGGGACTTAAGAAGTCGAACGATCGGCCGCCATTTTGCTCAATCGAGGAAATACTCGCGCAACTGGAAGGCCTTCTGGGAAAAATCCTTTTGTAGTACCGAGTGCGTTGATTGGCCAGTGCCGTGGAGGTGACGTTATGCTCTGATAAATGAACCAGTCAAAACTGTTGTTGCTCCCAAGGTCACAAACGTGCGTAAATAATCATCAGCAGCTGGAAGAACGGGCATTTAAATTTGCTACAGGCTGGAGTCAGCGAATACTGTATTTGTAGACCATTGTGATTTCCTTGAATTTGAAGAAAATAAATCTTCATTATGCACCCGAGCTTCAGGAAGAAGCATGTTATCATACTTCAGTGCCGTTTTTGTGAATCTTACGTGTGTAGAAGAGGAATGAAGGCTGTTTTGTTGGCTGACACGGCTGTAGAATTGTACTCAACGGACGCACCAATACCTGGGTAGGACATTTTGAAAATGACATTAAAAGGTTCCTCATTGAGTTTCCTTGTTTTCGGCTGTACATATTTATACGTTTACAGTGATTACTTATAAAATATAAGTTTGCTGTCATTATAATAGGATATTTGGGCATTATTTACAGTTGTATTACAACTTAATACAAGTAAATTTACAGTCAATGTCCTCAGTCATCATGCCAGTCACTGTCCATGTTGTTGATCGTGTATAAATGTAATTGATTTCAACTTTCAAGTTTAATGTTTTAGATGGATTATAATCATACTGATGATCACATTGCTGTTGTCAAGCATATAATGCAGGCGAATTACAACCCACATATGTATTTGAAGGCCTCCCCATTTCATTCAATTAATTTACCATGTTACAATTTAGGTTAGTATTTATGATTTTTTTCAGCATTCAAGGAACTTGTAGTGCATTTGTTTTACAACCTAGGCCCAGATTGCAAAGATTGGCTCCAATTGCTGATGGTTAATAGGCTTTGATGAGATGAGAACCATAGGAAATGGAGAAATCATGGAAGTGCTTGCGAAGGGGTGGTGACTCATTTTCTGGAGGGGGAGGGGTATTCCAAAACAGAACTTTTTTCTATTCCGAATTTAGAAGGGTAGATAAACATGGGTACTTTTTTCATGATTCTATTATTATTGTTTATGTATATCAGTACATGTATGTAAATGAGAATGTCCAATCAAAACAATCACTTTTAGTTGAGGTAAGAATTTAGTGGTAACTTATTCTTACAAATATACCTTCTATCTCTCTTTGAGCAGTATTGCTTTTTTGAGTAATAAGAAAGTGTTTCGTACACTGGTACACTGTTATCACTAGTTTACTCCTGCAGTGGTTTATCACCCATCAGAAAGTTGTAAAAAAATGTCAAATTTAGCAAGGAAAATATTGAAGCATTTACTTGGAAAACACTAGGAATTTTTCAGACCAGTCATAGCGGTTTTGTGTACAGGGTGTCAAGTGATGTCCGTGTATTGAACTTTTTGCTGAGTTACGCTCTCAAACCAAGAAAAATGGACAATAATTAATGAGTGTCCCACTTTTTCCCAAACAGCAAAGTCAGCAGTGTCGGTAAAAGTTATTCAACCAAAAAGTGCACCTGCAAAATATGTGATGTTGCCTGTACGAGTTGGTGAGTACTTATAAATGAAGAATTATATGAATACTTCTGCTTGTGTTTCTGTAAAGGTTGTATTTACATGTACCTGTCAATTTTGGGTGCATGCTTTCAGCATCAAATCAATTTCACAGTGCTGTGGCTCTACTCATCCCAACATATTCAGTCAACTCTTGAGATAAAGTGCACATTACTGGGGTTCGCATTCTCTTGAATTCTTTTGTCTATTTCCAGTCATTCGTTAACAAGATTCTGGTTATAGCAAGCAACGGAAGTAATTTGTCTGGTCTTAGTGACATCCCTACGATGAGAGTTGATTGTGCATATCAGTATAGATCGTGGGGGGGAGGCAGAACTTTGCTGCTCACATCATTTTGCAAGCATTTTCACCCGAGGTTTGAGCAACTAGAATATTAATGGTCTGTTTTATTCTCTTCTCACAAAGTGGTAATGTTTTAGGGTACCACGTCATGTTGCCTTGTGCGTCCTGCCTTCAGTCGTGCAACAACGGACACCTGTGGATCTTCAACAGCAACACAGTGTGGGCAGAGAGCAGGCTAAACCGGACAGGTATTGAACACTTTTGTGCCCACAGTGTACAGTATTCCCTTTTGGCCTGGTAGAATTTAAACTCCTACCTGCAGGATCTGTCAAAGTCCAGCACAGGATTTTGCACATTTGCAGGATTTTTGCCGAGCATCGTTGTATAGTACAGAGCACCACTTGGACATTGACGAAACTTCTGAGCTTTGCAGGTTATGAAGAACCGAGGAAGTCTCTCAAATTTTCATTAATTCATGGTCAAAACCAAAGTAGGAACGAGTATGATGTTTCCTCAAATGTTTCATTGTTTATTGCTTGCCTCAAATCAAAAGGTATAGCAACAGAGTCTTTAGTGCGAAGAATTCAAATTACGTGTATGTTCACGTGAATTTAAAGAACACGGTGTACCAGATTTTATTCCAATTTAACTCGCAAAAGGCTCATTGCGGATTTCTTCAACGAAAATGTGATTACACTTTGGAAAAGGCAGTTACCTGACCAACAGCAAATGTTAGCCAAATCTGATTTCGCAACTTGGAAATCCCCAGTTTTACGAGAGTAGGCATTCCCCAGTCATGGCGTATGAAAGATAGAAGTAATGTTGCGCACTGTGTCGTTCCCCCCCAGCCACAGAGATGCTGAAATGGGACAGCCTGCCCGATGCTGCGTCGGAGCAAGACTCGGAACACGACGAGTGGGACAACTACTTCCAAGAGATGGAGTGCTGTCGATGACGAAAGATATCAAGTTCCATTCTCTTTTTTGTCTCCTGCTAACTTTGATAGGTTCTGGAAGAAAGTAATGATTGCTATACAGGCTCAGACGATGTTCGTTCTAAATAAAACGTCCTTTACTGAGCCCGGAATATATTGTGGTTATTGTAAAGATTGCCGAAAGTCCTCAATGTTTTATATGTAGATTTGGTTAAGCTAATCCCTTCTCTGTCAATTGCGTGAGGGGTTCTCGTGCACAAGGCTTGCAAACAACCCCAATAATAAATCTGTTATACGAGGTCACTGTTACTGGTGTATGTTTTCTTTTTAGTTGTCAGGAGAGCTCTGTATGGACATGTACTCGAATTTCTAGGGGATTAACATGATTTACTTAGCAAGAAAATTAATTTTTTTTTTTTAAAAAGCAACTCAGTTTTATGAAGGAAAAGTCAAATCAGAGAATCAACTTTTAAAGGCCGTTTGCCATTGTTTTTCGGCAGATTTTGTAATGATTGTGAAAATTTTGCATTGAATTTGTTTCCTCCACTTACCGTGTGTTAAAAAGTTTCACGTCTTAGTTGTAATTTTTTTACAATTTTCTTAAGCCTAAATTAAGAATCTTATGCTTCATATTACTCACTTGTCCACGATTATTGAGCAGGGTCTTTCTGACACATTTCTTTTTGTACTGAGCCAAACTAAAGTAGCCATTTTGTAGCTTTTTTCAAAATCAGATCATCCTCTTCACAGGTTATCATTTTCTTAAGCTCTGTAAATAGGCTTTTTTTTAAAATAAAATGGAACAGTGGTACATGTACACAGATTGAGGGAAACTTAAGCAATGGCAGATCCAAAAATACCTATACCAGAAACCCAAATATGAAATTTATGTTTGCATTTGTTCTGTTACTCTTAGGTTGCTTGGTTAAAGCCTGGCTTCTACATGGTCATTTGTAACGCAGATGGTCCGCAAGATGTGAAGATGCAGACATTTGTGGAAGAAGCGCTGCACAATGTCATTCCACCAAAAAAATTTAAACAAAATGGTGTCTGAAATTGGGAAAATTTTAAAAAATGCCCTTTTCTGACGGCAATGTTACGTCTTGAAGCCAAACTGATTAAACTGATCCAGTTAGATGTAATTTGTTAATGGTTAGTTATTTTGACGACGATTGGGGCTGCCCATGTTAGCAATAAGGATAAAATGAGTGGTACTAAGCAAGAGAAACATCGTACGCCTGTCATGCCAGCGTGCGTGTTGTATAAGCCCACTCAGCAACTCGACGCAGACAGTCAGCAAAGTTGAACCTTGCTCAACTTTACCGATCGTTCACGGGCAAGTTTGCGTTGTGAGCGACACCCCCGTTTGACATGTTTCCATATATCTGCGTTTCAGTTTGCATCTTGATTGCATTGCTCTCTGCGTTTCTTACGTCGACATGTAAACCAGGCTTAATACTTGCAGTGAAATCTGTCGCTTTGTAATTAAAAAGCATAATACATGTATCTCTGTTTGGGGTCAGGCGTAAATCCTGGAGCATGGCTTACCATAAAATAGAGGATACTAGTCTTGTAGGAACTAACAAATTTGTGGACAAAAAAAGATGTGGAAAAAGTGTAACATTTACATGTACAAAGAAGAGAACCATTTCTGGGGAAAAGAGGTAATTTTGCTACCCTTTTGCTTGCTAGTAAAGTCCCAGAGTGCAAAAATTATTTAAAACAGGACATGGGCAAGTGCACAGTGTAATATAGTTGAAGATGCACTGATTCATATTTTAATCCCACTTCTGCACTTTTTTAAGGAGTAACTTATTAGTTTGTTTTTTTTTAATGTAAATGAGGTACACAGAGAGTGAGTGGTACAGCGTTCAAAAAAAATATATGTATAGGATTCATGTAAAGTGGAAAATTTACGAATTGGTTCTGCTCTAATATGAGGAGATGCCGTTACTGCGGCAGTGCCGTGGTACCAACCTCCTTTATGCATTCTCAAACTTGTGGGTCATATTCAGGTAAAAACAGGTCACATCACCCTGTTGGCCCAAAACGCACAAAGCACTTGTGTGACACCTGCTTGGAACTGCCGGAGTAGTCGATGAAAGAGGGGGAATTGATTCAGAGATTGGTCCTCGGGTAACATAACTCCAATATTGTCTTGTCACTTTACAAAGACACGTGACCACCAGTTCCTTACTTCTAGTGGCTCAGTTTGCAAGCCGTTAAAAGAATGTTTTGATACTTGTGCAATATCACTGTATTTCTATTTTTTGGCACAAATTAAAAGGGACAGAAACCAACTTGACGAACAATAAGGAAATTTAACTAATACGAAGGTTTAAAGGGCCATTCACTCGAACGATTTTGTAAAAACAGCATAGCTTGTTAGTCATTGCTGTAAAAAGTTTAATCTACAGTTAAGTGTAAATGACTGCCTAAAATAGCTTGTATGACAAATGTTTGCCTCTTAGGCAAATTTTGATGTTGCATAAAATGGCTTCGTGAACTTGCACAGGAAAAAAAAATTAAAGCAGTTATAAGTAGTTCCTTCCATACATATATGCCCTAGCTATTTTTCAGTAAATTAACATGTTCTTGGAAAATAATAAATACAATTTTATGTAAAAAGATGAACTTGTACTCCAAATTCATGTAGGGAAAAAGCTCCCATGTATGGTTTTCAAAAACTCTTGCTTCAGTTCGGCACGGAAGTTTTTGTACCACTTCAGCAGGTCTTCTCTTCGTTTGGATATCTCCTGTGGGGTTTTCCTGGACTCCTTGTCCAAAATCTTGGGCAGCTGGTTCCAGTCCCTGACGAAGATGAAGGGCGCCCGGTATTGTTTCAGAAGGCGAAGTGGCTTGCTTGCACAGGTCCCAGGGGTTTTCATGTCTTCTATGACGGGGACAGACCCGTATGAGCACGCCTCATAGATGCGGTAGCTCTCGGTGTTCATGCCGACAGGGTTTAACGTCAGGTCGCTCTGCGCAAGGATTCTCTCGTACGCGAGTCTGGTCTCTTCTGTTTCAGAGGGCATCCAACTGACCAAAAAGAGATCAGAACTTTTCATGCTGGTCAAAAAATTCAGAAATGCTTGGGATTTTTTTTTTCAAGTGATGGCAGGAGGAGAATGCCTAGCATTGTGGTCAAGACCATTGCAAGACCCCACATCACAAGATCTCCATTCTGAATTCAAGTCACAAACTACCCACATGAACTGTAACAATAACATTCCTTTGTCACCGTTCACCATGTTGATATTTGTGAGTGGCCTTGTGAAAGGTCTTGAGAATTGTCTCGATCTTGTGTGAGGTCTTGTGATGGTCCCGACTGGAGCAGTGCCTGTGGTCCTAGAAATATTAATCCTCATGAGGACTCTTACGGTCTTGCATTCGACTTGTGAATTCTTTTTTTAAAACCAATAGGTGGTTTAGTTGTACACTAAACCTGCTGGCAGATCTCTGATTTCTACTTAAATTTGGAAGCCATGGACTTGCACGCCGGTAAAATTTTGTGTCCTAGCACGGAACAAGCGGCTGGACTTGAGTTGAACTCCAGAAGACACAAGGGTCTCCCAAGTCTTTCATCTTACCTTCCGCGGGTTTTCACGTAGCAGTAGTCGCCCAGGTTGTGCTTCTCAATCACGCGTAACAACGTCTCCCTTGACGAATTCGGATAAATAGTGCCCATGAAATTACAGCGGTACGGGCGACTGGCCCTTGGGTTCAACTTGGCAGAATCCACAACGGGAAAGCCACGATACCTGCCAAATGGATTTGAAACGAACTGGTTAACTTACAGGTGGATTCAACCCAACTAGACAGTTGATGCAACCGAGTCTGCTCCCTGACTGACGAGACATTGGAGCTAGTAAACAGCTAGTCATGGGTTCAAATACATGTACTCTCAAATCTTGAAATAAACTGGTTCTCAGAACTCAGCGATTTGATTTCTTGTGTTGTCCATCTGCTAGTTGGCTACTCAAATGTCCCTCAGAACATTTTTGTGTCAGCTTAGAGGTTATAACAATCCAGTCATGCATTTTATTTTCAGCGGCAGAATATTATGCCATAGTAGTTC
This sequence comes from Acanthaster planci, assembly GCF_001949145.1. Next base: position 4,109,776 of record NW_019091368.1, on the reverse strand, counting down.
ACTCTTCAAAGCCTAAAACAGAAAACAAGCCCAGTATTCCATAAGTGGGGCCGCGACTAACAGATGTGCACACAGTACATATGTGAGCATGTGGGTGCTGGAAGGACGAGATTTCCGACACACTTACGTGGCCACTCCAAGAGGCCACTGGTAGATCTCTGCATCGTCAACACGGAGGGTGTCATACACGACAAACAAAAACCTCAGCGGTCCTCCGCGCGACGCCATGTACGGCAGCACCCACTCGTTGTCACACTGCTCGCTGCCGATCAGCATCAGGGCCACGTCGCGCAGCCGGGGAAATGCATCCAGGTAGTCCAGCCACGTGCGGGCAAATTCCGCCTTGTCCGGCGCCCTCCCATTGAGGACGAGCAGCAGGTTCTCCACCTCGGTGGGGACCTTGTCAGGGACCACCCCAGGTCCCATTCTGAACCTGTGGGAAAGACATGAATCAGGTGGTGAGAACAAACCGCCTCAGACCGTAGTGCCGTCCAAAGCAGTGGATTCAATAAATAAATGCTCAGGAGCCCAGTAGAATCATTCAAGAACATTACTTACAGTCCTTCAATAACAAAACATAACAAGTCGCAGAGAACACCAGTCTTACGTGAATGTGACGTTCCCTTCTGTCTTCCGTCCATAGCTCCAGACACCTCCCAGACGGGGCTCCAGCGACGCCCCCAAGATATGTTCCCAGGTGTACTGACCTTGACAATTAACAAGGAGTATCACATCACAGATGCTCAGGTACAAGAAAATTGACTGTGCAAACAAATCTCCCCCAATTATTCCTCTCACATGTTGCAAATTGAAGGGAACTTTGAAGACAAACTTTTTTGTGGGGGCCAGGGGGAAGTCTGATGAGCGTGTCAAAAATGAAATGAAAACCAAAGTAGTTAACAAGATTGTGGCAATGAAGCACCTGCTCTACAAGTGAAAAGGAAAAACAAAAATAGGCATGTTTCTAGTCGCCTGACATAATCTAAAAAATCACCCCAAATCTGCATCTTTTTATAAAAATTAAATTAGAAATGCCTGCCTAATTTTTTTCTATATGTCCTGAGTGTTGAAAACTTGGCTCGCTTTGGGGGTGTGTATCGACAACCAACTGCTTTCTGCATGCAGAAATTCTTTAGCCACTTGTAGATCAATTCGCTGACGCCATTACTTGCGGTGTCCCCGTCATTCGGACAGGCATTCCTAAACTTGACGAGCGCGTAATTTTGGTTAGCAGTGCACTCCCAATCCCACTGGCTGATGAGGAAGCATTCAATAAGCATCTCTTTTGTTGACGCGCGTGGGCACACCACAGTAAAGGCTCCTGATTCTTGTCACAGAATCGGTCTATATCCATTAACAATGCTGATAGCCTTTAACGTCCTTGTCACTTGTTAACACTTACAAAAATTGACTTGCCATCATCCCACATTCACATTTTTTGGCTAAACAACTAGAGCTAAACAGGGGGGTGTCACCTACTTACTTGCCCTTATTTTTAATTCAGAGTAATGGGAAATGCAGGGCTTTTTTTAGGGGGGGGGAGCCTGATGTATCTCATAAGTTAGTTTTGCCGCACGGTGACCCTGGTGTATGCTGTCAGCTAAGACACTGCTTTATGCCTGAACCATGTTCACCCTTTTAGGCCCAGTATAAAAATCAATATACATTTATCATCTGGGGTTTTGATGTGGAAAGCGACTGACAAAGTCTTAGAACGGTTAGAGTTCCAACTAACAAGTATTTTGTTTTTAGATGGAATTGTTGCCTTTTTCCACATCGTTCTTTCCTGTTCGTAAAAATTAAGGGCCTCATTCAAAAAGTATTAAAGTGGTTGCGGACACTAAACAAGTTTTTTTTTACTTAGCCTTACTTTCATCACATTCATGGCAATCTTGAGAGATCACCGTGCAACAACTGATACACTCACGCACCTACTCCGGCTCTGCTCCAAATTTCTACGGCGTTTTCTTCTTTCAAGCTAGGGTTAACACCCTCATTTTGATTGTCTTGAGTTTCTCTCTGGTTCTGCTGTGCCACTGTCTCTGTTGCAGGTTGTAGTCTGTGATGGCTGGCAGGTTCAGATGCCACTTGTCTCTCATAACTATGACCTTGATTTATAACGAAGTGAAAAACTGCAATGCTGTTTTGTCAGCAAGAAAAATTACGCCTACGTTACGTAGAAGGAAAAGAGGTTGAACCAAAGTTTACTTCAATTCGAAGTTCAAACACGTCATATGGCTGCTTCAAGTTCAGGTGTGGGACAGGTAGGACAGGGGTTTGCAATATAAACTTGAGTCGAATATCCCCCCCCCGACTTAACAACAGTGGTGAAATTAGGCCTTAATACATGTACTGAATGTAGCCTGTACATGTAGGCCTACCCGCCGCCTAGCCTAATTTGTGCAGATTGACCGACAAACAAAATACTGGAAAATAACCAGACCTTTTCTGTTGCTTTTTGCCGAACGGTTGGAATCACCGACTCTCTGAGAGAGCAAAAGATACCCACCATAGCAAGTTAAGAGGAGGTACACACTTAAAATTAACCAAGAAAGTTTCTTCAAATTTAACCGCGGTCTCATTCTGTTCCATCATGCCCACGGCCCGGCAAAAGATACCTACAGGCCGGCAATAGCGGGCGCCAGAGCGTAACCTTACGGTGGGTTTTTGTCACATCTGCTTAGGATCGGTATTTTATGGCTACAGCTTTCGTTTTTGCCATATGCTGCATCCGAATCTTAGAGCTAGGTCTAGGTCTTCATTCGCGGAGACAAGCACACAATGGGCTAGCCGTAGCTGTGGAAGACTGTTTTGGACACGGTCTTACAAGCTACATACTTAACAGTCGCAGCCGTAGGACCAATGGGACACGACCTCAATAATGCATGATTTATGAACACAAGAGGGCGCACTACTGTAGGCTTCTTGACACGCTTGACGGGAAGTTAACTTTAGTTTTAGTCAGATTATTGATTTTATTCTGATTTTAAGCGGAAATTCTCCAAAATGACGGAGTACAAGGGTGCAGCAAGTGAGGCAGGCCGTGCACTGCAACTCATTAAGAAGAGGGACAAGCAGAAAGAAAATATGGAAAAACTGAAACAAAAAATCGAACAGGTGAAGACTGCTGAATGTGCTACATTAAGCCATGTTCTGTCTATTTCCGACATAGCATTAACATGCTGTTACTCCAGGGAAATGGGAATACTGAACAGAATGGAAAGTTATGTACACAGACATCACTTGACACCTTATGCACAATCCCCATGAAACTTGTCTGAAAAGTTCGAAAAGTTTTCAAAGTAGGCCTAGACCTAAGTACTTCAAATATTTTCCCCGGCTGCATTTTACATGTTATAGGACATTATATAACATGTATAATCAGGTCGGGGACCAAACCAGAAACTGGCGGTGACGCCAGACTAGGCATACGCCGCTCGTTTGTGCAACAATGATGTAATTTTTAACTATTTTTAGATCACGGTTCGCAGATGACTTTGATCTCTTTATCGGCCAAAAACTTCAAAACTAGTTCCTCTGATTGATCAAATTCACAGAAAACATGTTCTAAATCAGATTTTGTTTTTTGGGGCTCATTCTTCCACCTCCCTCCCTCATAGAGGCAGAGTGGTGAGTCCTACACCGTAGCTCTCTTGAATATTCATGGTCAATAGAGGATGTCTGTCTCAGAGTGACACTTTTTACTGAAAAAAAAACCTGCATACTACATATGGCACTTTGACAAATGTATGGTTGTAAGACCCCAAATAAACAATGTAAATAAAGAAATGAACAGATGTTAATTTCGGATTGCTTTCCTGAAGGAAAATCTCAGCAAGGTGGCACCAATCAGCGCTAAGTTCACCGCGCATTATGACGCTGTGGAGCAACAGCTCAAGAGTAGTACTATAGGTGAGGAGACTTGCTCTAAAGAGTCACCCCCCCCAAAAAAAATCAGCCTCTCTGTTGTACACATGTAACTCTCTTTGTTTTTAATGCTACATTAATGTATGACCCATAAGAAACGCTGAATGCCTCTTTCCCACCTTCAAATCAGCATAAAAGACGGAGCCTACTACAAGTACCATAGTTTAGTATCAAGTTGAAAAGAACTCTTTGTACACGTGTACAGTCAATATTTGCGGGGAAGCCGATGTGGAAAGCCACACGAGTGGTACAGTCATAAGTGGAATTTTTTCAATTACCTTTTGGTATTTTTACAAAATTGAGTGAGACATTTTTGCATGAGCAGGTAACGGAGGTTACGATGTATGTGCCGCGAGATGTTATGGTCAATCCATATTTTGCCAGTGGTAGGTTGTCGGAATATGAACAGCAACAATCCTGAGTGGAGACATTTGCAATAACTGAAGAGATCCTTAACCATGGGGCGTTTTGCCAGAAACCTGTCCTGGAAGCCAGGGGCACATTCTGTGCACCCACATAGCTTTCAATGGTCATCAAGCACCCGTATGAAAACAGTCTTTGCAAGAATCCCTGTTCAGTCCACCAAAATTCCCTCTTATTCACGCTGTTGAATCTTGTCAAGTCCTGTGACCATAATGCACAGTACAGAACATTAATCTTGTTCTTTCCGTTTCATCGCTCAAAGGCTTCACTTGGAGTGTCTTTGTTTTCCATCAAACAGGTTTGGTCACATTGGATGAAATGAAAGCGCGGAGGGAAGTTCTTGTCCAAGAACATGAGAAGGAACTCGCCAAGGCCTCCAGCTCCCAAGAGAAAGTGTAAGCACTGTCATCCTCACTGCTACAAAAGAAATTTCAGAATTAGAACATATATCTCTGGCCATCCATTTTAAGCGTAGTTCTTTGTCCTTGGAAGGAGGACTTCACAATCCTTAGAATCCAAATTTGTGCAGAAAACAAATAGGAGTCATTCACCACACTGCTGAGCTGTTGTTAGAGGGCCTCAAATCAATGGATGCATGCTGCGCTATGGGAAAAGGTTGATATCACCTAAGTCCATTATAGAGTGATCACACACGGCTCTATAGCATTGCACCTTGTCCACACTTTCCCAGCTAAAGCTCGTAACATTCCCCTGTGTGTCACTGCACGGCATGCCCTGGTTATTTCAAGATTTCTTGCTGTTTGTCAGCTTGCATTGATCTCACTTGCTGGCCGTCCTCGGAGTGCTGTAGCCGGTGTGAAATCCTGTGCAGTTAACCATATTAGCTGCGAAATGGAGGAAGAGCTGTCTTGGGATAAACGGGGGAAAGGGGGGGGCGTGCAAACACGGTCCTGTGAATCAATCCCACAGTCCAAAGACAGCACTTCTCTTGTGAGCAGTAGCACCTAGGCAGTACGGTTCTTGTTTCATCAGGCGGCACTAAGTATTCAAGCAGTCACAATTCCCCAAGAAATGGACCGATTTCTTGTCGCGTTACAGAGAGAAGGAGAAGAGGAAAAAGAAGAAAAAAGAAAAAGTCACGAGTACGCTCTCCTTCAACCTCGATGAAGATGGAGAGGAGAACGATGAGGACGAACCTGGTAGGTGCTTGTTTGCCACATTGCATTAGTTCTGTCCTTGTCTCGAGTCTCTTCCTTAAATGCTTCGTCCTCTACCCACCCCCCTTCTTTTTTGTAATCAGAACCTGAGCCAGTGGTCAAGAAGAAGAAACTGGGCAAGAATCCTGACGTGGACACCAGCTTTCTACCGGACAGAGAAAGAGAGGTCAGGGGACATTTATGCGGTTTTTCTTCGAGCATCCGAACGCAAAACACTAAAGAAACCCATTCGACTCTAGCTGCAGTATGTTTAAAAAAAAAAGAAGCTGTCAAGAAGCCTCGTCAAAGCTTATTGTTACTGATTTCAGATAATACACGGATATCTCTGTGGTCTCGTTTGGATAAGATTACTCCCTGTGATCTCAGAGAAAGACTAAAGATGTTTGCTGGCTTTTACAACGATCAATTTTTTCAGTTTGGAGATTTTTAAAAGCAATTGCAAAGAACATTCCATGCATTATGCAAAGTCAAACTCTGAGGGATTTTACTCATTTTCTTGTACTACGTGATTGACTTGAACAGGCAGAGCATTTGCAAATGTTTTCTCCACACAGGAAGAAGAGAACAGGGAGAGGGAAAAGTTGAGACAGGAATGGCAGGATAAACAGGAGATGATAAAAAGTAAGGCGTAGTGTTGTGACCGACAACAAAATTGGAGACTTTTGCAGTGCATCGTGAATAGCATCCGTGTGTTTAGCCATAACCCTGCCTGATGCAGCAAAGTGCAACAGGTGTTGATGTCTCACCAGACGGCGGCGGTACAAGCTGCTGGCCTTTGGAAAGTGGGAGGGAGTCCTTTTTACAAAATGGCCTCTGTTATATTTTGTGGTGGCTGTTGGCTTCAGGTTCAAGTCCGTTTTGCCTTGGGGATAGTTGACCTGTTGGATCCTGTTGCACTGGGCAGGCTTCATACGTGGACTGCCGTTGCATGCTGTCCATTCGGTTGAGTTTCTAGCCAATATCTTTTGAAGGGTTGGGTTAAAATTAAATCTTTACTGTTCTCAATACCTCATGTTTTTAATAAGATTTGGCAATAGTTAATTTCCCATTGTCAGATTTGAATGATTCAGCTTAGCTTTTCGGTCAAAATATTATTGAAATGAGGCTGAAGTTCCAAACTGTGTTTGCAAATTCGTTTACTACTTTAGGAATAAAGTCCTAGATCAGTAAAGATGTCGCAAAGGTGTCTGCAGACCTACAACCCTGATTATGTTTTGAGATCATTTTCACAAAGCAGCTGGTCAGAAAGTATTGCCCACGGAAGGTCTGTGCTAAGCACGATCTGCTGTGAACCAGTCACGATCTACAGTGTGTGACAGAGTAACTGGTAACCTGTTTCTTGCGGAGCAAATGATTTTGATGTTTAGCAAGCTTTTGTGTTCAGTCCATGAAGTCAGCCCCTGGTCTTTTGTAAATACTAGCACATTTTCACCAAAAGGAAAGATGGAATAAGCATTCAGTGTGAAGAAGAGAAATGGCAAAATCTCTAGCCATTTATTTCATTGCAGACGAGGACATTGAAATCACCTTCAGCTACTGGGACGGCTCTGGTCACAGACGGAGTGTCAAGGTAAATCCAAGCAGTCTGGTTCCTAGACTTGATAATGCTGATTACTTGTTGATAATCTGATTTGCTCTGACTAGAGGCACCCCCTCAGTGGCAAGGAAGAGACAGGCTGGTGGGAAGTTGATCAAGTGAGCTTGAGCGTGCACCAGGTGTGCTTGCGAATACCCTACAATTGGTCGCACATTGCTCAGCATGGCCTGTCCTGAGTGCGCATGAACCTGTCCACCCACACCGTGTTGCCCCACACCCTCGACCTCCCAACACACCCTCCCCGGGTCCTGGTTTCTTGGTCAGAGTGGATAGCCTGAAGAAGATTGAAACTGTCTCTATCCTCAGGGACAGCTGGCCCAAATTCTTCTTTTATTGAAAGTGGTAATTATGAGGAGGTCGCGGGGAAGATTTCACTGTGGTTGCCAGATGCCTGTTACAACAAAAAATTTTGATTGTAAAAGCTCTATTCTGCTGGTGATGGTTGGATAGTTCTCTTGAGGTGCGATCTTATTTGCTCTGTCATCCATTTCTTTCCTGGCCTATTTTTTGTTTTTCCCAGATGAAGAAAGGGGACACCATGCAGAGGTTTCTTCAGAAATGTCTTGAGATGCTCAAGAAAGATTTCCATGAATTAAAGTAAGATGCCAAATCAATCCAGTCATTTTTTTTTTCATTTTTCATTCATCTTTTGTGTTCTGCGTTCTCTTATTGCACGGTGACACCCTCTCCTTGCCAAGAGCTCCACATGCACTGTATCTGTTGGCCTTTTTTCTCCTTTTTTATGGTTGTTCATCAGATGTCATCTCTTTATATTTTTAAACCCCCAAATTATTTCGTTGGCAGGGCGGTCACAGTGGAGCAGATGATGTACATCAAGGAAGACTTAATTATACCCCATGTGAGTCAAATGTTACTTATTAAAAACCCTGGGAAAAACCTGTAGAAAAATCATCAGATCATATCCACAAAATCTTTCCGCCAGCGCCTGGATGACAGTCATGAGCTCGGTCGGTTGCAAATTATTAGTTTAAGTTAGTAATGTGGCATACAAATCAAACAGTATCTTCATAGCAGCTCTCAACTGTTTGTCTTTACTGAGCTTCCAGTAACATGTTCATTGAGATGATTTGTTTCTTGCCTTTGTTTAATTCACAGCATTATTCGTTCTACGATTTCATTGTCACAAAAGCCCGTGGAAAAAGTGGTAAGATCACATACGATATTGAGCCTTTTTTTGGTTTTAATACTCAGAGACGACACTGAGTACAAAGGCTTGAAATTTGTGTTTGTAAAAAGGGCCCATTTACACAGATTAGTGATAACGGAAAGCACTGATAGAAAGTGTGACATTTCACATTTACAAACAAGATGGAAATGTGCTCGTTTTGCACGTCATTAGGTTAACAGTAGCGCCTCTGTAGAAGAGGAAGCATTCAGCTATGCCAATCAGTATGTGATGTCATACCCAGGGAAACTGCCTATTGGCCAATCAGTATGTGATGTCATACCAAAGGAAGGTGCCTATTGGCCAATCAGTATGTGATTTCATACCCAAGGAAACTGGCCAGAATGTGCCTGGTATCTTTGACAAATCGCTCATGATGGTTAGGTTTCTCAATACAGTGGGTCATTTTTCTGAAGTTTGATATTTTTACTGCAACATCATGTACCACTCCCTGTCTAAGTAAAATGTGACAATTGTTAGAGTTGATGCCTCAGCTCAACCACATTGTGTCTGATCCTCTGTACTTCAATCTTGGGGGCTGCAAATAGGGATGATTACCTCCTCAATAAAATTATTAAAAAAAGTGCTGCAAGAGAAGAGCAAAGTTGGCTGTCCCCATTTGGTCAAGTTTTGAGATGCTCAAGGGACAAAATCTTGCCATAATATCCAGTCCATAACAGTCAGTTACTCCGTAAATGCTAACTTTCAGAAGTAAGAATGAAAAAGCAACGAGCAAGAATGTATCTTTGTCTTACCTAGGTCCACTCTTTAGCTTTGATGTCCACGACGACATCAGGCTGACAAACGACGCGTCTGTTGAGAAGGATGAGGTATGGTTGTGAAGGCTCGGGGGGGAGGTTCAAATCCTCCAGTCTGTGTACACCATGTTGGCCCCTGCCACCATACTGTGACTCGCACACACTGAACATGCTTGAGCTAGCTTGACCTTGGATGTTTTGCTTAGGAATGACCTTGCCTTTTTGAAATATCAGACTGACTCATTGATGGGTATATTACTTGGGAATATAGTGGCTAGATGGACTGATAGAAGGAATGTGGTCGTTTGTCTAAAGAAGCCAATGTAGAAAGGGGTCGGAAGATTATGGCTAGCTGATGATGTTAGTAAACAAAAACTGAGTAAAATGCCCCTAAACCGTTTCCTATATTCAATGATATTTTTCGGGGGGGGGGCAGCAGAGTGAGTGTGATCTTGCCTATCCAACTTGAGCAGAAGCACTCCCACATTGGTTGAAAAAAGCCACGTTGGTCGGGAGTGTTATTTTGCTGGTAGGGACGTGCCGGCATTGCTTGCATTTCCTAGTCATCTGTGAACCACTGCAGTTACGATCAAAGGAGCTGCTGTTGCTAGAATATTGGCGGCCTCTATTGGGCCAGCTCGGGGCTCATTGAAGAATAAATGGCCACATGATCACTTGAATTGCAGGTCTTTTCTTTAACCATGCCCTTTCAGTTAGATGGTTCACATACACTCCTCAGTTCTTGTCTATAATTCATGGCTGCAAGTGAACCGTTGCCCCAGAGAACCTGGCTCTATCATGATGGGCCTGCAGGACACTGACTGGTTGACCGAGTGGTATCAAAATGAACCATCCCTTGGCCAAATTTCAGTGTAACATTTCAGCGTCTCAGCTTCTGACCTTCTTGCCTTCCAGTCTCATGCAGGTAAGGTGGTGCTGAGGAGCTGGTTTGAACGCAACAAGCACATCTTCCCTGCCAGCCGCTGGGAGCCCTACGACCCAGAAAAGAAGTGGGACAAGTACACGGTGAGTCCAAATGCTTCCCTGCACCGATTTGGAGATCGAACTTTGTGTACACTGATTAAACGATTAAAAAATTGGATAAAAAGCAACTCAGATTCCGTGGGCTTTACTCACAAGATGGGCATTTTGGAATTAGGTTTCCCAAATCCACTTCATTTATTGAACACTCTAAAAAGGACTGGAGCCTGATTACTTTTGCTGTACTTCCAGCCTCACTCTAAGAAAAGCTTTTCATTTGGACAATAAAGAGCACATGACTTTTTATCCATCATTTGGACCTACCCATCAGAAGACACGGAAGGTTACTCAAACATTCACCTCTCCTGCATCATCTTCTCTCCCAAATGTTAATTTTTTGAAAAAAATTTTTTGAAAAAGGAGTTCCTCGCTTTTAATAAGCCATTTGCGAGTTGAATTTGAATAAAATCTGGTACACTGAGTTATTTAAATTCACGTGAACATAACAGCTTGAATTCTCCGTACTAAAAACCACTGCTGCTATACTTTGTGATTCGGGGCAAGCTTTTGCTTAGTTACATAAGAGACGCCTTGCAACAATACACTGTTCTCAATGGATGAGAATGGCACAAAGGAACCAGTCCAGTCCAGTGATGGTGGTCGCTATGCAAAAGCTTGCCCCGAATTACGAGGTATAGCAACAGTGTCTTTAGTCTGGGGAATTCAAATTGTTACGTTTCTGTGCAATCAGATAACACAGTGTACCAGATTTTATTCAAATTTAACTCTCGAGTGGCTTATTCAAGACAGCCGACCTGCAATTAAGGCCATTTAAAAACCTTGAATTCATTTTCAGGTTGTTTCTCACAATTTTACTCGCAGATCAAGTGAGCTGAGGATAAACGTAGGGACATTTCGGGATCTGGTCACCTTGCAGCATCCCCAGTGAAGACAAGTGTGTTTGGAAATTCAGTCTCAAGCATCTTCAGGAAGACATTAGTACATGGACCGACGTCTCTCTTCCTGATGTGGTCTACTACAAATGAAATGGAGGAGGTTCTCAACTTTTTTGAAGTGTAACTTCACATTTATGGACCCAGCCAAACTGGATATCTAGCTATTGAGAACCATTCCTGTTGGTGTCTTCATTCATGTCTTCAATACGTGTGCAGTTCTTGTCTTCAGTACGTACCCTCGTGTGCTACACCAAATGTCTCTCAAATAGTTTTAGAATAACAGTGGGAACAGTTACTTTCACGTAAATACAGTGATGCTCCAAATTCAGCGTTGACTTAAACTGGGTCAACTTTAGTGGACAGGTACGTGTTACAAGGAGTCGGTCCTTAAAGCCCTGGTGGCCTTCACGATGGAGAAATTTGGATGTCCAGAGGTGGGGGTACGGTTACTTGAGGTGTGCGGCAGCTCAGCTGCTCCGCTCCAGCCTGGTGCAGTGTCTGTGGGCCAGACCGGGGTAAAACAATCCGGGGGTGGGCGCGTGCTGTGGTTATGGGCGGAAACTCCAGTGAGGCATGAAGCAAATGGAGATAAACTTTGGAATTTATTAACCAAGTACTGTATTACAAAACTGTGCTCAGTTTCCTGTCGGACAGGTTAAAACTACCATTTTATTTGCAAAAAACAAGAACAAAACCAAAAAAAAACTGTTGGTTTACACAAGTCGTCTTGTTCAAAAGTTACCTGAACCAGATGCACCAGCCAAACCTTTCAGAAAATTGTAAATGCACAAATCTGTAAATTTCACATGTACATGTATTTAACGTATATTAGTATACTCATTGGTACTGACACCAAGTAATTTTGGGTGCATATTTCGACAGGATTTCTAGTTTGTCAGTTTATTAGCACAGGCTATTATCTACAGCGTCATTTTGGTTTTTTTTTTAACATTGACAAAACAACGGGGCATTCTCCGAGGTTGGCCCGGAAAATGTAGTATCACTCATGTACATGAGATTGATGGTGCGACATTTGGTAAAGATGCTACAGTACACAGGAGGGATCATATTTAAAAACAAAGAATCCCCGTCTGTAGTGTCTTTCTTGTGGCTCTTTGAAAAACATGGAATGTACATGTGACAAGATGGGATTCATGAAACTTGTCCACGCCAAATACACATTTTTCACAGCCAGTTCCTCTTAAATATGGAACTGTTTCTCTTGATTGCAGCAGCAGTCACTAAATAGTCATGCATCCTTTACACTCTGACAACTACATGTGCTAGAAGTATTGAAGAAAACAAACCCAGGGCCTTTATTTATACATTACATTAATTCGTACGTTGTGGAAGTAAATTACACAAGTTGTTCTTTTTTTAGTCGTATACGACACATAAAAAAAAAAATCGCAAAGTCTCTGCTATTAAAATGGAAAGTGGACAACACGATCTGAAGTCGTTTGAAAAGCTGTGGCCTTGAAAAGAGTAGCTATCCTCAGAAATCTCAAATTTTTCATCCACTGAAAACCAAAGCCAGTTGCTCTTGGGAGCGTGTACATGCCCTAACATTCTGTGGGAAATGTTCCTCCTCAGAATTAACAAGGATACTCGGAGCAAGTTTTAATTATGCTTATCCATGGATCGTTTGCTTTGGAGGGGTCCGATTTACAACGCAATGGTTGACATCTCACCATCCTGCAGTCTGTTCAACTATTCTCCAGTCTTAACCTGTGGTATGACGTACACGCATATGCTGTTCGGAGCCTAGTACAGTTGAAGCTCGTTAATAAGCGGTTGTTCAGACTTGGCAAATTACCTCGTTATAACAGGAACCTTGTATTATCAAGAATGAAAACAATGAAAAACAAAGGATTAGGACCTGAACATTTCCTTGTTAGCAGAATCTTGCATTAACCCTGCTCTTATTAACGAGGTACGACCGTAAATATTCATTACTCCTGCGCCAAACAAGCGTACTGATCTCTTTTGCAAGTGTCCAGCCAAATGTGCCAGTGCTGTAGCCTGACCTTTGCGAGACCAGTCACAAGGGAACAGGGTGAACGATGACAAAGGAGTGCTTTTGCTGTAGTTTGAATACAGGTAGCTTGTCATCTGAATTCATGCAGGATGTCTCGTGTTGGTCTTCAAAGGTCTCCACTTCAACACTGCCAAGCACTTGCAACGGCCAACCTATGTTCACTGCAATACAGGAGAATGTTGGCACACGGACGGCCATGGCTTCCTCTGTCCCTTTGCGTTCCTATATTTCAAGGAACCCGGACCCTTGCGCTGATAGTTCTAGTTCCTATGATGCAAAAGGAGGCACCATTTTCAATGATTTTCTCATGACATGCTGCAAATGTGGTCTCTAATGAACCTCCACGTGAACACTTGTAAATCACTTTTGCTTGTCCCAGTGCCCTGCGTCTTGGCCTTCAGTGCCCCTTAACATGTTTGATTTCTCGTACATAAGTTCAGACTTGTACTGAGACTGGAATTCCATGGGCACTGTGTCCTTTCAGACTGTGCACTCAAATATCAGATTTGCTTTTTTTTCTTTTAGCCAGGGACACATTTGATTATTCCTGTTGTGTCGTTTCACTGTGGAATCTGGAGAGAAAAGAGGGACACAGTACAGGGGTCAAGATCTTCGATGTTTTTGTGCTAAAGAATTTAACACCAGAGGTTTTCAAGCCATGTAGAAAGCTGCGTCACCACAAAAGAACTGGAACAAAAAAGCACCTTAAGCTGCTGAACATTTAAACACATAGGGAGGAATAAGAAGCCAAGATTTCATGAAATGTACATTAAAATAGTTAAACACAACTAAACCCCCCCCAAATGAACAGAAATTGTGTATACAGATGATTCTTTCAGCACAATAAATATGACTAACTTCAAAAATTGCCCTCGTGGTGCAACATACACCAGGGTTTCCCTTAACATCTAAATAACAAAAATAAACTTGTAATAGCAAAACCAAAAAGATGCCGCGCTCTTGCTCCTTGAATGGACGAGTTCACCGACACGAATAACTACAGTTACATTATTCTTACAGTTTTTAAGGACAGAAATTATCCATCGTGAAACTCAATGCACTTCTGTTAACGCTGCCACCTCTTCCTTGCTCCACCCCCAAAATGGTTGGGGAGGCTGTCACTGAGTTCACTTCACGCTAAATGAATGAACCAAACTCTCCTTTTTAGAATAAATGGTATCTCTGTCTACTTGGTTTCAATTTTAGGAATTGTAAAACTCTTGTTCAGTAGCTGTGAAACAATTCGACAACACAGACTGAAGACTTCTGTCTGTGTTCAGGGTAATGTGAGATATACACTGTATAAAAATGTATGCACGCTACGGCTTTGACGAGAATCTACAGGACACATGCAAATTAGTCCTTTCAAGGCTGTCCTTGGTTCCTGTGAGAATTTGCATGCAATTCAAATAAACTAGTTGACGAGAGTTCCACATGGTCACAGAAATTGAGGCAGATACCAAAAGTGGAGGTAACATTACAACTACTGTTGGCAAATTTTGTTGGCTTCTGCTGAACAAGCAACTCAAAATGAAACAATGGGGGACAACCTGCTTCAGTAAATTGATAGGGTACAGGTTCCTACTACTGGGCCAACTTCATGGAGCTGCTTAAGCCCAGAATTTGTTTAATAAAACTTGCTTAATAAACAAAGATGACCAGCTCAAGCTCCATGTGATTGTCATGCTAACCAAAAAACTGGTAAATACTATTCTAGAACAATATCGATCACAGGAACTTTGGGCTGGTAACCTGATTTGTCAAGCAAGGTTTTTTCACGCTTTAACAAATTTTTTCCTTGAGCAGCACTGTGAAGTTGGCCCCCAGGTTAGGTTTGTACGGTGACTGTAGGGGGTGCTACGAGGCCCAACGTCATGAGAACAAAGAGAGGAACCACCTCTGGCTAGGTTGGAATTATGGCAGCCACTGGCCAGCAGGCTGACGCTATCTCCCATGGGAGTAAGTGTTCCTCCTGGCCACAGCCAGTCCATTGAGAGACAAGCGGATGGCAAGCAAGGAAACGAAACTTGCTTGTGTACTGTGTCGAAACAAACCCTTGCCCTAAAGATAAAAGGTTGCACAATATGCACTGCCGAAACAACGATTCCGTGCCTCTGACCAACACTCGGTGCTTTGTCTGAAGTGGGCGAATCTGTGCACACAACACAAGGCCTATTTTTCTCAAAAAAAACAAAAAAAAACAAATCCCTCGTCCCATTTGTTCTGGCTAGAAACCCTCCAAGCTCTCTCGTGCAGAATCAAAGGGCATATTCTTCATTCTTTCTTTCAAGGGGCATCGGGTTACTGTGGAAATCAATAGCAGGGCAGCAGTCCTACAACAACCCTTCCCTCCCCTGAAATCTTGTGACTTTTGAAGATCTCAGAGGTGCAGGGTTGACATGGCCTCTGACACATATTAAGCACTAACAAAAGAACGAGGAAAATTTAAAGTCACCTCAGAATGAGAGCCATTTTGTACAGAAGTGAGCTTTACAAGGATATACTGACATTTGGACACAACATTTAAGAAAAGGAGCGGCAACGGAAACTAGTTGGCTGCGGCCAGCTTCTCTGATAACCAGTCTAGGCCTTCGTAGAGTCCGGTGCCTTGCGTCGCACACGCTGCTTGGACGTACCACTGTAACACAGGAAATAAATGAAAAGAAGGAAACGTGACATAAATTTGGGAGGTTACATTGAACAACTGCAGACTTCTGTGATATGAGAGTGAACTCTGAGTAAAATGGAGCGGCCCTCGACTCGGTGTTGTGGTCGAGCCCATCACATGTCCCTGTGAGTTCACCACAAATCATCCAGTCTTAGCTATGTTGCAAGCTGTTCAAATGACCTGTGACAAAAACATTCCGTCGTCCCTGTTCACTCTGCTAGGACCAGTCTACTCAAAGGACTTGTGTGTCTGTCACAAACTCGACTACAAAACTGCGCAGAATTGGAATGACAGACTGAGACTATGTGTCAAACACCGACACCAATGTCAGTGCTAAAAACAATTTGCTGCATCCGTTTCCAATTGTGCATGTGAAATAGATTTTATATCGCTCATAGCTGACGTGATATGCAACGAATGAGAACATGCTTTTACGGACCACTCACATGATCCAGTCTGGGCCTTGTCTAAAATGATAACTGATGAAAGGTAATCATTAAATAGAATTTTCCCTTTTCATTTTATTGATTTATAGCCTTTGAATATTAGAGTTTGAAACTAAATACTGGCATATATTTGATAATCAACCGAATATCTGACATTTAACAGATCAAGGCTCCAAACATACCTGTCTCCCTCTCAATGTGTTCAAGCCTAGGCTCTCTGTCACTTCGCTGACGGACATGGCGTGAGGCAGGTCCTGCTTGTTGGCAAAGACCAGCAGGATGGCGTCCTGGAGTTCGTCTTCTTCCAACTAAGCGACAACAATGGAAACGAAAGGTCAAAGTTGAAATACCATACATACCAACGTCTTTTTTTTCCCTCTCTACCATTCACTTGGACGTGCTGGGGGGGGGGGAATTAGAGCTGTCCGGAACCCCCAAAAATATGCTTCAAAAAACCCATTTCTGAACATCCAGTCTTTACTGGCAAGGTGCATGTGTACATGATTGACTGGCCCAAAATCATGCAGATATGTTACATCAAATCACTGCCCTGTCTTTTTCAGATAATTTTTTTTCCTTAAATGTCGCAGACTACCAAGAAGCTCCAGCCAAACACAAACCAAGGGCTGTTTGTTTCACCCAAACCTGGATCTTGAAGAGCTGTCCTGACACTGGTTCGCACCATCCGCTACGAGGGGTTTGGTGTCCGTAAACTAACGACGAATTGCTGATCGTGATCCAGATCCGTGTGGAACAAACACGACCCAAGATTTCAGTGGAGAGTGGGAGATTGCTGATTGATGTCTCTTACCATTTTGGAAAGTTCATCTTGTGCCTCTTTTGCTCTCTCCTTGTCGTTGCTGTCAACTACAAAGATTAATCCCTGGAGAACAAAACTGTCCATTAGAAACATCGGTATTTCAGCTTAAGGCAGTTCAACCCTTAAACTGAAGAATCCTTTCAAATTCCATTGAGAATTGCAAACTTCTTGAGATGTCAGCCTCCATTATGTTTGGTATCATTATAATTTATTATAACACCTGAGCTTTGGTCTGAAGGGTAAAGAATGTGGCCAGTTCTGCATGTAATCAACTGACAGAGAGCACAAGTGGAGTGTATTACATTATCTTGAAGTAACCCAGCTGGTTGCCTGCAGTTAATCACACCTAAGAACTGCAAAGGGTTTAGAAGAGGTCAACATCAAGGATGGATGATCGTTGTGAAAACTTGTGCAAGGCAAACTGTAAAGAATTATGACGCGCTGAAAGTGGGAGAGGATTACAAAGAATTCATGCACCTTCACAGGCAAAACATTTTCAGCCAGAGGAGCGACTATATTCCCCACTTACACATCTAGGCTTCGCCACCATTTTGGGGCACCGACCTATTTGTAAGTGTTGGGCCCTTTACTCTGAGGACCGACGGATAATAGATGAAGCCGCTACTTGTAGATAACGGCCTCTACAAAGCAGGTGCATATGCCATTGCCCGCTGTAACCAAGGCCTTACACACAAACAAGGAGGATAGGTCGCTTGACGTGCATACCTGTGTGTTTGTGAAGTAATGTCTCCAGAGGGGTCTGATCTTGTCTTGACCGCCCACGTCCCACACGGTGAAATTGACATTCTTGTATTCTACTGACTCAACATTAAATCCTGGCCAAGGGAACGTGAAAAAAGGAGAGTTTTGACGAGGTCGTGCCAAGGCTGCATAATATTGTATACAGATAAACAGCGCAGATGGATGCCATACATACAGAGCTTTACAGTTTGGTCAGATGGGCCCCATTAAAGAGGAAGGAAAAAGCCAGCAATTTTCACCCAACATACTAAAAAGAGTGAAAAAAATTGTTGTTTTTCTTGATACAGATAAAGGCTTGAACCTATACAAATGTATGATTTTTTCAAGCAACCCTATTCTCAACTAAAAACCCATTCCATTGTAGGAAAAAAAATTGAGTGCCAATAGAATTGCCCTCATTTCCTGAACTAAATTTGAGAGTTCCAATGTAGGGGTGGAAACCGAGCTTACACTGGCAACACAAAATTTGGTATGCCTTGTTAGTTTCTGTGTAATTATACTTGACTTATTGGTAAGCAAAAATTGTCAAGCTAGATACATGTAGATATCCGATAGCTATGTTATTTCTCAGTAGTCTGTATCATGCAGATTTGACAAGAAACAGGGAAAGCAATATCATATCAGAGGAAGAGATCGGTGTGATCAGTTGGTCTCCACAATTGATTGATTTGTTGATCCACTAGGAAAGCTCCAACTTTGCTTCCCCTTTTCAAGAAAAGTCTTCCCAAACCTTGAACACGAAAGAATAGGCAATAGGGTGAGGGTTAGACCGACAGCCTGTGACATGATGTTGATTAACAGACTGACGGTCAGTCACACAAACTGACCATTCGCTATCCACAGAGGTATTTCAGAGGAGATGGGAATCCCATCTTCCTTGTTGTACTCACCGATGGTGGGTATGGTTGTGACTATCTCACCAAGCTTGAGTTTGTAGAGAATTGTGGTCTTTCCAGCCGCATCAAGTCCCACTAGAAAAACAAGCAAAATGTGATGAAATAAAAACTACAATTTTCACATTTGTCACTGCCATAAAATATACCACTTTGCCAGCATCAAGATGTCATGAAATGAAAAGGTCTGTTGATTCTATTATACTGAACATGCGCTCTTAAGTTCTGATTACATCTAATGACAATGTCCATGACTCAATGCACATCTGTTACATTCAGTCCCAGTCACACTTGCATACATGTACACTGCCACCCACGGATACATGTACAACCTGTCGTAGACAGCTACATGTACATCTATGTACACAGTCACACATCAATAAGTGCACTGTAGCTGACTTAGCCCGACTACCTGTGAATTTCTTACACAGTTAAAGCATTGTATCACTATTTCTAGCTCAGCCACAGATGTGTACAGTGGAACGCCTCTATATTGAACACCGCTGTACCGAACATTCGGCTGTACCGAACATCATCCCTGGCTCCTAATAATTTGTGATCAGAACCTACCGAACACTTTGCAGTTGCCGTTTGTAATTCCCGCACGTCAACATGATAAAACAGTCGGTATTTTTATGTTGGAAAGTGAAAAGTGGCCATAATTTCCCCAAGGATTAGAAGGGAAAGCCACTAGTTGTCAACAGTATTGAATGGGCTCTGGTTTTGCGACTCTGCCATCTCCTACACCAGCAGACAAGCAACTGATAGTCAGTGTGGCCCAGGCATTGGTGCATGGCGGATAGTGTGTTGTGCCGCCTTGCATACCAAATTGCCATAATGGCCTTGCAACATGCTGGTTGGGCTGCCAACACACCGGTCCTCAGCATGCTAGGTCACCAGGTCCCAGTGCTCGTCATGCCTGCTCGTCATGCCTGCTCAAGACACATACATGTGTACACTGTACTCTATGTTAAATGCACTGCACTCCATCGTGCTCATGCCTTGCATAGTCAAGTTGTCTGCGCCAATGACATGGTAAATAGTCAAGTTGGTAAATGGTTGAGCTGTTTACATTCTGAAACACTCCCTGGTTCAAATGATTTCATATTTTGGCACTCTACAGCACCCTGCCACCATATTACCATGCTAAGAAAACGAGAAAATCCCGCCATCCAGAAATGGTCAATCCAATACACAGAAATGACAATGGCAGACTACTAATCTCACATATTAATGCATGTGCAAGTCAAGTTGAGACTGGTGGGTGACAGATTTTTCTGACAATTGTTGATAAAACGGTCAAAGTTCTTATGCCGCTGCCGGCCGTGCAAAACTTAATTAAAATGAGTGCGGCAACAGTATGGCAATAGCATGGTAGTTGGGCTTAATGCCAAACTTAAATAGAACAGAGCTACATGTATGCCACTTCCCTTTGGAACGACGATAGCGCAGTACATCCTGTTGAGCATAAAGGCTTGCCATGCAGAATTCAATTTGCCACGCCAAATGGTGCCAAACTCTGTTGCTGTGCCGGACTTAAAAACACTGAATTATTTGAGCTCTGCACAGCAGTAGCATGGTGCATAACCTAAGCATCCCAAAATTTTATAGGGACGTGCACTGACCAGGAACACTTTGGAAATTGGATTGAGCACGTTGAGAAACGAGTAAGTAGAATTTTTGAATGCAAGAAATGTGACAATAAAATTAAAAGCTGGGTTCAAAATTCCACGGGAAAAAGTTCCATACATGTACACAGAAAAAAACTTGATACCCCTGTGCACAGACCTATGGGACTTGTTATGCTTGTCAGAAAATACCAAAGCGTTTTTGTAAGTAGTAACTACATGTACATGCTTCGGAATTTCTTAGCTACATGTAAATTTCACTTTTTATGATGTATCATTATCACTTTTTGGTGACTGCTATAACTTTTAAGGGACAATTAGAGTTGTCCATATATGGAACTCTTTCCACTTTCCATCTTTCCAAGATCATAAATGACCTATTAATTCCTAGGCAAAGGGCTGTGCCTTGCCACGCGTGCAATTAGGCTACTAGGCCTATAGCCCCACTAGTGTGGCACGGACTCACTCCCGATCCATCCTTAGCCACAAATCTGTATGTGCAATTTCGTGTCAGCGTATTAAACATTTCGGCGCACCCACTTATCATCGTGGGCGCAATTTCTTTTGCACACAAACATGAATCTTGACCTTTCCGCTTTCTAAACCATGTATTGAATGATTTCACTCACGTTATTGAGGTATTTTCCAGTTGTTTTGCCTTTATCCATTCAATCTAATGGGCTCGCTCTCTCAATCGCGATCTTTAAAATAAGATCGTTGAACAATACGTCACTTGACCCCTCATCGTCTCGACGGCTGTTCCATGTCAAGACATCTAAACTGCTGCCCAAGTTTTGGAAGAGCCCATTGGTACATGTAGTATCTTATCGCTCAGTCCGTGTATGTCTTGACATGGAACAGTCTTCGAGACGATGAGGGGTCAAGTGACATAATGCTCAACGACCTTATTTTAAAGATGGCGACTTTTAGAAAGCGGAAAGGTCAAGAATCATGTTCGTGTGCAAAAGAAATTGCGCCCACGATGATAAGTGGGTGCGCCGAAATGTTCAATACGCCGACACGAAATTGCGTATACGGATGTGTGGCTAAGGATGGATCGGGAGTGAGGGTGCGGGCCACACTAGTGGGGCTAGTACAACTGCAGTGGGGGGAAATGTGAAAACTTTTTTTCTGATATGCCTTACAAATAACTGAACAGCTTTGACTCAAAGTATTGTTCATCAATTTTAAACTACTATCCAAGCAACAATAAATCTAAGCCCAATTAAATGTACATGTATTTAAGTGTACGGTGTTGCCTTTCTAAGATTCTTACCCATCAATATCCTCATTTGTTTCTTGCCAAAAATTCTGTTGAACAGACCCGATATCGCAAGGCCCATTTTGAAGTGCTTCCTCTCCAACGATCGACTGAAACTTTACAATTGTACTGATTAAGATTGAAATAGTTTGAATGGATTCCACTAGATGTGTTTGTACTGCTGGAAGTTTTGGTAAAAACGGAAAATTTTACTCGATTTCCAATAGTGCAATTCCACTGCCACGTAATCCGTGCTAACGTTGGCCCATGAATGACGTCACATTGCGCTGCCAAACCAAAGGAGGGCGCTATAGTGGGTTTACATCCATGATCTCCATTACGGGTGCACCGTAGCATATAAATTCCCATAGCCAACAGGTGATAATTCAGTCCACATACTTCACAAATATTTTTTTTTAAATGCTTACAACTCTCACACGTATTCAGGCTGCATAGAAAAACAATGTTCGACATGTCCTATTTCATATTCCCTTCAATGTTTAGTGGGTTGACCAATGAGTTTTTGAGAAATACCCAAGGAAGACAACCCCTAAAATGAAGGAAATTTCACGGCGAGGAAAGGTAGCCCTTTTGAAAATGCATCCCTCTGAAAAATGGTTCAAATAGTGCCATTTTTGGACCTAAATGGGTCCAAATTGCTCAGGATGGGAAGCCTTGAGTCCGAGCCAGGTGAGCGCCTTAGTACAGGTTCAAGACGCATTTGCCGACTCGGCGGTCGCAGGGCTTAGGGGCTTGTCTCGTTCCTCCCTTGCATGGCCGCTTTACCCTTTTGGGGTAACATGGATGGGCAGGGAGGAAGTGCAGTGGGCTGGGACTCGACCCCGAGACCCCAGAAGAATCCTTTCTGGAAGCCGGCGGTAACTGCGATTCCTTGCGAATTTCAGGAGTCCGTCCACTTGAAAGCTTGGTCAACACCGCATCACTTTTGGATTGTTTTCCCTCACCAAGCTTTTTTTTTCTCTCATTACCCTGGGCAAAGGAATGAAAAATAATTGCAGTCTGCTTTGCAAACGACAATTTGGAAAACAGGCTTAATTCTCAGTCTCGGGTTCCGGCGCAGTGTAGCTCTGACTTGTGTAATGGAAGGAAAACGATCGCCCGAATCTCTACTCTGGCATCATGCCACATCGCCACGCCGCAGCACCCGAGCAATGTCAAAAGGAGTTCCACAATAGCGTCCACGTACGCTTCAAGTCACCGTTAGCTATTATCGCTAGCCCTCGGGCACAGTAAATTCAGACAATTACAACATGGGCGCGTACGACTCAGTCGCCATGGATACCGCGCTCAGGATAGCCCTCCTCATCCCATCACCGTGTTTTGACTTAACGAGCATTCTAGAAAAAGCACGGTGTCTGTCAATACGTTGTGCGAAAACAGTTTGAATCACGGTCTGGGTGATAGACATCTGACGTAGCACGGGGTTTACGGGGGGACAGTTTTCCCGTTTACACCATGACCACGTGACTGCTTTGAGGGTTGAATTTTTCTGGAGAGAAATTTCTTCAAATATCATCCGTTAACACCTGAGAATTACTGTACCCCTTAGGGTGCACTAAACTAATTCAGGCCCCATTGAAGACAATGTAAAATCTACGAATTTGCAACCCCGTTGCAGGCAACCGAAGTCCCTCAGGCCTCCAAAAACAAACAAACAAACAAACAAACAAACAAACAAGCAAACAAAAACCAATGTGTTTTGGGGTCATTCAGGTTTCAATTTATTTTCAATTTTTAGAAGGTTAACCAATGAAATTTTTACTATCCCACCATAACCAACTCATCCTCCAAAAAGTGAACGTTCCCAAGTCTGTCAGCATGCCACTTTTTAATGACATCCCTCCACTAATTCAGGCTCTTGGGACAATTTTCAGTAGCATTTTTCCATGCTTTACCTTGGGATGGGAGCCCTTGAATCTCGGGAGTTCATTCTGGGTCATTCTTACACAATCCCACAATTTCTTGGGACACACAATCTCCTCTTTTTCAAATAAACTCTACGGGTACTTTTTGAGCGCCTCCGCCTGGCGAAGAGTTTCCCTTGATTTGGGCAGTGCACAATTTACTTGCCTGCAATAAGCGAACAGCGACCTCGTGCGGTCATCGTGATATTTAGCAGAATTTAATATCACGCTGGACGCGTGAGGTCGCTGCTGGGCTTGATTTTTCCCACAGACATTTACTTCCTTCGACACGTGCGCACGTGCACCAACGAACTGTGGCTGAGAACAACTCCTTTACCGTCAGTGACAGTGTCACTACTCCATCATATCCTGCCCTTGTTCTCCAAGTACGAAGTAGGCTAGTACTTGGTATGGGGCTATGAAAAAAGGACGCCCAATTTTCGTAAGTAGGCCCTAGACTATAGGAGGCCTTGTCCTAAAATGTCGAGTTTAGGCTCTCAGACACTGTCATGACTGTGTCAGTGAACACATTTTCAGTAGAACCTCATCATGCTCATGGAGGGTATTTTCCCCGACACTAGGCCTAGGCCTACCCCAAGATTGCAAGAACCGTGGACTTACAACTCCATCTATGTCCATGCACTCTGGTCCTCTGTACTCATAGGCCTAGGAAAGTAGGATGAGTGCGTATATCACTATATGTAACAAACCCAATAGCCCTTGCCCCCTTGGGGTAACCCAAACATATGCAAGCTCTGCCATATCCGCTGGCCCTGCATAACTTAAGACACTAGTTGCATGATCAACCATGTCAACTAATAATTTTAATAAGCTACATATTTGTGCTATGCTATATTTGTAGGTGCAAAAGCAAGAATGGCAACATGACATGATTAAAAGTAATTGTACCGAACAAAGGTGGGATTGTATACTTTGGGAACCCCCTCCCCCGGTTTTTTGTCATTTTAATCTTGTGCAAGTGGTCATTCCCCCCCCCCAAAAAAAACAAAGGCAACACCAACGTTCTCTTTATTGCACTTACCCTATTTTTTCGAAATTTCATAGTGTAAATTGTGAGAAAATGTCACTTTGTCAGTGATAAACCAGTCATTGCGAATTAATAATATCCAGAAGTAGACTTTGCTGAGTATCAGTTCCCCTCGTAAATTCCCTCAAAACACTACCGTTTTTGACAACATTAACCGTACAGTTATTGAACATGATGTCATACATCATGTAGTCATCTCCCATGGTGAATTCAAAAGTTAAAATGTAGCTCTCCCTTCTATTATAGGAAAAGCGTCCCCAAATTTACATTCCCCGAGCAAAGATTATCGAATGCATCAGGAATGGGGCAGATCCATCATGTCTACAGATTTTCCCAACACTAACTAATTACATTCATGAACTGAACTGAGGAAAATGTGCCTACAAAGTTAATTCCCAAAACAGTTTTGCCAGATTTGGTTTCAGGTACAGTACCATGGATGCCACATCAGGAATTAGCACTCCAGAATCACCTGCTAGTCCAGAGGGAGGGAGGTTAGTAGATGACAGTGCCATGCCAAGGTAAGCTCTCCTACATCATGCTGAAATGCTGCACTTACAGTAGTGTTGAAATTGAAATGGTTTATTTCATCAAACCTGTCATCGCAGCAAAATGCTGAATAAAGACAATTTTACAGTAAAAAAATATTGTTAAAATACAACCTAAAAAATACATATAATGGTAAATCTATTAAGTAAAATTAATCATAAAATCATCCGAACAAACAAACAAGCAAGCAACTACACAAACACCCCGGCCAACTCCCTCAATAAAATGCATAGACCCTACTAAAATACTAACAAAAAAGGAAAAAAGAAGAAAAAAAAAAACAAGAATGCAATTATAAAAATGCCCAACTATATGATTTTGTCAAGTAGATTGAGAACATAAGCCAGCATCTGACTGCAAAATAAAAGAGACAAGTCAGGGACAAAAACCCATTAAAAGACTAGTCATAATTAACACCTTCGCTACGGAGGACTGCTACTACCCACCACTGTGTGAGGATTATTGCATACCACACATACGGTCTATTCACCATGCAGCTGCTGGTTCAATGGGGTCTGCTCCTGGACAAAGCCCTCCATTCAGGGCATATCACAGCCCAGCAGTCGTGGTCAAAATAATAAAGTATTAAGTATTAAAGGTTAACTATAGAATTGGACTGTTAATGATCCTATTTGTTCTGTATTTGAATTCAGTACGGTGTGATGCACCTGATCTAGTGTCGTGGTCATGTGATATATAACAGGAGGCAATAAGTGATTGAGTTTGAAGAGGTCTGGCCAAGATGCCTGGTAAAGGAAGAGCACAAATGATTATGCCACCTTTGGAGACTATCAAGTCCCAAGTACTCCCTTGCAAATGATTACTGCTTGTATCTGGGACCAATAATAATTTTGTAAGCTCAGCGCTGTATGCGTTCAGCAACTTGGCTCTGCCCCCACGTCAGGGCACCAGACCGCACCATGATTGCATACACAAGAGTAGTCTCACTAAAGTTGTATAAACGGCAGTGAGATTTTTAATTGAAAGACTGTAATGCTTAAGTGTCCTCAAAATATACACATGACTATGTACACATTTAACGATACTTTTAATATGATTGCCCCATTGGAAATCTAGTTGGTTAATTACACCTAACAGTTCGACAGCCTGACAGTGCTGAATGTGTATTAACTTGTTTTTTTTTTACTTTTTCAACCCTTTTTCAAGTAGAAATAGTGCTACATGCACCTGTACATGTACGCACTGTCTTATCAAACATGAGATTTGGTTTCGCCTCCCACACTCACCCATGACAAGCTTAGCTTTGTCGAAATGGTCGTGAAAAGTTGAAAGGAAAATTTGCACACAGACATGCACTGGACAGTGTTAGCAGTAAATCTGCATTGATCAAACCTACAGACCCTAGACATTTGGTCCGCTGACATTTTATTTTTCATTTATGTTAACTGCAAATTGATTTCTTGCATTCTGTTCAAAGGTAGAACTATTTTAGTAGCAACTTATTTTTAAAGCTCTTGTAAATATTACATTGTGCTTCAGGTTTGAGTGTCCGCCAGATTTCAGACGAGTCAGGATATCGACGGAGGATGAACCTCTCTATCTGGAGGACCTACAAGAAGCCAAGGAGCTGTGGTTCATCAAGACGCCTCAAAATGTAATAACTTTCAGTCTAACTCCTGAAAATCAAAAGCCAACTTTGTAAGGAATGCCAAAGACCCCTGTAAAAAGCAAATATGTGACCCGCTCTGTAAAAATGAGTCACAAGTCATCTGAGCCACTTTCGAGTTTTTCTCTGTATTAGATTGAGGCATTTGAGCTCTTTCTTATGATTTGTCACTCAGTTTGGTGCAATGAAAATGGACGTTGCGTCAATGTTAAAATGTTGAGGATTCCTGTTGCTTAAACACCGTGCGAGATTCTTTCAAAGGCCTTTAACCGAAAAGTGGCTCTGGCGACAGGTGATGTATTTTCACAGAGCGGGTCACATTTGGCTGAGCAATATGTCTACCTTCCTAGATCCTCCAAAGAAACTCTTTAAAATCGTTTTGGTGGAACGGCCAGGATTAGTGACGTACATGCACTACTCGAGACAGTTTAGCGTTTTCTGTTGGCCAGTTTACTGTCATGCCTTCTTGAGTCAGTGAACCTCCTGATGTGCGACTATCCTTCGAACTCATTCCCGTAATGGTCACCCTGGTTATTACATGTGAAATGCGTCGACACTGGCCCTGTGCCCACCTCATTCTTGACTAGGCCAGGGTGCCCACCATATGAAAGAAAACACTCGGCCATTGTCAGGAGTCACTGTTACCTATTGCAGATGTGTATAGTTGCATGTAGTACCCTTCCCTCCTTCAAAATATGTACCAATTATTGACTGCTATGATTTGGGATACGATGTTTTAACACCCGAGGGACGCATAGTACCTGCGGTAAAAATGAAGGTACTATGCATTTTCATTACCCAATCACACGATTGTGTTTGGAAAATGAAAATGCAGTATTCAAGAAATTGGTCTAACAATCTTTAACAATATCGATCATGATAATGGTAAGTCACCTGATGTTATTTTTAGTCCTGTTATTTGGGCCTAACAAATACTTCTGAGACCATTTCAGCTCCCCGGGGAGTATGCAATAAGAAAGTTGCCAACTCTTCGAAAGCATTTGTATCAGTTATTCTTCATAGTTTTTGTTTTTCTGGTTGACATTTTCTTCAGTTTGATGTTAAGAGCTTGAACTCCAAGACTGTGCCATTGAATGGGAGGCAGGTTCTGGACGAAGTAGAGGAGACGTACACATCGTACGAGCTACTTGTGTCCCAGAATGCACCCTTGGACAAAGTGAGTTTAGCTTCGTCGTCATCCAGCCTCAGTCAGGCTTGCCGATCACTCAGAGGTTTTGGAGTAGGAGAGCCGGGTTTAAAGGTTTTTTATTCTGAAATGCAAAACTCCACACCCTAGTGTTTTGCTGTTTTTAGTGGTAATACTGTGGACTGCAGACCTAACCTACTACATACTTGTATATTAGGTGGGGAGTCAGGCTAGCATAAAGGTATTTTACAACTGAGCAGCCCGAGGCTCAAATTTCACCCGAGCCAGCTTGTAGATTGGCCTTTCAGTGGTTTATCTGTGTCAACAATTGCTCAGGCTTTTCTTTCTCATCTCTAAAACTTAACCTCACTTCATTGTCATCTTTAGTGTTACGTGTAGCCATCCTGTAAATTGACACTTGCATAAAGGCGAGATAAAACAGACGGTCGTGTGAGACAAGTCTGGCGGTATCTCTGCTCTCAGCAAGGCTGTGGGATTTCTGAGTGGATTCGGAAATTTTTCGAGGGCAAATGCTCCTTGGGAATGAGGTTGAGGGTTGCTCTTCGGTATCGTGGACAGGAGGTTGCAAGAGTTGCAGCATGCTGCCGGCCGTGGAAATAGTTTTCTGTGTGAATAGTTCCGGATGCGGCAACTTAAGTTTTATGTACTCACTTCTGTTTTTCAGCATAGCTTACCACGTCTTCTACTTCCATCCAAAAGCCAGGCAGATCTTGTGCCAGGTTAGTGCTCAGGATAATACCAGCCAATTTTTTTTTTCTTTCAATGAAAAATGTTGAAAAATAATTTATTATTGTAGATATTTTTCAGCTCCATTGTAACTGTAAATTGTAACAAGGCATGATGCATTTTATCCCCTGAGTGCTTGGGCCTTAAAATAATTCTGCTATTTACGGCCCACCCTGTGAATTCAATAAACCTTTCCCTATTATCATGGCATCATGGGATTGGATGATAAGCAAGCCCATGTATTTTATGCATGAACCGGTTGGGAAGTGAACCAGCAGTTAATCATTTTCTCCAGAACGTTTCTTACGTAACTGCTCATCAAGTCACTGATGCATGCATAGCTTTCAAGTTTTTTTTTTGGTAAAGTACATGTAAAACGGAAAAAAATCACCCTTGGATGTCATCTTAAAATGGGGCCATTCACTACAGGCCACAGAATGAACGTCATTGGTCAGTGCGAGATGATTGAGCTGAAAGACCTGGCTCTAATTTGCCTGTGCCAGCTCACCGCCATTCACGATCTCAGTCCAAAATAGATACTGATGTCCATGAAAGGGTTTCCCCAAATAATCTTTTTCTGGTGAGCTTCAAAATTTGATTTTTGTGACAAACTTTCTTCACAACACTGTGCCCAAAAAGTCCCATCCCATGATGCATCACTGATGTCAAAAATGTGTAATTATCATCTTTTAAGGCTGTCACGAGTAGAAAAGAATATAAGATACGGGTACATGAAAGAACAAATCTTTTAGACCCACTCCATGGCCTACACAGAAGGACTAGAAAATTGTAGGTGAACTGGCTGATAGTGATAACATCCTTTTTTACAACCCTGTGAAGACCAGTTCTCAACAGTCGTTACTAATCTTAATCACCTTGTAATGTAATGCGAGCTTCAAGGTAAAAAAAAATTTGCTTAGGGTCGGTGCTTAGAAAAAACAACAGTGAACCGATCAGTAACAGTGTACGACATACGACATTTTCGCTGGTAAAACCCGTTTTGGCTCAGCAGGGCCTCTGCACTTGGCACATATTTGTGGTTGATTAGCCAGTTTCATTCTGTCACAAAGATTGAATCCTCGGTGTGTGAGAGTGATACGCCCATGGATACAGTTGCCGTGCATGTACATCAGTCATATTGGCTGTTTTCACCCCTACAGGCCCAGCCTTTGGTGGCCAGTTGTCCGTTATAGAGACTGTGGATGTTCCACCAGTTGTACTCCCTCCCTCACCACCTCCAAGAACAAATGAGCTGCCGCCTGGTCTCAAACAGAGGTTTCATCCATTTGGTTGGGGTGAGTACATTGTGTCAGTCAATATTTCTGTGCAAAATTGGGTGGTTTTTCAATGTTTACCTCAAGACTTTTATAAAAGTGAACTCACTGATACTGGTCGTGTTTCATTGCCCGGTGTTTTTAACCCCTGGCTGAAGATGAGTCACGTGAGAGTCCTAGAGTCTAATAGGCTTGTGTCTGGAAATTGTATAATTATACTTAACCCTAACAGTCCCAAATCCTCCGATTTCAACATGATTTTACATACACCCTAGGGGGTCAGGGTTAATACCTTCCCAAATTATCCAAAATATGCTTTGCATTTTATAAGTAAACTGTCTTATGGATTGCGGCTGTGTGGCGGACGTGTGGCTGAGTTTCAAGGATGCATTGTGCAAACGCCTTGGGACAAATCTTGTGTTCTTAATACTCCGCCATGAGTAAATTCATGCCCAGTTGATACTGAAAGGCTTCCCTCCCCCTCCGGGATATTATTCACGCTCTGCTTCAACACACCGCCACGAATTCCTGGAGGTTTTAGGAGGATCGATGAGACTGCATCCAATTTTAACAGGGAGGCAGTGGGAGGATTGTGAAGGACGGAGGTTGCATGCTAACAAAAGTGCCTCTGGAAGGAGTCGGGGATAGCAGTTTGTAATTGTGCTCACTTTTACTCAGGTTTCCCTGCAAGAATACACGGACGTCAAAGTTGATTTCCTCGTGTAGATGTAATAGTTTTCTTTTGATGCCCCAGAATCCCAACTTCCTTCGGTGTTTTGCTGGGAAGCATTTTGAATTCTCCCCCCAAATCTACTGCAGTATAGAAATTCCGTGGAATGTCTTTGTACAAGGACACCAAGGCCCATGTCGGGGGGGGGGGAAGTAAGGTGCCTGGTGTGACTGAGGGCATTCTTGGGTGAACACAAACATCTGAGTAGGCTTTTTTCAGTGTGAAGCCTGTGTTTGATGTTGTTGAATTACAAGTTGAGAGCACAAAAGGGAAAAAAATAGGGGCAAAGGAAAAGATACTTCACATGAATGATAAAAAGAGCAGAGCGAACCAGGTGTGCCTCCCTCAGATCTTGCCACATGTACTGATTTTCATTTTGGAAGTTTCAAAGTGTT
The DNA here is from genome assembly GCF_001949145.1 of Acanthaster planci. The sequence goes on along the minus strand of NW_019091368.1, from coordinate 4,078,812 downwards.
AATTAAATTATCAGATTGGGTCTTTGTCCCTCCTTGACTAAGTAGCCCGTGCCGGCATTACTTTGACGGGTTCTAAACAAGGAAGCAGTGGACAAACCTGCCACACGATGATGACATAACTGCCGGGTACTTTAATTTCCATTACCTTGCACAGTGCGAAAGTGAAGAATCTCCTTCACAAGGCCAGGCCAGCTTCGCTTTTGAGAAACCTGACCAGTGTTTTGTGAGTTTTGCCCTTGATTGTTGTGTTCGGTTTGCTGTTCGTGGCAAGCTTAGGAAATAAAAGTTGACTACAAGGGAGTTTCCAAAAACGAAGAGTTGGAAGCCAAAAGTGAAACGGTGTGTTGTAGTGTAATTTTTCCATTTCTTGATACAAGTATTTAAGAATGAACGTGACAGCAAGTATCTATGCCAGTTTTTTTCCAGCATGACATCATTTAAAGTATTTACCTCAGACTTTCCAACCTTCAAGATCATTTTGTTTACAATACACGAGACAGTTAACTCAGCACAGTGGTCCTCTGTCACAACTTGCAAAACTTGATGGAGGCATTGGTTACTCAATGTTACATAACACAAGAGAGCTCCAGTCCTTACCTTAGGTCCTCATTTCTGTCTCCAAAACTTGACCTCGTAGAATTTGGCTGCCGTATACTGCCACTGCTTGTTGTTTGCTACACATGCCTGAGCAGATTACAACGGCCTTTCACATGTGATGTCACACAAGAGGAGAACCCAAGTGCAGCTGTCTTGATTTGCATGTACGTGAAAAAGGACTGCAGTTTCTTTCCTGCTGTGTTGGAATGAAAGAATTAACCCTCCCTATGCAGCATTCTGGACAAGTGAATTTGATTTTGTGAAGAGATTGCTCAGCCCAAATGAGAGGGCTGTGACAGAGCAGAACACGGCAGTGTAGCTTCTCTTCAACTGTACCCAAGTGGAGTGGAGCCATGTAAATCCTCAGCTGGTTTTACGCAACCACCTGGTTCAGTTTCTGAATCATACGAGAGATATTAACTACTACTTCTGCTGTACTGCTGCTTTCGAACCTGTGGATGTTCTCTCTGCAAGCATATTCTTTGAGTCCGTCGTCACCAGCAGCAATCCTTCTGTGTTTGCTTCTTCATCTGTAGCGGTTTGTTCTGCCTTGGACAATCACAGCAGCCATCACAACACAAACTCCAGAGCAACAAGACAGAGCACAGTCATGTTGTCTTACCTCGCAAATGTCACCGTCTACGCCCCGGCGACTGCTTCCATTGACCAGCTGGACATGTTGATGTGCACTTTCTTCATCTGCGTCTTCCAGAACCACACCCAGGACTGCTCCGTGGCCTATTCCCTGCCCCAGTTGTATCATCCCCTGATCTGGGATGCCAGGGGGCCAGCCCCAGGGACTCTAGTGAACGAGTCCCTCACAACCCAGAGCAGCGCAGTGTACAGGCTTTTCAACCACTCACTACAAATCCGTGCCCTTGAGAGTCCAGCTGAGGCTGACGACTTTGTGTATTCTGGTGCACAGTCCATTTTGTATGGTTTTGTTTTGCCCATCGTCAAACTATTTGGGCTCCTTTCCAATTTGTCTTTCTTCTTCACCTTGCTGAGAGTTCCTTCAATGCGAAATGTAACCAATTTCTATCTTTCCAATGTGGCAGTTGCAGATTTGTTGGTGTTGATTTTTGCCACCACTTCAAACCAATGCCAAGTCTTGACAACACATATTTCAGTGGACATGTCATCTCTTGGCAACTCACCCCAAGTAGTTTATAGTCTCTTTGTGTACTTACTCAATGTGGGTACCATTTCCTCTTTTGTGTTTGTTACTGTGCTTAGCTACGAACGATGCTTTGCCATTTATCACCCTTTTGAACACCATGCTGTCAATCTGAAAAAACGAGCAATAAAAGTAGCCGTTTGCTTTTGGCTGCTGTCCTTGTCTGTGAATGCAGCCTTTTTCTGGTTTCAGTTTGAGGCCTGGAATGTACCACCAATCAAGTGTCTTATCTGGCCAAGTGAAGAAAAGTATAAACATTTATCGAGTAATGTGAAGGTGTTTGTGAATAGCGACGAAATGATTTTGACATGGTTGCAAGTGACTAATTATGTGCTCTTCTGTATATACGGCCTGTGTTTGGTTCTTACAGTAATTTTCAATGTTTGCCTTATCAAGCAAATGCATGCACCATTTCAAGGTAACATGCAGATCCGAGGCCCCTCACAAAATCAGCGAAGGGCGACGGTGATACTTGGCATCAACACAACCGTGGTGTTTTTGTGTTTTCTGCCACAAATTGTTATTACCCTGGTTTTGATATTATGTGGTAGTTCAGATGGATTGCATTTGTCCTTTTTTGTGGAACAAGATTTGTTGTTGATTGTCAGCTGGCTAAGAATCATAAATGCCTCCATTAATTCCGTCATATTCAACGCCGGTAGTGGAAGTTACAGAAAGGCCTTCAAGCAAGCCTTCTGTTGCAGCAAGAGGCAGCAAGGACACAGGGTCAATATTGCTCTGCAAACGTTACCCAGAGCAGATGTTGATAACAGAATCTGATAACATGATTGAGAGCTTGGATCAGAGCAGGTTTTCCACCAGATTTATTGTCCTCCCCCCCCCAAAAAAAACCACTTTTGTAAGTCCAAAAGGGTTGTATACAGAGGCTTTGCTTGGTAGCCATGATGCAGGGTAGTTGTCGTGCTCCCTCTTTCCTTTGTGCATACAATACCCTGTTGAACAAAAGCACTGGCCTGCAAGACAGCAGCCACGCAAAGCCTTTCTAGAACCACTTTCCAGTAATTTCTGTGCAGTAAACATCTTTCTCGCTTAATTCACTGTGTCCTTGCTGTGAAGCAGTTTAATCCAGATTAAAGTTTAAACCTGTGGCTTTATCAGATACTAATTGGCAATGCAAACAATTGTGGTAGTTGAATGGGTAAAACATCTTCTCCAGCAAGTAGTAGGTTGTGGGGTTCAAGTCTCACCCAAGCAAGCTTGGTAGCACAGGGCTACCGTATTAGTGTTTAAAATTTCTGTTTCTACGGCCTGCACTTGCATCCTCACTGTCATTCTCAGTGCTCTTCTTATGAAGCAATTGCACACATCACATCCAGATAATAGTCAGATGCAAAGTCCATCCAAAACTCAGTAAAGAGCAACAGTGAAACATTGTGGTAGGCATCACTGCAGCTGGGATATTTTTGCCTTTCTGCCACAGACTAGAATTATCCTAGTTTTTTAATATTTATCATCTCGTTTTAGATGAATTGCATTTGTCCATTGTTTTGGAAAAGGAGTTGCTTCTGATTGTTAACTGCCTCAGAATTATCAATGCCTCCATTAATTCCGTCGTATTCAACGCCGGTAGTGGAAGTTACAGAAGGACCTTCAAGCAAGCCTTCTGTTGCAGCAAGAGGCAGCAACTACACAGGGTCAATATTGCTCTGCAAACGTTACCCACAGCAGATTATTTGAATTATTCTGTATATAGAACATGCATACATGTCACATCTCCCTGGTCTGCCATCCTCATGCTGCACATGTAACACAGCCAATTGAATATGCAGATTGCTTTGCTGGATACGTGGGGTGGCATACCGAATAAGGGTAATGCCGGAACATTTCAAAGAGTTTGTCTGATTCCTATGTTGCCTGACATTTAGAGTAGTTTCTCCGGCATTTCTTTGCTTGTTTTTTTATGAGGAGTAGAGCAGTTGCCTTCAGATTTTAAAAGACTCCCTATGAGTCATCGTACGGATGCAGAGATTTTGTACACCGAGTGTTAACTCCCGGTGACAGTTACATGGAGTTGTGATAGCTTAGAGTTTGAGACTTACTGTAACATCAAAGCATTGGGTTTATGAGAAGTTGATGGAGAAAAGTCTGGTATGTACTGTACATTCATCTGTACTTTGTTAAGGGAAAGTCAGATTCACCGCCCGTCTCTAAACTGTTAGTTGATGATTGTGTATAAAGTTCCATTCATTGAAAGTGTCAGTTTGCCTTGATGTGTTTGTTACAAATCTGAAAGTACCTACATGTAAGTTCATGGGTTCTCCTTTTTCTGTGTTCTTGAATTTCTGTACAGGTTAACATCAAAATTCATTACAATTCTGTAGAGTGCCGATGTCTGCATTATCCGTTCAATTGTTATTGTGTACTAGAATGAACATGTACATGTAGATTTGACTCTTGACAGTTTCATTTGGTGACAGCAGAAATTCATAGTTTTCTTTGTATTTTTGTTGTTTTTGTTGATTTGGTAATGCTCTAATTTATTAAGGCTTCTTTTAGTGGAGCTTCAGGTGACAATCCACTGCACACCAAGGGTGAGATTTCCTGTTTCCTTGAGATGTAAACTGTGACCATGAACACCATTTTTAAGGAAATGCAATTTTACAGACAGGCCACTATAATTGGCATCCCTAGGATAGCTCATAACAGACACAAGACACGAGATTTGATTTATATCATTTTATTTATTTAATTATTTTGGCAATTGTAAACAAACAAAAACAAGATAATACATCAAAAACAAACTAATCTCAAGGCCAAGGATGGCCCCAAAATGTCTCTATAACAAGGCTCTTTTCCAATGGGGTCCTCACTTACGAAGATTTTTTTCACCGAAAATGTTTGCCAAAACAATCAAATACAATGTGGTCAGTAATGTAAGGAACAGCATATAGCAACTAGAGCCATACTGGATGGGTACAGGACTCAACCTGGGCTTAACCAATCCCCAGAACCCCAGTAGCTCGCCGAGCTACCTGTCTTGTCCACAGCAGTAATGAAGATGTCGTTATGAACTTGTGGCTAGGGCAAGAGGATCCTGTCCTGCATGTCAAAGCCTTGTAGACATGGATGGGAAAGGGGAAGGGACAGGATAGGATGTTTAGTGCCTAAAGTCTGATCCGGAACCTTTTCTCTGGGGCAGATTCCCTAGATAAACAGTGACAAACAGGCTCAGAGAGACCAACATAAATCTGTGAGGCAGTCACGACAGATTGCTAGAATTCAGAACTAAGCTAGTTTATTCAAAACCCAAATCATCCTCCAGTATTAAGTAATACTTCACTAGATGAGGTGGATTCAGTTTGCATATGACTTCTCATTCATTCTAAGCATCATAATTGTTGCTCCCGTGCATAAACCTGATTGGACTGACAGCCAGTCTAACTTTCAATAACAGTGTGTTTGTGTAATGGTATGCCACGTATGTGATAAAAGTCACAAGAATCTGAAAGAAACAACACAGTAAATAGCATTAAGAGTGAAATTGACAGCTTCTGCACATTATAACGGAATTACTCTGCACATAGCACTCTTAGAAAGTTTATGCAGTGAATAATGTTTGGATTGCTCACTGAAAACTCACTCAAAATAACACAAGATCCACCTTCATGCTGTCATATGAAGAAATGATCACTGTTCACCAAAAAGAAGAAGAAAAGGTTGATTTTTGTCACATTACAGTGGAACTGGAGCATTGATATTAAGATAAATGAAAGTTGTGCAGACTAAAAGCGACAAACTACATAGTTGTACATGATTGAATCATTAATTAACAATCCAAGATGTCAGGGGTTAGGTTTGCAGTCGATTGACTTACTTGTACTTGTGTAGATATATGGGTAATTCCAGAAATTAGGGGTCTGAAAGTGTGACATTTTTCTGTCCCTGTTACATCTGACCTTTGTTATTTGACATGGATATATCACCAGAATTGATTTCAAACTGTTACATTTATTTGTTTGGCAAGTAATTTGCATTAATTTATCACTCTTGGAAATTAGAAGATGTGTTCTTAACTTACAAAATTATGTCAGATGTGACAAGGACACACACACAAAAATGGACCCTTAATTTGTGGAATTACCCATATGTAGGAAGATTTATGTGAGCTCTTAATGAGAGAAAGTTCTTGGTGGTAAGTTCATCCATGGAACTTGTGCATATTGAAAATAAACTTTTCCTTTTAAAATTTTCCTGTAAATTGGAAAAGTAGTCTCTGAAGGTTTCCTGTTTTGTGAAGTGTTCTGGACACTAAAACATTAAGTTAGAATCCAATCTCTGACACTGAATCAGTATCAAACAATAGTAAGATCTTGGACTTAAAAACATGAGAGACCAGTTTTGTACTGTTTTGATGTGGAAATATCCAAACTGCAAATGAAATTAGCAGATTATCGATCTATGGGTACATTCCCTATTGGCAAAGTCTAGGCGGTACACGCATTACTTTGATACATGTAGTTCCTAAACAAGGAAGCAGTTGACAGAGCTGTCACGAGATGGTCTCACGGCTATCAGCTATGTAATTTCAACAGCTTCGCTCCATACGAAAGTAGAGAATCTCTTTCACAAGACCTGCTTACTTTCGAGAGACCTGAGCTCTGTTTTAGAGATGTATTGGATTTGTTTTGAAGTGTGCTACAAACTTGACTGAGTTACATTTTTAGGAACTTAGCTCAAGGGAATTTCCAAAGGGAAGTCACTAAAATGGTGGAAACAAAGAGGAACACAATTGCTCATTGCTTGATTTTTTTTTTCTTCAAAAACAACGGCATCACAGTGAAAGTGACACTAAGCACCTCCATGTAAATATACTGCATGTATATAAAGTCACTTTTCAAGAAGCATGGCTTAATTATAAATTAGCAGACAACCAAACCTTCAAGATCATTTTGTGTATGAGACAACTACGTGGAACACATTATGGTGGGTCTCTGTTACAAACTTTTATAGAGGTCTTGAGGCATGCGCATGGTCCAGTTCTCATCCAAAGCTGGGGGCCGCCATTTTTGTCTCAAAAAACTTACCTCACATATTTAGGTAACCTCAGTCTATAGACTGCCACTGAAGAGATATCAACCATCTGTCTCATCTGTAGTTACTTGTTAACTTTAGGATTGGCCATTTCAACCTACAAACATGAATCACAGTTTCCGTATTGGAAGAGGAGAATAAGGAGCTGATATAGGAATATTGGCAGAGTTGCTCCTGCCCTGCTCTTTTTTTTGCACAAGAGACTTGACAGTCGCAAATACCATCACGTATTCTGCAGTGTACATGTACAGTAGATGTGACAGCAGCAAAGCTGGTTTCAGTCATGTGTTCTCACCTTGCAAATGTCACCGTCTATGCTCCAGCTGCCGCGTCTGTTGACCAGCTGGACACGCTTGTGTGCACCTTCTCCACCTGCGTCCTCCATAACCACACCCAGGACTGCTCCGTGGCCCATGTCCTATCGCAGTCGTACCATCCCCTGATGATCTGGGATGCCAGGGGCCCGGCTCCCAGGGAGGCAGAGAACACTTCCCTCGCTGGCCAAAGCAGCGTGGCGTACAAAGTTTTTAACCACTCGCTTCAAATTTGCGACTTGAAGAGCCCAGCCGAAGCTGATGACTTTGTGTACTCCGGTGCACAGACGGCATTGTTTGGTTTTGTTCTGCCCATCATCAAACTTTTGGGGATCCTATCCAACCTGTCTTTCTTCTTCACCTTGCTCAGGGTTCCGTCAATGCGAAACGTAACCAATTTCTATCTGTCTAATGTGGCCATTGCAGATTTGTTGGTTTTGGTCTCTGCTGCCACTTTACGTCAGTGTGAAGTCCTGACTACACACAATTCATTAGATAAATCTTATTTTGTCAACTCGCCCCGAGTTGTCTATAGTACACTTGTCTACTTACTAGGCGTGGGTACCATTTCATCTTTTGTCTTTGTTAGTTTGCTAAGTTATGACAGATATTTTGCCATTTGTCATCCACTGCAACACCATATTGTCAACTTGAAACAACGAGCAGTGAGAGCAGCGGTGTTCACTTGGCTGCTGTCATTGTCGATGAATGTGATCGTTTTCCGATTTCAGTATGAGGCCTTGAATGTACCACCAATCAAGTGTCTTATCTGGCCAAATGAAGAAAAGTATAAACATTTATCGAGTAATGTGAAGGTGTTTGTGAATAACGATGAAATGATTTTGACATGGTTGCAAGTGACTAATTATGTGCTCCTCTCTATATACAGCCTGTGTTTGGTTCTTACAGTAATTTTCAATGTTCGCCTTATAAAGCAACTGCACGCTCCAATTCGAGGTAACGTGCAGATCCAAGGCCCCTCACAAAATCAGCGAAGGGCAACGGTGATACTTGGCATCAACACAACCGTGGTGTTTTTGTGTTTTCTACCACAAATTGTTATTACCCTCATTTTGATATTATCTGGTAGTTCCAAAGAATTGCAAGTCTCACTAGCAGGAAGAGAGGATCTGCTTCTGATCGCTAACTGCCTCAGAATCATCAACTCTTCCACTAACTCCATCATATTCAACGCCGGTAGCGGAAATTATAGAAAGGCCTTCAAGCAAGCCTTCTGTTGCAGCAAGAGGCAGCAAGGACACAGGGTCAATATTGCTCTGCAAACTTTACCCAGAGCAGATGTTGATAACAGAATAAGTTAAAATTGTTTGTGTAACATTTCGTACGATAGTTCTTCCCACAACCTCGTGGGCGCGCCCCTTGGAGAAATATGTGCTACCACTGCAGGCTGAGCACAGCGGCCAAGTTCAACACACAGAATCCACAGACTTCTAGGACTTTGTGTGACCGTTAATGTGCAAAATGAGGGATTAGCACATGTAGACAGGAAGCCAGATCATGTTCATTGTTACATCAGTGGACAAAATCCAACACTGAAATAAAAAGAAAAAGTTTGTTTCACTGATGGTTTCACCCCTACCCTCTCCTCCATCTTTGAAATGGATTTTTAGATTGATGTCGTCCAACGACTCACTGGTCTAACTCAAGGCGCATCACAGGTCTAACTCAAGGAGCATCACAGGTCTAACTCAAGGACCATCACAGGTCT
>NW_019091368.1:3891117-4069275 GCF_001949145.1 Acanthaster planci | reverse complement strand
AACTCGAGGACCATCACAGCTCCAACTCAAGGACCATCACAGCTCCAACTCAAGGACCTCAATGCAGTACGTGTATTTGTTCTTGCCGGTATCTCTGACGTAACTGGTCCAGGATATTTGGTCAAAAATTTCTGTAGTTTAAAAATTGTTGTTGAAAATCTTCTCTTTTTTATATGCATATGATAGCAATTCATATATGAATTCTGTCTTTTGACATGCCATGAGCGTGTCATGTGTGTGTCCACTTTTTCAAAGCTATTTCCGCAGTGCTCTTGATGTTCTATCCTATTTTAAGAGCGACTCAAAGGAAAACATGTTTTCTCAGATTTTATCTGTTTAAATAAATATGGAAGCATCCAAATCGAACGCAGTGTCATTTGTCTTCAGAGCTCAACTATAACAAGCTAAAACGGGCTTTTTTCCGTTTATGCCACGATGCAAATTCTGAATGTAGATTGCGATTGCATGTTTTTTCTTCTCAATATGCACTGATACATGGAGTGGGCTCTGAATATTTGTGTGGGCACATTTTGTAGAAACTTTATAATTAATTTCATATTGACATTTGTAGTGGTTACGGATTCATAGTTGACTAGTAAACATATCTCTAAAACTCTGCAGAAACCATGTATGGGATACTGTGAAACTATGGACAGTTTTAATGTTTGTACATGCACGTTTTACCTTTACATACATACATGTATACTTGTTGCTCAGTAAAACAAACCTGGTTTTACCATCGTGCTTAAGATTCTCAATATTTGTTATGTTCAGTCTTTATTAAGAGCCCTGTTTCTCAGTGTATCAGATAGCTTTCACTTGTTGTAAGCTCTCTTTTTATAGCCTCCTTTGTCTTTTTTCCTCTCGGTTCATATTTTGTATAGATTTTTCTTGTAGAAATACTCTGTACCCGATAGTGTCCAGTGTTAGTGATTCATGCATATACATGTATATGAAAATGAAACAAACTTGGAATGCGAGGATATTGTTATAATTAATTTGTGTGTAATATTGTCCCCACCCACCTGTGCATGAACAATTGAGAAACTGCAGAAACTACTTCACACCATGTAATACTTAAATATCTCATATTATCCAGAACCTTGGCTTAAGCGAAAAGTATTTGCCCACTCGTATGTGTTGTTTGTTCTACTGTTGTTGGGTAATGAATTTGCTTTCAAAACAGTTCAAACATGTCCTTATGCAAAAGTACATGTACAGAGTGAAGGAAACCAGTGAAGTTTTTGGGTGGACAATAGAGGGCATAGGTCGGGGCCGGGGTAATATGTTTTTAGAGAGAAACAAAGGTGTTTTTTTTACTTTTGGGATTTAGAACTTGTAAATTTCACTTAAAAAAAGGACATTTATGGGTAAGAGAAGGGATGTGAATGAAAATTGAATTTGACATTAGTTTGTAGGTCTGGCAGGGGCATTGTTCCTTTTTCTTTTTCATGTTTTGGTGGGGAGTATGTAAAGAGTTTGTTCTGATTGGGCCCTCTGGTGGCCTGGACATCGCAAACGACCACTGTCCGTCATGTTTGTTCTGATTGGGCGGCATGAAAGTGCCCACAAAGGAAACCCTTTGATCGCTAGGGAATCTAAAATGCCCCCAAACCACAGTCGTGGATTAGTGAGCATTATCACCGCGCCTAGTACAACAGCGCTTGTATTGAATGGGTTCGTTGATTGACGAGTTGTTTTCAAAATGCTCATGCTAAATAGAGATATAACAATACATCTGCATTTGACCAGACTAAAAAAAGTGCTCATCTTAACCGAAATCTTGTCTCATCCAAGCTTGTATTAACCACTTGCCTCTGGGGTTCCCAGCACTGGGTACCTTGGGTTTGTACACATAGCCGGGGTAACCAAAATCTGACAAAGGAGCTGGGCCTTGTAACAAAAGACCACGTACTTGGAAGAAAAGACTGAGCTGCTGGGAATTGCCAGCATTTTCAGTTGGCAGTAGCAGAGGTAATCTGTCATTGTTTTGAAACAGTATACCAGTATTTGCAGCATTCAATGCCCTGCGGATTATCAGCGGGGACAAAAGCGCTCCAGCACTCCAATGATGAGCAGTATAATACCGCTGCATGCTAATCTGGCTGCATTTGTAAAGACGCCACAGCTATTCAGCAATGTCCGCACTGGGCCAATTTTGGGAACAAAGGAAATTATGCAACACCTCACAATTCTGGGCTCTCTTTACCGGGCGGCAGGCCTGGCTTCAATACCCGGGTGTCAATGTAAGTTGCCTGTCAGATTAGAGTAGTGACCAGACAGTCATTTATTTGGGTGTAAACATCCAGTAAATGAAGTTATGAATTTTTGAAAAATTTTGAAAACAGAAAATCTTGAAAATTACCCAGGAACTCGTCCTGCATATGCAAATTCCAACCAGAAGGAAGTGGACAAAGATATTTATCCTCATAGGGATGTAGGCACTTTGGTTAGGACTGGTGACATGTTCTCATCTTAACTGGAATCTCGTCTTATCCAAGCTCGTATTTACCAAGAGTCAACTGCATGTAATGTGTGTACATGTATGTTCATGCATAAATTTACTCTTTCCTGACATGCAGAGGAGCCGAAGATACCAATGATCAGAAGGGAAGAGTCGGCCAACTTGACAGACACTAACACCACCCAGAGGGGACAGAAGAAGTCACACAAGGACAAGGGACACAAAGACCCAGGGAGCAGAACGGCGACCAGACCTGGTGCTGCAGTGGGAGGGGACGAGAGGCTGGCTGGGGGCGGGGATGATGGAAGCGCAGGGGATGAGGCTCAGGATGACTTGGTGACCACAAAGGCCCACCGCAAGAGCAAGAAGAGGAAACAGCAAGATCCTGAGCAGGTACGTACAAGTTCCCATCAGGTGAAGGATATTTGAAGACAAGTTGCTTAGCTGCGCTTTGAATGAGGACAAGCATTAATTAGCGATATTACTGTGGTAATTTATTAGTCACTGTATTAACCCCACCTCCCATTTGCAAATGTATTTCCTTTTCTTCAAAAAAAAATTGAAAAGCACGTTTAAACCTGCCCTCCTTCCTGAGGGTGTGCAGCTCAATTTTTAAATTACCCTGTTACTGCTGAAACACCAAACTTCCCACTGTTGATCAAAAGATCAAAGTGTCTTATTTAGTTCCCGACATTATAGGCCTACAGGCATGAACAAGTGGTGTTGATATCAGAGTTGCCGCCCGAGCAACGACGAAAAATATCGGAAAACCACCTTTAGTTGGCACATGCTTGATCATGCGACACACTCTCCGATCTGTGAATAATTGGTCTAAAATCCCCCCTCTTACTGCTGTTTTTGACTCTAAAACATCTGTTCATTCCCACCTGCAGGATAATGCCGCTGCAAACCAAAGTCCAGCAAATCCTGAAGAAACCCCACCAAAGAAAAAGAAGAAAAAGAAACTCAAGAAGTGAGGGCTCCCTGTAGAAAGAGCAAGCGATCAATTACAAATGGGGGGATTTGATGAGAAGGCTCTCATTCAGTTTTGTTGCCTCTTTTGTTACAAAATCAAAGTCAGTCTATGCTTTTAAGAGGAAGGATCGCCACAATCCAAATGCACATTAACACAAGGATGTGCTGTCGAAAATCAACACGCCATGGCTCTACAATTTAAAATGGATTCTTGCCAAGGGTAGGAAAGAGAGGAAGGTATAACGATACGGGCGATTCACAGTTTTCAACTCTTTGGCCAATCACAACATGTGAAATCTGTCAACCCTTGTTAACTGCGCATTGGGTCAACTGATTTCACGCATCGTGATTGGCCAGTGCGCTGCGAATTCTTGGAGGCGCACTGTTGTGAACTGCCTGTATTGGACTTATTGATTTTCAAACAGTGCTGGGAATTTTGGTCGGGGTTTTTCCTTTTGCGATCTTCAGCTATTAAAACAACCACTCCATGAAACATCTAGTGATTTTACTCAGTTCTGTTTTATTAAAACACGTAATCATTTTTCTTGCAGACTGTCATATACATATTGTACTCTCAGAGCACTTGAAATGTGACCACTTTCGTCAAACTCGGGCACAACCCGAAAATGGGCGTTACGGGACATTTTTTTCAAACATACATATTTGAGTTGGCTACACTGTAATTTGGTGTAGGTTTGAACCCTGTGGCATTTTGCAATCTGGAGATATATTGATTTTTGCGTAATCATATTATACACATTAACAGAAATGCTTTCAGAGATAAAGCCCTTTAAACACAGGAGGTAGAAAAAGAAATCAGCCACGAAGAAAGTCCCTTAAAACCCATTGCAACAGTTAGGTTTCTTGTATGAATTGTGAAAGTATTGATCTAATAGAAGTCAATAAACCAAGAAGTAAAAAATCACCCTGTCTGCATTAAAAAGCCCTGCGCTTGAAATAACACGGCGCCCCTTAATACCCTTTTTTGCAGAGCCGGTCACATTTAATGAAAAATGACTGCAATGAACCACTTCTACTGCAAGTGGACATTTTTTCCCAAATACAGTCCCTTATCGAACGTTATCCCTTCCAATTCCAACAGCAACATTTAGTCTTAAACTCTGTAGACAATAATACATGCACACAGATCAACTCACAGTACGCAGAATGACAAGTGCAATGAACGGAACTGTTCATATAAGCCTAGACTTGCAGAGAATGGTTTTCACCTGTAGACTATAAATGTACTGAACATCCATCTTTGACCAGTGTCCGATTTTGACAGAAGACGTCTCACATCAAGGTGTTATTTCAGATGGAAAACAATACATGAATTTACAGAGGCTAGGTCAACAGCCCCAAAGAGCACGGGTTTATACTGTGCATATAGGAAAATGTATATATAGTGTATAGGAAAGAATGACCTCTCCAGCGAGAAACTAGTTTTTGCTTTGCTCTTTATGGAACAGTCACATTGAATTGATTTGAATCACCAAAGGTACTTTGAACATGTTTCAAACTGTAGTGCAATTCCTTTTCTCATTCACAAACACCCTGCACAATAGAATACATATGTAGCTGAGCCTGAGCCTTGCCCAATAGTTTGAGAGGGAGGTCGCGCTGGTTTAAAAGGTTAGAAACCTTAACAGCTACAAGTTTCTGCGTTAAAATTGGTTTTCTTTGTTTCTTATGCTTCTTTTGCGACACAATGCACAACCGAAATAAATTTAAATCAAATACTCCCTCATTTTTATAAGCACCATTTTAACATTTAGTACTCTTGTTCCTCTGACCATCGAGGAAGGACACAGAAGGAGTTGCAACTCTGGCACTTGAAAGTGTTCAATGACGGTCGCTGCCAGGTCAGAGAAATAATAGAAAACATTCCAAATATGCCTGATTACTGCCTGCATCTTAGCCCAGGAAGCAGGGCCAGTAATATCCTAGCAATACTTGTAGTTTTTTTGCTTGCAATTAAATGAAACTTATTCCTGTGACCAGGAAATCGAGATTAATCCCTGATATTGGACCTACTTTTGTCATAAACTTTTTGAATTTTGATGCACTGCACCATTATTAAGTTGGTAATTTTATTCTCCTCTCTCCAATACATCAGTTTTTAAAGTCTTGGTACGAATTTGGCCGAGACTGGCCAACAAAATGTCGACTACTACTGGAAAGCTAAGTTCATAAGGAACAAAATGTGCTATTTCATCACAGGGAGTGGTCATGAAATCTCATAAAATACGCTTTTGTACAAATGACATATAAAAATGATTCAAACAAAACATCATCTTGTAAACAACTGGGCTATTTATTCCAGAAATTACTCCAGAAGAAAGTGCTCAATAAGGGCAAAGACTGCACATATAGATTTAGGGCACACAGCGTAATGGAAGCCACTGCGTAAGCATTAAATTTGATGTTGTCATGAGATCATACCAAGCACCGACAAATGCATAAACATTCAATTTCCTATACCTTAGTGCACAAAGTTTACCAGACTACCAGCGACAAATTGCGGCGGCGATCATAGGGTACAAAGGGGTTTTGTGGTTGTGAAACAGATGGTGCGTAGCTAGCGCTCACCGTGCTCTGGACATAACGGGCATGCTAGAAAGCGGTAATGGGCCAGCTTTTACAGCCCAGACAGTTCAAACTCCTGTGTCCTTCCTCTCTGCTCTGACCAAGTTATCGGAATTTAGTATTCATTCAGTGCCAGTCCCATATTGCATATCCATGAGCAGGCTAATATTCAAATTGTGGATTGATACACTGATCTGATTTCAGCACCAAGCTCTACCGACACACTGCATCATTACTGTGTCCACTATTTCAGAACTTAATAAAAACAAATAAAGCAATTTACCTATAGTACTGTTTTTCTTTTGTTTTTGAAAGCCTCGCAGTCCATGATAACCTTTCATAGGAGACTCCACTCAGCAATATTTTAAAAAATCAAACGTTGTGACATGTATAAAAGACAAAAATATATACACATATGTAACACCTCAATTTATGTACATGAATTGAATTTACTTTTTTTTTCACTATAAAATGTTGGACCAAAGGTTCAAATATGCCATGGTTCTTCATGGTCAGGGGAGGTGGGGAAGGCAGGAACTGTTTGGTTCCTGTGGCCATTTGTCTGAACCTTGCACTGTAAGACTGAGTGCTTGATACAACATTGATATTTCCATTAGTGTACATGTAGACAAGTTCTCCTTGGCAGATTTTGTGTTAGGAGAAAATGATTCTTACAGGCCATTTGCAAGAGGGAGTCTGCTTTTAACTACTTGGCTGCAGATTTGACTATTTCAGAGCAGCATTCTGGGTTAACTACGCGGTGCGTATTCATAAGACTGGGGGGGGGATCACTCAGGAAAATTTGAAAAACGAGAGAGAGACGAGGAAACAAAAGAACAGAAATCAATTATCACAAACATGCCTCAGAACTGACCCAACCACCGACATTTTGTCAGTTTACTACTGTTAGTTCACCCCCTCCCCTCCCCCAAAGCTATTCCCTCATCCTGGTAGTTCACCCCCTCCCCTCCCCCAAAGCTATTCCCTCATCCTGGCAACACCTAAGAGCCTATTCCATTTTTTTACTGGAGCCTTTTTACCAATCTCTTTTTCTTTACAAGGTTACAAATCTCAGCTGCTAAAATAACCTACTGCACTAAAGAATTTGCATTAATTAGAACTTGAGGGTTTATAGATGTTGAAGACAAAGTAAGAAACAGAACAAATCTAACTGGCAAGGAGTAAAAAAAAATTATTGCTCTACTTACGTATGCATAAAACAATTCATCCATAAAAATCTTGAGTAGATTTAGGTTTAAGAAAAGTACTTACAATTTGGCAAAGTCCTCCAATATAAATCACACGGTGTTCAAGCATTTTGTCGAATACAGGATTATGTGGCCCAAGTATTACTTTACACATGAGGCCCCAATTTTAGCAGAAGGAAACGCACCCGTGAGTATTCACTCTGCTTCTCGCAATGAGTTGTTACTCAAAATGAGTTGTGAAGAGACGGCTAACCCAACATGGGGCATTTCATTCACTTCAATATGCATCATTGATTACAGCGTTTCCTGATGTAGGTCAGGCTACATTACTACTGCAGTGCCATCAGGGCAAAAGCAGTTGATCAGATCATGAAAAACTGTGCATTTTCACTGACCATCGTAACATGTTGGTAAAAACTAGAGCCTTCCAGGGTTTTAGTTTTTTAAGTTAAAGCAGTCAACTGACGTCTGGTAAACGAATTACAAGATCAGGTCATCCGTTAGTGCGACTGAGTATTTATAAAACACGCAAGTCCTGGACATTGGATTGAGACACTGCTTACCACCCATGGTCATAAGTATTCCCAGAGAAGCACAGAGCTCGATGCTGCCTAACGCAAATGGCTTGTGTTAAATGAAACCAAACTATCTCTGCCTTCTCTGGAACCCATTTATATGCTCCGGGGTGAAAAGGGCAACTAATTCAAACTTGGGGAAACATTCTACTTCAAAATAAAAGAATTCAAATTTCAAATGGGAAAATAATTCAAAATAAAGTTCATGTGCACTGTATTTTGCAGCAGATTTGGATTTCACAAGTTAGTTTTTCTAAAGTGGTGTCAACGGCCCTTTTGTTTAATCTGTTGTGGGCTCATTACTCTCAAGGGCAAAGCACTGAACCAAAGAATTCATCAGCAAACATGGAACCCTCCACTATCCCTTGCAGGCACAAACACATTGGATAAGGTCCTCAGATGTTGTCATCCGTCTCAGTCATTGTCTTTGACTCAAGTGAGACCGTGATTACAAGTAATTCAACAAGATGTGGCTATCTACAGCAGTACTGGACAACACAAGGCCATGAACAATGGCAACTAACAACCGTGACACCCCCCCATTAAAAAAAACCAAAATTACCTGGATTTAAATCAAGACTCCAATTGGCCATTGTGTGGATAAAACTATGCGATAGTCTGGTTACATTTTGGTGGCAGGCCTCATATTTGTCCCATTTCCTAATGGGAAGTGACCAGCTCATGCCTATCTGAAGTTGGGCCTGATCTAGACTTGGGCACCATCTGAACTTGGGTAGATCATTTTTGAGACATAGGCCGTGTCCGAAACGGGCTTCCAGAGCTATGGCTAGGTCTATTGTCTACGTTTCTCCACACATTTCCAATGGAGCAAAGACCTAGCCTAGCTCTAGACAAGAGATTCGGATGCGGCCATAGTACAAAAAACTGAAAACCGAAGTATAGTTTGCTCTTAACTTTGAGCAGTGCCCCTTCAATCTTTGATCTGTTCCACCATCTCCTGCAATTCCTGGACGCAACGCTGTCCTATCTCTGTGAGATTCTCTCTCAAGGCTTGCTGAAGACGCTGCTCTAACTCTGGGTCCTTCCTGCCAAAAAAACAAACAGCCAGAAGCAAGAGTTTCAGTAGACAGTTCTCATACAGAAACCAAATGCAACAGGATTTTTTGTGGCATTCGGAATTGCCAAAGATGAATACTATAGTCCTAGCCAAATCTGGTTGGGGGGGCCCCCGCACGATCTGTGCCCCAGTTCAAGATGAAAACATTGACCGGGGGGACTTGGGGGCCCTGGGGAAGGTGCTAGGTGTTGCCAGGTGTGCCCACAATTTGGGCCAGGATTGTAGCCTTGGTGCTCTGCATCTGCACTGTTCCTTGGTGCTTGCATTGGCGGCAGAGTTAAGCAACACACAACAAGCGTCGTTGAATTTGTTGCCTTCTGATGCATTTACCAAGTTATTCCACTTGCTGTGTTGCTTTCAACTCTCACCCTAATCCTTCACAGCGACATTTCACCCATTCTTACCTGATCAGCATCCTGACAACTGTTGCAAAAGTATCACAATCTTGCTTGTACGCCTGAATAAAGAAAATACTTGGCATGAGAAACACTCCATGAAACACTTCAAACACTTAGAAACTATACAATGTGTGATTCCAAATTATATTTCTGATGCGGTAGTTTGGACAAACTGAACACTCCCCGTCAACATGGTTCTTTTAACCAATGAGAGGGCGCTTCTGCTCAAAGCAGATAATGTTTGTGTGTTCATTGGAAAGGTGCATGTACATGTACTATACTGTGGGTACACCACAGACATGTTAGTGTGTCTTTATAGCAGGTTGCCATACCCGTATGATCTCCTCCTTTTTGGCTTGCAATCTCTCTAGTTTGGTTTGAATCACTTCTCCCTTCCTGACACCGTTGACCTTGGGTGGGGTGGCCCCAAGACTTGATGAGGGGCTCTGGAGGCGGCTGCTTCCGGGTGACCACGTCCCCTCATGGGGAATAGGATGAAGTTGAGGTCTGGGCGGGGAGGAAAGGCTCGGTTGTCGGATTTGGGCCGTGCCACTGAGGGAGCCCACGAAGCCAGCCTCGGTCCGGTTGGTCTGCATGACTATCTGATTTCCCGCAATGGTGCCCTCGCTGCTGAGGGACGTTGCAGAGCCGTTTCCGCTGGACGGAGACTTGATGACGTATGATGAATCGGTGTGCTTGCTGCTGGCACTGCCTGACGAGCACTCATCCTGCACTGTCAGTGGTTTCAGCTGCCAGGGCCGGTCCATGGCTCGGATCTCGGTGAAGGGGCCCACCTTGCTGGAAACGCTGTGGCGTTCCTTGTCAGCCTGCTTGGGTGCCAGGGAGGACCCCCTGGGTGAGGGGGTGCCTCCACCATCAGGTGTTGAGTCCCCCTCCGATTGAATCCAGGCCTCGGTGAGCTGTCCAGCCTTCTTGATGGCAAAGTACGAGGTGGCCAATTGGTCCTTCTGTGACATTGCCCCACCCTGGGGGTCCCCGTCAGTTGTGGGCTCCGGGGTGGGGGTCATCAGCATCGCATCGTCATCACTCCCAAACGACACCGGTGAGAAATTTGACAGAAACGGATCCTTGCTCGGCGACTGTGTCCTAGGCTTTCCCCTGGTCGGAGATCTGTGCTCTTGTGAGCGTTCCTTTGAAGATTGCGAGCTGTCACTGAATTTCTTTGGCTGGTTGTTTTCAACTACGGTCACCTTTGAACACAATTTTCGCACATGATTAGGGTAGCTGCTCGTCTTGTCATTGGAGGACGATCTCTTTGAGTGGCTCGAGTTTGGAGAAAATCGGGTTGGTGTTTCTGATCTGGATGTGGACCTTGATGACCGAGAACGGGAATGAGACCGCTGTTGGAGAAAGCCAAAAAACTCTAAAGCTTCACCAAAAATCTATGAAGTAAACTTAATCAAGGACAGAATGTCAGCATTTAAACATTTGTCAAGAAAATTTAAGTCTCTCTAGAAGAAAAAGGTGAAGTACAAATGTAGATAACTGTCATTCAGTTTTGTAATTCCTTGTTTCCTTGTCTTGAAAATCTATTTCGCAACAGCGTTTGTAATTGGCAACATCAGTTTGAACCTATTTATTTATGGTTTTTATTAATTTCTGTATGCATTTCTATATAATGACTGAATGATATAACACATAAGCACTAATGGTTCGCTTTTGAAATAAATTTAGGTTGGAAATTCATTGCCGTGTGAGGTTCTGTGACAAGGTGAACTAAGCTGTCGTGTTTTACACTGTGCCAGTATGTCCGGCTATGTCGGTGTGGTGAAAAATTTAATGTCTGTTTCAGTATGAACTGATCCAGTGTGATGAAATGATTATGCATCATGACAGGTGGAGTTGCTCTTTATTACAGTAGTGCAAACTGGAGAAATGCATCCTGGTGAAAAATGGAGGTGACCATCAGGTACGTAATACCGGCAAGGTCGAGCGACAGCCATTTGTAACCCATGCACAAATTTATATCCAGCAGGGTACTGGGAAAAATTGGCCAGTGGTTGAAAGGTGGTTGTCACCATGCAGTTCACTGCATGCTATTCTTGCGTAACACAAGTAATCTTTTCTGATTACAAAAATATGGTGTGTGTTTTTCTTTCTTGAACTGTTCAAAGCTGATTTTAATAAACAGAGCACTTAAAATATGCAAACATAATACTGGGAGTGACGTTTACAAACTATATCTCTTGGTGAATTACCTAATATAAATTATGCATAAGTGCTTTTCGTTGTGTGTATATGCATGATTGTTTCACAGAACAATGTGGTATTTTCATGGGCCCTCAAGTTTTGGTAGGCCCCCGAAGTTTTCATACAGGGAGGTCCTTGGCACAGTGCCCATTTGGATAATTACATGTAGTCCCAGCCTGCATGATGTATTAATCCACTGTGCCAACTACATGTACTACTACGCTGAAGGTTGTTCTCCCATGGGGTGCACATTGCTGAAAAATGTGGGCATCTGTGACGAGTTGTGAAGCTCAAGGGGGACAGCGGTTTGGGCTGTGGAGGTGTGCTCTGCCACTTTCCCTGTCCAGTCCCATGGAGGTGACAATGCGTGCCAGCAAACAGGCATAATCAGGTATCAAAAAGAACCACTACCGTAAAAAACTGCCCGCCGATAAAACTCACTCTGCGCCTCTTGGTTTCAGCGCCGTCCCTGCTCCTGTCACGACGCTGTAAAAACAAACAAAACAGATAGAAATTTTAGAAAAGATCCCTGTCTGGTTGATGCAGGGTAATCCTTTGGGGCTTAGATACATCACACTTCTAGTACTCAACAGCACACTCTCACAGACCCAAGTAACCCGATGTACACCAGCCATTGTCACGGGCAAAAACTACCTTCGATAAATGACAAGAGGTACAAGAAAAAACACAGAGCCAGCACTCAGCGCTACCAAATTAAAATGGCAACCATACACAGCACAGTTTACAATAGACAACAGCACTTTGCGCCAACCAAATGCTTGCCTACTACAATGGTGGCTGTTCTTGGGGAGAACTATGCGATCACGCGGTACATGTACATGTACTTTGACTTCTTTTGATTGACCGTATGCGCATGAATTCTGGAATTTCTGACGGTGTAATTGCATGTAAGCCAATCTGCCCCAATGTAAATCCCCACCTCACTGGCAAAGAGGAGATCTAAATGGCTTTAAGTGGGAATCCTTGCATTTGTATATTCCGACAAAAATTGGTCACATTTGCCATTTAATGCATCCCATGTCAAACTTGCACAAACCTGTGCCCACAAGTAGTGAGTTCCCACCAAAGTACTACTGCTTCTATGTGACAGCGTGCTGTCATTACGGTAACCACAAAATCAAACATTTTCCTACAGCTCGGAATAAGTAACAGTACATGCGGTGCTGAAATGGCAAAGGGGGGAGTTATTTCTACCTTTCGGTCTGGGCTGATGCTGCAGTCTGAACCACTCGATGATGAACGACTTCGCCGCCTCGTTCTGGGTCTGAAGACACGTACAGGTGAGTAGTGGCCATGGAACTGCTGACAAGTGACAGTACACTGCTACACTGATGTCATATTCAAATCTAAATACATGTACTTCAACATTTATCTTACAGGCTCGATGTGTTTTTACCATCTTAAAGAAGTCAAAGCCTGTTAACATACCGGTACATGTACAAGCGTGTACGTACTAAGAGGCTAGATTGGAATTAGGTAGGGACAGATATTTGGTAAAAGCTTCATGGATTGATGATGCCAACTTTGTACATGCATGCATTAATGAGGGTGTGATTTGGCATTGTAGTCAAGTCTACCGCATGCCACTCAATCAAAAAAGTAAAACCAACAGTACGAAAATCAAATGCAACAAAACCATTCATATACAAAAATCTTTTTACAGATTTTGATAAGACTTGTAATTGCTTAGTGATGACTTGGGAATGACTTGTGATTGCCTCGTGAACTCTGTGATGACTTGCGACTGCCCTGTGGGAACTATGATTGACTTGCTATTTGGACTTCTAATTAGACTTGCACTTTGACTCGCAATTGCCTGAATGGACTCTACGTTTATTGCATGAAAACATAAGAGTCTTCTATGTACTCAAATCTTCGACAACATAATTCAAACGCAGCAAAGGGAACAAAGTCCTCCCTCACTGAACTGTTGCCTTCAACACAATCCAACTGGGCAGAGGACTTGCTGCGATGAAAGAATTCATCCAGACTTACCCGAGTCCTGTAGAAAAGAGGTCTACGTGTTGCTTGGGCCCGCAACTTTCGAAGCTTATCTTGCATGAAGATATCTGAAACATAAAAACCCACACTCGACGGATGAGCCATAAGAAAGGTGTAGCTGATTGTATTTGAAGTGAGAAACAAACATCTCCCCTCTAGTCTAAAAAGTGGAAAGTGGTCGTAACAGCTTTTTCCTGCACACAAGCAGCATAAGAAACACAAGCAATAAGTCAAACTTGTTTGTTCACCAGAAACAGAGCTGGCAAAACGCAGTTCCACTGATTTGTCTAAACAAGAGCTTACGCTGCACTTAACAGGTGCCTTCATATTGTATATGTACATCAATACTTCAATTAAAACATATACAATACATGTCGCCAATTATGACCATACATGTACATGAAGCAAATTGAGGGACTACCAAAAAGTGATGCATTCAAATCCAGTCCCTCATACCTTACTCATCCAAAACAAAACAAACATTCAAACCCCTTTTGTAGAAAGCCAATGAAACATTCTTTTGCCATGTTGTGTGCATTATATTTTTCAAGGAAAGCCATACATGCACAACTGGTATATACACATCGCTGTGCTACACATGTTCATATTACTGTAAATGTACCCTTTTTAATCTACCACAATCCGACAAAACTTGAAGAATTCTGATGGATCTGGGAAAACACATCACAGAAAAGTCCATCTTTCTTTAGTCAGTTACAAATCACTTTGTCCTTTTTTGGGGCAGGCTGTACTGAAGGCTGTTTATTTCCTAAATCTCTGCTCAGCCCTCCACTTGGAATGTAAACAGGAATTCTGGCCAGTTTCTGTTTTGAATATACATTGTATTAATATTGGTTTCATGTTGGCCTGAGCAATATGCACATACATATAAACTATCATTCTTTCTGCCAAGTGGTCCGCAAAATACAAAATTACAAGGAAATGATTACACTACTGTACATGTACGTGTACATAGTAGGTATATTAACATGCCGAGAATGAAGGACAGCGCTTGGATATAACCACAGAGGTAGCAAATGACACAAGCAACTCTGGACCGATTAAACAGGCTACCAAATCGCTTACTGGAAACACACATGTACATGTATATATGCACATGTGCATTTTTTTGCTATTTTAAAGGTATTTTGGCGCTTTCTGGTTTTTTATGCCGATGTGAATTTCCATATTTCATGAGGAAAACTGTCATGTCAGTTCAGGGAGTACAGCTCACAGTCGCAATAATTTGTAAACGAAATATGCTGGAATTAATTTATACTCTGCTGCTTTAAATTATTTCTTTGGTGGTTCATCGTTAGCCAGCGAACAACTTTACATGTTTTAAAAGTGCACTTTTCAATACAGAAAATGATTTTCAATGGCTGAAGAAGAGTACATACAGTTATAAAGACGCACAAAAAGTGAATCCGAGAAGACAGATTGCCTTGACCCTTTGAAAAATGGAAAGAAATGTCTGCAAAATCTGAAACTTTCAACTGGAAAATTATGAAACCACAACCAAATATGCTGAGGCACACCAGAAAACTGTAACTGGCCACATATATTACTGGGAACAAAAGTTGGAAAGGGCTACTTACTGTTTATCGTGGGAGCGTGTATCCTTGCAAAATGTTTCTTAAAGAAGGACAGGTGAACCTTGTATCCAAAGAGAATGGTGTTCGTGTACCTTGATAAGGTCAGAGCAAAGAGGAAAAAAGATCACTCAAGATACAGCTGTCCTTGATCTGTGGTCATGTCATGATACAGGCGGTGCTTTCAGTACATTAGTGTAACACATCAGTGTCTGTCGTGCTTTCAAAAATTCATGTTGGGTATCTGACGAATAAGCTGTCAAAACGAGGATGCTGTCAAACATGTACAATATGTGTCTATTTGCTTACATGCAGTTGTTACTGAATGTATACAAAACTCCACCATGGAACAGTAAATGGTTTCTCTCTCAATTTCAACCGCAGGGGATATAAGGTTAAGTGAGATTTTTAAAAATGTTATTCAAGCATTATACACTTTAATGAGGGCAAGTCTTACAAAAAAAAAAAAAGAAATCCCGCACCAGTAAAAACCCACAAACCCGAATAAAGTAGCATTTGCAGAAAAAATGCACAGACCAATACATGTATACATACATGAATACGTATGTACGTGATGTTTATCCAAAAACTTGTCGGTTCAAGTTCATTGCTAAAGCAATGAAAACAATTACACTAATCCTATTTTTAATCATGTCCAGATCTCCCTCCAAAACATAAGAGAAAACATTACCTATTCACAAAAATGTAAATGAATGATGTGTACACTGTACATCGCTGCTCATTGGTACACGTGCAATCTGAAACAGTGAGGTCAAACCTCGTTCAAACGTACAGTACACGTACACGTACCTTGCACGGCACATTGAGAGCAGCGCTCACCCACTACAGTTGTGTGAAACGTGATTACATTTTTATGTGCACCACTGTACACAATCATTGCAGTACATGTATAAAGTGTGCATGCAAATACTCAAAGCAATAATATAAATCAACACGCATGACAGAGTTTTCACACATTTCAAACGATACGAGTAAAAAGATCTACACCTAATGCATGTTATACAGCATACAGAGGCATGTACATGTACCGGTACATGTAAATGTACATGAACATGTACATGTATAATGCAGAACCTGTAGACTGAATAATCTGGATACATACATCTACCAGCACATGTACCCACGTGTACATGTACATCTCCTATTAAAAAAGCACACAATTTCATTCTTTGCAAAATTTATGCTTTCATTCAATCGACGGGCATCTATTTTCTACAACAGAAATACGAGGGTACCCAGTAGTCAGTGCCCTCATCAACTTTATTTGAACCAGAAACCAAGTCAGACATGTGCACATTCTTGAGTGTCTCACTTTACCCGGGCTGAATACAAACACTGACTAAAGATGTCTCCAGAGTGGCATCCCAGCGAGAGTCCACAGGACGGCTGTCATGGTGGCATACAGACAAGGCTGCATTATGCTTACTGATGGCATTTCTGAATGCAAACTCGTCGGCAGCTATCTCCTTGTCCAACTGATATTGCTTCATGTAGATGATTTGTTACCACTCTGCAGTCGTCGGGCTGTGCTGTGTGCTGTCGAGTGTAGTCATGGCCACGTCGCACGTGCTCATTGGCAGACCAACTGACTCCCTTCCAACGACACGACCTCCCCTCCTCCTAATTCCTTGTTTTTCTGTTTCTATCACCATGGCAACCAACCCACAAGTCAGCGACGACACCATCCCCTGGCAGACCATAATTTGCTCTTTTACACCTGACTGCACAACTCCATATATGGCCCGACAAGCAATTTGTCAATCGCAAGCAATTGTGTCTGCCTCGCGCGGCAACAATCGTGACAATGGAAAAATCTATTAACAGCAATCCCATTGTTATAATCATGCATAATTTGTGATGTGCAAACAAAAACCATGGTGCATCATCACCTTAACGACAAAAACCCTTCAAGAAATTAGACTGTCAACCATATAGAGCACTTCTTTCTGCTTTGAAAGTGATATATAGCTTGTAATAACCATAAATTATTATGAAAAACACATACTCCATTGGGAAAAGACAAAGAGGCAATCAAAAACTGTACAAGTTGCACTTGAATAAAGGGAAGTCACAAATGGCCCATCAATTAGAAAAGATAACAGTAACATAAAAGGCCCAATACACTGTTTCTTTCTTCTATTTAAGATGAAAGTTGAAAATCAAACAAGAGTCTCACACTATCCCTGAATATACAATTCTTTATCTCTAAAACTGATGGATGGGAGCATTACAAATTCTTTATAAGCTGAGTAAAAGTCTGGATCATATGCAGGATCTGACATGGCTTCATAAAATTAGCAGAATGTTCTAAGAACCAACCAAAGAACCAGCACAAAGATAAAGACCATATTAAATGGAGGCAATCGATCAGCTCTCAGAGAATTGGTAAAAAAAGAGTGGCTGCAATTTTGCTACATGTGCATGAGTTTATCCATGACAAGGTTTCAGGTGATGCATGCTAGAAAACTAATGCGTAACGAGGAATATCCAAATTAAATTTGGTCAACTTCAGCAATTGACACATTTGAGCCCACACTTGGCATAAAGCTCATTGCCCAACCTAGTACATGTACATACAGGTACTGTACCGTTACATGTACATGTACAAGTTCTTGTGCTGTTGTGCACAGACAGTGTGAATGATACACAACAGGCTCGGTACTGAGAGGACCATTTCTAAACTCGACAGGTCATTTGCAAACAAAGTTGTGGTACATGTAACACATGTACAGGGACATGTAACTGCGGTATCATTCAACATGTCTGTATTTCCAACAACCAGGGGGACAGTGCGGTGGAACACATTTCAAAGGGGGGGGACAGTTGTGAGACCCTCAGGCATCGGCCATTAATAGACCAATCAATTAAGCCCCACCCCTCTGTAGTACATGCTCATGCACCTGCCAGAAGTTAGGGGCCATGCCCTCCCATACAAAAAAAATTGAGGGGGCCACAGGTGGACCTGTCCCCCCCCCACCTCTCCTGCCCAGTATGAACGTGTACATGTACTGTGAGTACATACATCATGTACAGTCTCTAACAGAAAAACCTGCAGCTAACATCTGTCCAATACATTCAGAGCCAGTCCACAGAAGCGCCATCAATATTTGGAATATCAATTTCTATTAAACTTATATGCAGGAAATTTTTCAGGCATTGTGATAATGTCAAACATCAATTTTGTACACATGACAAATACATTTTACTCTCATGCACTCTTAAATTAAGCTGTAAATTAAGCTGGTCAGATCAAATCACATAATCACGATGTCTCATTTAAAACATACTAGTATATTCGTCTTTTATGTTTAAAGAGGAATTCGTAATTTTTTTTTCAAAGCTGCTAAAAAGTAAGTCATGTCCATATTTGGTAAAATTACAATGTTATTTGCCTTGCAGAAACAAGGACAATATCCCCATTGACCTCTTTACTGTGCCCAGCTTTCTGAAAACAAACTGTAACAGAAATTTCGTTCTTCTGTAATTTGGAAATGGTCAACATGATCAATAGATGCAGTTCTTACCCTAAGCAAAACCACGAGCTGTGCCAGCAGGGTAGCAGTCCTTCATGTATGTACTTGTATGGTATTTTGGCTGGTAACCTGATTTCACTATCTCCTCTTAGTAAATACAGTATATGTACTAGTATTTCCTGTGATTAGAAAATTCAAGCCGCGGCCACAAAAGTTATGCTGCAATTGAAAACAGCATGTATGTACCCCCTTAGGAAGCCTTGTGGCTGTAGCCACTTCCAACAGACATGTACATTATCTCAGCCACTGCCAGTCAATTCCGGTAAGAATTGACTTTCAGACAGATATGACTGGCCACAACCTGAAGGCTCTTTGTTACTTCAGCCAGGCATTCAGGCACTACAAATTAACTTGAATCCACCTGCATGTGTCTTTTAAAGTTCACAGTGTGTCAACAATCCACAACAGAAGATCTCACAGCAAAAGGTCCTGCTTTGGGAGGGTTGACAAAAGGTTCAAATACATACATGTACTTTTACCACAGAAAAAAATTGAAATACATGTAGCTTACTTTTCTCGTACTTCTTTTGCCGATTCGGTGTCCTGGAACCTCAGGGCCATGAAGAGGCGAAAATGCTGATTGTAGACCTTTTGGTAGGCGATGTGGTTGTGGTAGCCTTTGTTGTAGAAGTAATCACTGGTACAATCAGAGAAATCATAAATGAATTTTGATGCCGCTCCCAGGCTCAAATTATCAGTTCCACACTGACACTGTCATGTACAGTATGTATACATGTCCATCTGGCAAAATGGAAAATCGTGTCAGCAACGCCTGCAGGATGGACACACATATATGTATGGTACCGGTATATTACTCAAGATGAAATGAAATATGTGGATTTTCCATTACACACTTCACGGGATAACCTGGTTGGCCTTTTTTGGGGGGCAAACCTCCCGAATACGGTACATTGGTCAATTCAAACACAATAAAGTATTACTGGTATGCAGACAAAAGTTAAACCCTTGATAAACAATAATTTAAATATTTGTAAGGCTGTCCCGAATATCCAAACATTTGATTGATTATTGAATAACAATTTCTGAATTTGAATATTCGACTGCAAAATTCATGAAAAGGAAGGGAGAATTTCCTTTTGTTTTAAATGAAAAAACTTGCACTATGGAGGCTTGTTTCAAGTCGATTCAAATGAAAAGCGACAAATCTCACAATGATTCAAAAAGTAAATTATTCATTAAAAAATTTGAAGCGAATGGAAATTTTTAAAAGGGCAAGAAATATTGTTCATCTCTAATATCATGCTAAATCAATGTATAATTGTGTGCATTATTACAACTGATTTTGTATATATGGTTTGTCCATCAACGTCTGCCGGTCGGTACAACCAGATATTTGGATATTCGACCAAATTGAAGGTCGAATATTCGAATAGTGAATTATTCGAATTGACTCAGCCCTAAATATTTGGCCATCACTTTGGTCCCACCCAGGATATACAGTGAACAAAGATCTTTGCCAGGTGGTGAATAAGTCTTTTGCAAATTAAATTTGAATAAAATCTGGTACACCGAGGTCTTTAAATTCACATTCATGAACATACATGTAACAATTGGAATTTGCCATACTAAGACATTGCTGCTACACCTCGTGATTGGGGGCAAGCTTTTGCTTAGTTACATTAGAGATGCCTAGCAACAATACACTGTTTTTTCAAAGGATAAGAGGAGCACTAAGGAACCAGTCCATTCCAGAGATGGAATGTCTGAATCACCAGGTATAGAAACAGTGTCTTTAGTCTGGGGAATTCAAACTGTTACATGTATGTTTGTGTGTAATCAGATACATGTAGCTCAGTGTACCAGATTTTATTCAAAATTTAACTCGCAAAAGGCTTATTGAAAACACCAATCACAACAAACCATGCACAGGTTACATGTGGGTAATTCCAGAAATAAGGGGTCTATTTTTTCCGTGTCCCTCTCACATCTGATATATGATTTTGTAAGTTCTGAACAAATTTTCTAATTTCCAAGAGTGATGAATTAATGCAAATTACCTGCCAAACAAATAGTAATAGTTTGAAAACAATTCTGGTGATATTTCCATGTCAAATAACAAAGGTCAGATGTAACTGGGACACAAAAATGTCACACTTTTGGACCCTTAATTTCTGGAATTACTCATGTACACAAAACGTAAAATGTAAACATATTAACTCCCCTGCTTCCTCTTTTCTCTAAAGACTAATTTAGGGTTCTGGCAGCAGGCCAAGTTGCCATTGTAGGACTATACAATATACTGAATGCAAACATTGCCTATAATCCTGAGCAACTGGCCAGAAAAAAAATGTTTTTAGCATGGCTCAAAGATTTGTGGCGGTGTTCGGCTGCAGCTTTGGCTGTTGTTATACATTTGCCAACTGGGAGTGAAAACTGTGACACCCTGAATTGGTCCTGTTGCTGTTGTGCATGAAGAAACTGAATAGCCTTTTGGGTCTAAACATCAATAAACACTATTTCTTTCGTGTAAAATAAAATTGGCACAGGTGGCAGGGTACAATTTTCAGAATTTAGATTCCATTTGCATGTAAGCTTTTGAGGAAAAAACTGTGAAAGGAAAAGGATGGGCATTTATTTTTGAGAATGCAACATTCACAGCAGTATTCCACCCAATTCTGTTCTGCAAATGTTATTTTTACCTTTGTGTCTCACAACCCAGTTTTCATATTTGGTTGTTTAATCAAAATCAATCAAAACCATCTATTGGATTCCATAAGATCTGGGATGTGAATACTATTATTTTAGTATTTATAATCCAAAATTCCTCCATCCCCCCCTCCGCCAACATTTAAATGTACATACCTTACTTCCGATGCCTTAACAGTGTTGGGGAACCCCTTAAAGAAAATCGAAAAAGGGTCCTCCCCTGGCCCTGGTTCGGAATGGAAGTCAGACATGGTGAGAATCGCCAATCTTGCCAGCTTCAGCAAACCTTGACCATCTTGCTGATTAGGAAATAATGGAGAAAGAGAGAGAGTGTCTTTTCTGTCAGCCATTGTGTATTTGCAAGGATGTTTGAAATCATTTTATTTATATCACTGATTTAAATCATGATTTAAATGACCAAATAAAATCAAAGTCATTTAAAGATATCACGTTCAAAATATTTTCTTTAGGGAATTTGAAAGGAAGAAATGGCTGATTTTAATATACAATGTACTGATGCTTTTAAAGCATTTACACATTTACATATATTTTTACTTAGAATATTCATTTTAGGATAAGGCCAAAGGAAAAATTAGTTGTGTTTCCTATTACACTGAGAACTAAATTAGGGTGGTTGGTTGAGTAAAATAATTTTTTTACTCTAAATTTTTATAGCCAACAAAATTACAGTTGGATGATGTCTGCATTTTGGGGGGGGGCTGGTATATTTGTAACAAGTATCAAGTTGGTGTCAGATTAATACCGTACATGTGCCAAGAATTAACAAGCCAAATATTATTGTATGTCCATCTCATGCAAAAAAAAATTTACACAATACAATGTACACAACGAGGCACACAAAATTAAGCTCAGGGCAAGGCACCATGAATTTTTATATTTTATTGATTTGTCAAATAAAAAGATACAGGTTCCACTTGATTTTCTAGGTTGGGTCGGGTAACCAGAAACACAACTATTTTTTTGTTTGGCCCAAAAAATGAAGACAATTTTGTTTGGAGCTTGTCATGCTGGTAATTTAAAATTTTGAATGCATATTACCGCTTCCCTTATAAACGGTTTTAACAATACGATAGAAAGTCCAGTCATTTGAGTTTTCCGTTGAGAGAAACAGTTTATGAAATAGCCATTCCATTTACATGCATTTTAGATAAAGGACATACTGGTAGTAGTGTTGCCATATCAGGAAAGACCTGTGTACAGTACTTATTCAATAAAGTCTCTCAAATTGTTACATAAGGCATGTACCTGTGTTAAACAAGAGTTTCATCCAATTGAAGAAGTAAAGTCACTTATCCTTAACCTTGTTTGATTATTGAAAATTGCATAAACAGTTCATTATGGGCACCAAGAGTTTGTGCATACATTGCAGGATACAGGTACTGTACTCAGCAAACTTTGTTTGATTAGAAATAAACAGTTGAACATGTGACAAAGTAGCCTCAGCAGTCAGCAGTGGGTCCTTTAGTCATCACACACGGTGTTTCATGCTTTGACCTTCAGGATTAAAAGCCTTCTGGACAGCTCATACAGAGATCATTTAAATCAAAAGCTGATGCTTTTTATTTAGAAAGAAAAAAGATTTTTAACAGGTTTGCCTCGTGCAGATGTGCTTAAATACATTACATGTATGCTTCCTTGGAATTGTACAATACAGCATTCTACTATTGTTCTACAATTACAGCTGCGGACACATCTTAACACAGCTGCTAAACTTGTCAGGGTAGTGCACACTGCAGTGGCATAGCCGGGGGAGGGGATCCCCACAGGTGTCCCCCCCAACAAAAAAAACAAAAAAGGGATAAATGGATATTGAACAAGGCTATTCAAAAACTTGCCCCCCAAAAAACTACACCTGAAAGCTGGTGTCCCCCCCAGAAAATGCTGGTGCCCCCCACTAGTAAAATCCTAGCTATGCCACTGGGTTAGTGATCAGCTGCAAAGAGAAAGCACAACACAGTCAGTATTTATTAATCAACTCTTTGTCAAGCCATCATGCTTTGTTTTTTATTCAGGTATTCACGCTGTGTTTTCAAAGGAAACTTTATGATGAAGCTTTTCCAAAGATCTAGAATATTTATCACCTGTTTACTAACTTTTGAATTTGTTTGCATCACAAAAAAAGCTATGTTATAATGTATTGCATAGTTCAGGATCCTGAAAAAAGCATGGATGAAAAATATTGTTATTAAGGGTATTTACATGTAAATGTACTGATAAACTCTGTTGTACATGTATCATGAATGTGCTTTCCACCAGAACTGTGGGCGTCTGCCGCACTCCGTCATGGGGGTGCTGCAAATGTGTAACCCCACAGTTCTCGGGGTAATATGGTCATCAACACGCTACATCACTAGGTTTCAGGTAGGAAAGACTGTTCTTTAGAAGCATGCTAGGAAACTGGACATGTTGGACTGGAATGACCAGACTAGATGACTGATTACAATCATGACGATTGTGATATTGTGGTAATGAATATGATATGATCAACAGTCATCTTTCCAGACAAGCCAGGTTTGTTCCAACAGTGGTTTAAGCTAACCTGTCGGCTTTAAAATGATTTCAAGACTTTAAAAACAGAATGCTTCTGAGTATCTCTGAGCGTTTTTTCTTCGCGCGAAGCGCTTTTCACATAAAGAGTTCCGCATGGCCAGGCCACATGTAGGCTACGCTGGAGGCCAATAGTGAGGGCTTACCCCCGTGCATGCTCCAGTCTGGGCTCACGTACTTCCGATATCTTGTTGAATCATGTTCAAGTGTAATCAAGTAGGCCTAACAATGGACCCCTTTGGACTCATTCACGTATTTGGCTTACCTGAAGCTCGTCTTGTCAATGTTCTCTTCAGGAGCACTGTCTGTTCTCCCACATCCTGCAGTTGGCCTGATAAACGTTATAAACAAATCCGTATTTTCTCCTCGTGACGATCATCAGCCTCACGCCGATTGTGCACGCTGCTTGATGTCTGGTTCAAAGGTTGCAGTCCGCAACGCGTACGGCCGGGGCTTGTACACACTGCCCGAGTAGTCCATGATCCCCATTTAGCTTTAAATTGCGTGCACTATGAACTACATGTCGCGGTATACAATCCTTGACTACCCTCGATATCACATCATGTCCCCCCAGCTACATCAGGGAGGCGAGGCAGTCTCCAGCTCACTGATCTCAAACTATACTGCTCTACAGATCAAAAGCAGAGAGTGGTTTGTATTGCTAAGTGAAGCGATGATATGACAAGATGGTGATAAACAGTACAACAGCGGGGTCCAGGAAAGCGTTCAGGTGCCACTTGACACTGTGCACAAACCCTATGGCCGGGATGGGAATGGTCTGAAAACTTGTGTTTTCTAAGTAAACGACTTGGTTTTTCTCTCCTAAATTGAACTTTTCTGGACATGTTTTAGCTTTCTGATGGCTAACAGGTCGTGTAGGGAATAAATTACTGGCGTCTGTAAATGGATATTGAACTCTTCCCCGGCCTAGGGGCGGATCCTGTAATTTTCCGAGGGAGGGTGGTCAGGCCAGATATTTATTGTAATGATCATGTCTCATTTTTGCCGACAAGTTGAAGCGATGATGAAACATTATTAAGCCTACACTGGTCATGTACCGGTACATGGCAGAATGGTATCGTAAATTGTTACACTTACTTGATTAAGACCTATATAGGCCAATTTTTAAAATTATTTTCCCCATTTTTTCCCCCATTTTTTTTACATTTTTTTGTTTTTGCTCAGAACGAGGTTCCCCCCTCAGGGATCTGCCCCTGTAGTGCCCCCAAAACTATGGTTTGTCATCGGAGCGCGGCGGACAACAAGCTTGTGTAGACAATGGGAAAATACTTTTAACCACTTCTGTGTCAGAATTTTAATATCTGTATATACATGTATTATGTATCTTGGGACGTACATGTAGTCTGAGCAGCCGAGCATGGTTTTCGTTTCGGTATGAACTGTTCCATATCTGACCACTGTGTACTTGCCACGTCACCTTGTTAAAGGTGAAGGCTATGATTTATGATGGACATCTGTTCTGCTGAGGAGAACTGTCTGAGAAAAGGTTGTTTTTCACATTTGAGTCGTGCTTGTTAAAATTTCTTGTGTTTATGTGGGGCGGAATCATTTGGTCTTTGTGCAGTGGTAAAATCACCTTTTCTTTCTGATTGAGGAATGTTGAAACGTGTTGTTTCAAAACGGGGAAGTTAAGTCGGAGTTTTCATACCGCATTGGCCCAGTCGTGCCGAGAGCGATCATGTAGATTGTGCAAAACTCAAGAATAACCAGTGATTAGAATTAAACTTTAAAACTTGTGAACTTAAAAAACAGTATCATAATTTACTTCCGAAATGTTGGACAGGTATGAAGACTCTGACTTCTTGCAAACTTTGCCATCTGCTCCATTTCTTTCTCATTTGCAAGCACAGATAAACATGACAGATCATCACTATGAAATGCAACATGAAATAGCAGCAGGGGATTTCTCAGCACATATTCGTGCCATTGTTGCGAGTGGCCTGTACTGCCTGTCCATTGGTCTGGGGATGGAAACTGGACTGTTTGATGTCATGATGTCACTTGGCCAGCCCAAGACGTGCCAGGAGATAGCAAATGCAGGCAAATATAAGGAAAGGTCATATAAAATGTGTTACGATAAGATTTTAATATAAAAGGACGTACCTGATGTTAGTATGCGGTGATTGAAGCTGGATGTTTTCTGTAATTTTCTTTCTTTGTTGTTTTTGTTTTCCTTTCCTGTTAATATTCAGATTTCGCTGAAAAGAATAAATGATCCTGTAATAAATCTCCTCCTTCTGCAGCAACATAGACATGTACCTGTACACAGAGTTGAAAAGTCACTGAATTTTGTGACTTAAAAAGTCACTGACTTTGTGACTCGAGTAAGTTGAGTCCTTTACGCACAGTTACTCGAGTGGTAACCCTGTTGGAACTTGAGTTGAGTCACCAAAAAATGCTTGTTTGGTGCTTAAACTAGTCTCCTCCAGCTCCTCGCCCTTGAGCGACTATCCATTTTGCCACCAGCGCCTTGATCAAAGGCTATTTTAGACCCAGAGCCTAGCTGCTTTGTGAATGCTGCGTGAAATTTAATGTTTTGCTAAAATATTAGCTTGTAATTGTGAAAACACTGATAGTGACTTACCCAGAATGTCTATTCATTCTGAATTCCATTACAGATATGTGGAGGCATGGCTTGATGAAATGGTGACAGCTCAGGTGGTCAGCGTGAACCCATCTCAGGGGACTTACTGGGTGCCAAAGGACCTCTGGCCCAGCCTGCGGAAGGACAGTAAACAGGGCCAATCGATCATGTCAACACTGGCCATTCCCATGCTGTCTGAGGCATTTCACAGCGTGAAAGAGTGCGTCAAGTTGGACGGCCCTAAAGGTGTGTATGGAGATCTACTGCTACATCACAGTTGTATTTTCACCTACCAATGGCAGTAAAGAATATTGCCCACCATCGATTACAACAGCAAAAGAGTAACTCATGAAGTGTTCACAATGTTGTGTGGCTATCATCCTCATCACAACACCAAATAATAAAAATGGAAGACTTAAAGACAGCTGAACAAAGTGCCTTATAAACTTCTTCAATTTCTTCTTTCAGAATGAAGCCTCTGAGTTTGGTTTGTGTTTTTTTTTTCTCTCTCTCTGCCGTTAGGGGTCCCACCCGAGCAGTACAGCCGTTTTGACCGATACATTTCTGGTCGTAACTCGGTTTGGTTCAACCACTATCTGGTGCAGTCCTTTTTAGCGACTGTGCCAGGGTTGATGAAAAGACTTGGTGAGTAGAGAACGGTCCAGAGCTAGAGTGACTTAATTTGCAGTTTGGTGAAAATGAGTAGGCGTATTTCAGCAATCAAAACCTTAAAAGATCACCTGACTTGTTACGGCCCCGGGTTTACAAGAAATGAATGACCATAAATAATGTACCTATAGCCAAACCATGGAATGTATAAGTGCGCTGTAATGACATACTTTAATTGGCCTTTCATCAATTGGTCTTTCTTATGCCATCCTCTACCACGAGGACAAACTTGTTGGCTTTTGATACTGTTCTGCTTTACCTCAGAAATCTTTCCAAGAGTTAATTGTTCAGTTCAAATTATCCAACATGGTGCGCTGAGGAGGATCAATTCTCATGACGTTTTTGCTTAAATTTCCTCGTCACAATTCTGGAATCCGATACCTGTTGTCTTGTTGTTTTCTTTTATCAGATACTTGAAGAATGCATTGTGCTTTATCATGTTTTGCTTCATGATAATCAGCTTGTGGATATCAAACATATTTAAAATGACCCATTTGGGTTTTTCCAAGGTACTCCTTTGTTTTGATCTGAAAGTTCTGGTTTCTGTGTGTCGCTGTGAAGAAGTGGTTGAACTATATATCTCTTTGAAGAATCATTGGTTTTTAAATCTAAGAATTAATTAAACACGCAGTCATTTTCAATTTCAGAGGAAGGGATATGTGTCTTGGATGTCGCTTGCGGCGAAGGCTCTGCTACAGCCGCAATGGCCAAAGCTTTCCCAAAGTCCCAGTTCTACGGCTTTGACATCTCGCAAGCTGCAGTATGCACTGCGCAGGAAAAAGTGGCCGAGGCGCAGCTGACCAACGCTCGCGTGGTCTGTCATGACATCACCCACCTACCATCAGAATGGACGGGAAAGTTCCAGTACATCTTCAGCCGGTCGGGCCTCCATGACCTGCCTCACCCTCGGCCCGGCCTGGCCGAGCTCAACCGAGTCTTGTCTGACGAGGGCATCATGTCTGCACTTGAGCCGTCGTGTCACTCAAGCCTCGCCGCCAACCTGGACGTGGCTTCGGGGCCCAACCTCTATGCATTCAGTCTGATGAATTGCATGCCAGTGTCACTCAGCGTGGACGGAAGCGATGGTCTTGGGGCCGTGTGGGGCCAGGAGGCCGCCACAGCCATGCTGGAGGAATGCGGCTTCAAGGTCACATCGGTGACTGATGTCCTGGGCGATATCAGCATGCATTTGTGCTGCCAGAAGATAAAGGTAAAAAATACATACATGTAGGATGCTCCGAGTTTAATGTGCAACACTCTTTGTGAACAGTAGATAGCAGGTATCTTGGCTCCTGTGTTAGGCACACTTATACATAATTTTCATTGGAGTGTGCATAAACCTTGCATGGGAGACAGGCACACGCTGAACAGCAACATTTTAACACTTTGTGCCACACAGAGAATACACACCAATGTGGTATGCACATTTTAATTTTGAAGGATCCATTTTGTTGATTTATACCAAGAAGCAACCGGCATCATTGGTTGGGGAGCTGTGACGTTTATGGAAAGAATGACGATTGGTGGTACATAGTATAATGTGCCACATCAATGATTGCAATTGAAAATAGTCAACTGATCTGGCTTCAGCTGTGGGGACTTCCTTTCTTCATAATTCACAGGCCAAAACTCTGCTGAGTCAGGGCACCACCTCTTCAGTTGAAACCAGTGAAGATGGGCCATACAAGGCCAAGCCCTTTTCATCCATTCTTGGAGAAAAAGTCAAATGGGGTTTGGTTTCCCTTGCCCTTGCCCTCGGGGTGGAAGTAGGCCTGTTTGACATCATGGTCTCCCACAACCGACCAATGTCGTGCCAAGAAATAGCCGCTGCTGGCAAATTCAAAGAAAGGTACAGTTACCATAACTGAATGCCTCTAAATAGAAGGTACATCAGGCAGTTGCCACACTACGAGCGGTGGGGGTATGGATTGGGTATGTCCCACTTCCCCTCTTCCCTTAGTTCCCCTCACCAGGCTTGAATTGAATGACGGCCACAACAGCCGGTGCCGTCGTTGCCCTTCTCACTGGCAGAGGTGCCCTACAAAAAATCTCTGTCCTCACGGCCATTTTTTTTCTTGCCCTAAATTGACCTTGGTCGTCAG
Organism: Acanthaster planci; assembly: GCF_001949145.1. Next base: position 4,040,001 of record NW_019091368.1, on the reverse strand, counting down.
GCCTTTTTCCACAAACATCCATAAGCCTATTAAAAACACAAAAATCCTTGTTTTCAGTTGCTTCCAAACCCATTGAAGTGTATTTCGATGTCACGCCACCCCGATTGGCTGTCTTAAAATCTTGCACAATAAACACATAGACTTTGCAACGAGTACCAGCTTCGATGTCGATTCCATACGAGCACTGAATGTACATCGTAGACGTCCGCCCGAAGCATGCAGTGGGCATGCAGTGTACAAAGAAGCATGGGTCTGGAATGTAACGATACTTCAAGCACATGGCCATGCCACTGATTTATTTCTTCCTCCCCCCCCCCAAAAAAAAATATTTCTTCACCTCTCCAACTCTCCCCCTCCAAAAAAAAATAAAATGTAGAGTCTGGTGCTGCCACGGACATTAAGGAGGGTGTTTTATAACACTGAAATAAATTTGAAGAGTCAGTGAAAAAGTGACGTTGATTTCAGAAACTTAAGCATGACTCCATTTCATCTGCATTTTGCTTCCTTTCATTTTAAATCAAAATTTTTGCCTCACCTATGTTGAACCTTGCCAAGTGTTGAGTGCTTTAATCCTTTAGACATGTCAGAGAGAGCTTACACCAAGATACTGATCCTTTTTGCAGGTACGTAAGAGAATGGCTTGGGTCGATGGTCACGTCTAAGATTGTCAGTATGGATACCTCCCAGGACCTGTACTGGGTTCCAAGGCATCTCGTATCGAGTTTGCTGAGGAGAGGTGTGCCAAGCAGTCCCAGTGAGTCTGTAGACTCTGTTCCAATACTTTCAGGTGCATTCTACAGCCTTGCACACTGCTTTAAGCTGGATGGCCCAGAAGGTTTGTACTGCCTTCACTTCAGTTGTTCTGCATTAAATAGTTTCTTTAAAGCTGCGAGCATCCTCTGCAGGTGGACTTTAAGTCGTCACAAATACTTCATGTAAAAAATATCGTTCTAAAACTCTTTATGTCTCCTTATTTTGTCTTTGTTTATTTCCATCTCTTATGTTTGTCATTTTCCAATGAGGTTTGATGCTTCAAGCGAGTTTGTCTGTGAAAACTTTCAGTCCAAGGACCTACTGGCATCATTAGCCTCAGGCTTTTAACTTAGATAGTTACTTGACTTTTAGGCTTGTGACCCATTTAGGAAATGGGCCTCAAAATGGAAAATATTTTCACAGTCGTTGCACAGATAATTAAGTGTTGTCAAATTTTGTTTCCTTTTTATGAAGTTATTTCTAAATATCTTAAGATGAAAACTATTAAAAGTGCATTTTCTGTAGAATGAATTTTTTTCCCATTTGTCCCATCAGGTATTCCCTCAGACAACTCCAGCCAGTTTAGCAAGTACATCTTTGATGAGAATTCCATCTGGTCTGTGTTTCTGTCCTTGTCTTGATTTCACTCTGTCGTGGACTCTGCACCCAGATGCGATCTCATTAGTGACAGAGAGAGCCCAGGATTGGACACACTGAACTGCCTCCTTTTTCCTCAGTTTTTTTTTTATTTTAGTGTTGATTACCCTTTGGGATTAACCAAACCGGCAGAATGGTGCATTTGTGCATAGATCATGTGCACACTTGTAAGCCTTAAACCTGTTAGATTGTGTAAAAGCTCTGTTAGTCACAGAAGTACGGAATGTTAAAGCAAAATGGTCCATCCACCATCTTGAAAAAACACCGATCTTAAAAATGGGAGATGCCACCTCCTTGTTAAAAGAAACCTGGACGAGAGAATTTTTGTTTACTTGGTCTCCCACTTCCTTCTTTTACTGTAACAGTGTTGAGACCCAAATTTTGCAGATGACGCACAAGAAATGATTAAGAAATTGTTTTCAAATAATGGGAACAAACAGGAAGGAGGGCATTGCCTCAGGTTTACGTATTTCTCAGGGGTAGGGGATACTGAATCTTAAAAAGGGAAGGGGCATGTTCCCCTGTTGTCCAGTAAATAGATGGCAAGACTGAGATAACTAGAATTAAATCCGATTCACTTTTTGGTGGTAAGGTACAGAGAAAGATTCTGTGTATTTCGGATCAAGTCGATGTAATTCAACATATTCAATATGGCAAAATAAACCTTATATTGAATTCTTTGTCACTATTAAGAAACAGAAATTTTATTTGATTTTTACTGTAGTTATGGAAACATTTTTATATTATGTGGAATTCCACACAATCTCAGTGCCATGTGATCTATGATAAGTCTGGAAACTTTCAAGGATGTTGCCCCATAGAGAGTAATCATTCAAAACATACTACATGGTCAGTGATGGAGATGTATTTGTTATATGAAAATAAGTACCTTGTGTTTTAGTTTATTTTTTGTTTTGGGGACATTGTTTTGTTAATTTTTTTGTTTTGTTTTATGAGGTTTTTTTTTCAAAATTATAAACAGGGAAGCTTTGTGCTGCAGCTAAATTGCATGGATCACTTTGAAGGGGCTGCCATCTGACACGATCATATGAAAAACTAAAGACACTGTACATTCATAAATATATATTCATAAATAACTCAGTCTCCTTATTCAACAGTGTGCAACTTGACCGTACATTAACATTTGATAATGTCCGCTGAGAAGTGATAATGCCCACTGATGAGAAGTGATAATGCCTGCTGCATAAATCTGGCACTAGCACCTGGATATGAGACAGTTTAATCGATTCTGATTGGTCATGGAGTCTGTGTGCACACAACTCGCCACGCGCACACCAAGTTCATATAAGGAGATTCTTTTGGACAACTTGCACAAGGAATATTCCATAAAATGGATGGGGCATGTTAAGGAAAATGAAAGTAAAATTCCAGAATAAAATCATTGGAAATCCATCATATGGTGACTTCTTTTGACTCTCTCTGACTATAAAGATATTTATGAACGGGAATAAATATGTGCTCAGCAACATTTAAGACGGGCCAAGCACATTCGTTTAGTATAGGACTCAGATTGAGTAATGTCTTCCTCTGATATGATGATAATAACATTCTGCAGTATTGGCACATTCAGTACGGAAATGGTATGTAAATGAAATAAAAAGGAGAGCAAATTAATTGAGAACATTTTGACGTATATTTGTCATTTGTATCTCCTGTAACACCAAGCTTGAGTGGCAAAATGAAGCCATATTTTTAGCTAATTCCACAAAGTATTTGAACCATATTTTGTTCCCTTTTTTTGTCTTAAATTTTTGTAGGTTTTTTTTTTTTTTAAATAACTCTGGTAATTGCTCTCACCCTTTGAAACATTTGTCGCATTCTGTTTCTGGGTCATTGTGAAGTTTATAAACAGATGAGCACAGATGAGATTCATGTTATTGCTAAACTTTGAGAACTTGGATGTCTCTGTAGAAGCACCATGCCCTATGAAATTAACAATTGTTGACACTCGGAAGCTGGGTATGAGCTATGTCCTTTTTTTTCATTCCCTGTTATGTCCATCTTTTGGTTTCTCAATTTTTTGCTACAAATCTGTGGCTGTTTTTTTATAAACTAGTTTTGAAATTGGATCGCTTCAGAATGGAACTGTTGGGGGTATGGTGAGGTTGGGAAACTTTCTTCAAACGTGACCATAGAATCTTTCACTCGGCAGTTTCTGAGATGAAAACCAATGCTTGTCAAGGATTGTTCCTCCAAAGGTTTTGATTTCTGTTTTCCTTTTTGAATCAATCGACCCGTACCGTACCATCCACTGACAGAAAACTAAAATGTTGTTGAATATGTACGTTACAGACTACCGTAGTTTAGCAGAAATACCTTCCCAGCATGCCGTGCGTGGTTAAAGCTTTTTATTTAGAAAAATGGCGTCGACAATCAAAGCTCCAGTGTACTGTATTTGTCGACAACCTTACGACGCTTCACAGTTTATGATAGAATGTGACACGTGTCAAGACTGGTTCCATGGGAGGTGAGGAACATTAGATTTCCTTGTTACCAGATGTCAGTCTTTAAAATCTTTCGTTCCCGAGATATATGAATTTATAATTTACCGTACGTGTAAAATAATCGGGCACCAGTATAATATCGTACAACTTCAAGTACACACGTCGTACGAATATGCAATTCGTTCATCTTTGGAGAATGTCCGGTATTTTCAACACCAAACACACATACATGACCGCGTGACGTTAATCGTGGAGTTTGACAATCATCATCTGTAAACAGATGGTGGTTAACTGAAGAACAATATACAATGGACATCATTACTTTAGTTACATTTAATATTATCTCATTGGTCATGTTGGTACTTGGTAGACATGTCATGCATAAGTTCCAGAAAAGGTTCATACAAACGTAGTTACAGTAGCCCCGGCCCTAACGACATAGGGCTGTGGATGGCTCTCTTTTGAAATCTGTCTCTTTTCTGTTGCCGTCACAGCCCTAGCTTCAACATGTTCAAGGCATGTCTTAAATGCCTGAAATCCAAACTGCACTGTCTGCAGGATTGTCACAAACTTTGAATCTTTATATCTTCGGAAATAAGAATGACGCGACAAATTTACCTAAACTGGCGTATTCCTCAGATTTTGGACTTTTATCTGAGGATCCTAAAGCTTTCCAAAACCATATATTTTCTGATGTATGGCACCTTGAAAAACCCGGCCTGTGATATTCATATGCTGACCATTTAACCATATGCATCACCATTTAACCCCTTCATGCTGGGATACTTTTGACCATGACTGCTGGGCTGTGGTATGCCCAGTATGCAAAGCTCTATCCAGCAGCAGACCCCATTGAACCAGCAGCTGCATGGTGAATACAGAATAGACTGTATGTGGGGTATGCACTAATCCTTAAACAAAGCTGTGGCTGTGGGCGGCTCCCTGTATGGAGGGGTTAAAAAAATTAAAGCAGCGCCTTGTGCGTCAGATTTCAAGACAACCGATAGACGATCCGGTATAGGTTGTACCATACAAAACTCGTTCCCCGTCCCCTTGCATGGCAGACAAACAAGGAACCAGTGAAACTAGATTTGAATAACATTAATATGCAAGTCACTGTACCATGCTCCACACACGTGCTGTGGGTGCACTAGCAAAGTGCGCACGCAACTTATTTCTAAGCAATACTGTGACAATATGAATTATGCATCTACGGCACCTATCGGGTGCGTTGACTTCCGATGCATGGAGCACTGCCTTTGTTTTTCAAAATGGCGACGCCCATGGTTAGCATATGAATATCACAGGTTGGGTTTTTCAAGGCACCATACATCGGAAAGTACACGGTTTGGGAAAGCTTTAAGGTGCTTATTTAAAAGTCCAAACTCTGAGGAATACACCGGTGAAGGTAAAATTGTCAAGTCATTCTCTCTTCAGAAGATACTAGGACTTAAAATTTGTGACAATCCTGCAGTTTGGATTTTAGGCATTTAAGACATGCTTTGAAGTAGGGCTGTGATGGCGACAGATAAGAGACAGATTTCAAAAGAGAACATCCACAGCCCTACGTGTAGGGCTAAGATATACGTAGCTATTTACAAACTCGGCTTTCATTTTGATTGGGTCAAGAAAACAAAAGGAAAAGATAGGAGCTGTGTTGGGATTGGTCAAGCTGTCACTCTTACAGTCATTGAGACTGCTAATTTTCTGTAGTGTGGATGAGCAAAATGCCGAAGAATTTCACCATTTTAATGAGGATATAACATGTATAAGGTGAATAATCCTCCCCATCAGACATCTAACTTCACAGAAAGTCATGTGTGAAATTTGTTACACAGATTATTTGTGATGAAAGAGTAAGTTGGCACAGTCAAAGCAGCCAAACTGTGTTTAGGCCTATGCAAGTTTGTACATGGCTAGTGGCAAGTTTTGTATAAAACCTTACACCGTTCTGGAAGCAGTAGGCCTGGTAAGCTAAACATGATAAATGATACTAGATATAAGAAAGCAAATACATACTGGGCCTAGTCAAGAAGGGTTGGCAAAGCCTAAGGAGGAAGAGTTCACTGTACGTAAACATGTACTCCCAGAATTGTGAAGCACCCTCCGTGTTCCTCGCAGGTGCAAGTTTTCATTGCTTTGTAATGCTATGGGATTCTGAATGTGCCCGTTTGCTCTGTCTAAAACTGCACTTCTTCAATCACATCTTCCCACGAAAAGCTGTCCATGCTGAAAAGCATTTAACACATAGCCACAATGGTTTTTCTGGACTGTCTACGTGCTATTTTTGGAAAAAATTCAGACCTTTTACTTAAGATCGTGCCTCTCTTCAAGAAACGATCGGCATGTTTGGCTGTATACTACGGCACATGTCCGTTGAACAGAAGAGTGATTCCTGCCCTGCCCTGTAATGTTTGCTGGTAATGACACTTTGACTGGATGCATACCGGTAGATCTTGTAAGACAAGGCAGGTTGGTGGAAATCGTTTCATCCGGGTGCCAGTCGCACATGCCAAGCAGCACCATACACCCCTATATAAAGTGGTCATGTACTCAGTGCGTCCTGTACCAAACTTGCATTAAACCTGCGGTTAATTCCCACCAAAGGACTGTCATTGCTATTGAAAAGCAGGAAACTTTCCATTTTCACACGTTACGGATAAACCGTTAAACAGTGTAGCTAGTATGTAACATTCATTATCCAAACTCATTTACAGTTGTGTAGGCATACGAGAAGACCAGTCAGCTGACATAGAAGAGTACCACTGCCCCAACTGTGAACTGAAGCAAGGCCCACTTATATGTAAGTTGTTGTTCATGTGTAGTTTGTTCACCTGCTGTGACTGGAATCACTTGCTCACTGGACAACCAAAGATTGGCTGGTGGGAAGTGTTTAACAGGTGTTGAACGTGCACCTGGCGCAATAGGACGGTACAATCTGACAGAAATTGGGCACTCATGCTGAATGTTTGTGAACTTGTACACTCGCACAGTGAGTTCCTACCAAAGGGGCATTGGACTAGGAGTTTAACGATCCCACTTTCTCACGATATGATACATATCGCAATACTTTGGTCACGATACTATACATATCATGATACATACACCTGTATGTGCAAACTGTACACCGTACATTGTGTACTTGTACATCGCTGTCACTGCATTATGCATGTCAATCATCCAGTTACTGTGCTCCTTAAACCTCATATAGACTATGATGTCATCGGTTATGTGGTGTAAAACATGCCTACTGTCTGTGATGAGTTGACCGTGATGCTAAACCCATGCAAACTATTTCTTGCAAGAGTATAGGCCACATTAAATATAAAAAGCTGTGTATTTTAAAGTTTTGTTAGGCCTATAACTTTATTTTCAATTTACAGCACATATTATCATAATTTACCCCCCTCCCATGTCACGATTAACATTTTTGTATCACGATGCCAGATTGTGGCATTTCAGAATCGCGATTATCAATGCATCGGTGAATTGTTTCAGCCTTACTAATAACATGAACTCGGTCCTACTCAGAGTGGATATACAGTGGAACGTCGCTGTACCAAACACCGCTGTACCGAACATTCGGCTGTACTGAACATCGTCCTTGGCTCCCAATATTTTGTGCACAAAACCTACCGAACACTATGCAGTTGGGTGATTCCATAAATTTGGGACCCAACTTGTGACAATTTTGGTGTCCTCCTCACGCGTGAAACCAATCGCTTTGTTCGCACCTTATACTGTAACGACTTAATGAAATATTTTGTCCAGTTAACAGTATATTAGGCAGCACACAAGCTTGTCATTTTTACCCCTTTCCTTTTTCCAAGTGTCTCTCTGTTGTAGTGTCAACCGAGCTTCAAAATTTGTTTCATGTGTAAGGGGGACACCAAAAGTGTCACACATTGGGTCCCATATTTATGGAATCACCTAGTTGCAAATCAATTGAGATTCGTCACAGCATGCATCAGAGATCGATCCTGAGCGGTAGCTTCACGACTTTTAGGATAAACTAAAGACCAATTTTGTAACTGAATATTTAATAAAAAACAAAATAACTAACGGATACATTTCTAGAAACCTCAAATGTGAATGCGACGGCAAAACATCACAACAGCAGATCATAGTATTACAAGAGGGTGCACTTCAGTTAGACAAGAGAGGGTGCTATTCAACATGGCAACGAGACATTCAGCAGTTAATTTCGCTACACCGAACGACCACTGTACCGAACATTTAGCGTGGACTCCTTCGTGTTCGTTGTAGAAGCGTTCTACTGTATGAAGTCTGTCAGTGATGCAAGAAATACTGCACCCATTCGGCCAGACTCACACCATTTTTTTGCGTCACTTGAGTCTGTGACATCTGGTACCCTACAAACTACTGCAAGCCCCTCCTTCCAAGTGATACAATAGCCAGATTTTCCACTGGCAAACTAATAACCAACATTGTAGTTACGTGCACATTGTTGCAGCCACTTTGTCTTTGGTTCAGTGCTTTTATTTATTTTGTTTTTTCCCTCAATGTCTCAGAATAACAGCATAAGTTTATAAAACCTCTTCCATTTGACAGCTGGAACCCACACAAATGTACGGTCTGTTTCTCATTAGTTCTCAATCACAGTCAATTAAATCAGCATGGCAATTAGGCCTTTGTAATTGATTCTAGACTCCCCTAGGAGTTAAGAAAAAACAATGCAGATTTCCAGTTGGTGTGGTGACTTGGCCAGTTTCTTTTCAACACGCTTCTTTGTTGGATCTTCCAACTCCATTGCTTTGCAGCTTCTCCAAACAAAATGCGTGAATCACCGGTTGCACACACTGGTTGCATTTTATGAGAATCCCCACACAGTTTTCTTTTTGATCATTTCTTGATCAAAGCCCAAGTTGGTAGAAAATTGAGGTTCCTGCAAAACACTAATGCATTCGTTTTTGTAGTGAAGCCAAGTTGGTTTTGTTATTCGTTTTTTTGTCATTGGATTTCAGTGAAAAAGAGAAGAAACTGGCACCGACATGATTACACGGAAGACAGCAACTTCAGTAAGGTAAGGACAAGGAATTGGCATTGTGGAGCTGGGCCTTGCGCCCAGATGTTCGCAGTTATTTTTGAACTGTGTCAACTCTTGTATTGGATTTGACACAGTCACTAGTTTAATGAAGTTTAGTTGTCAGATGCAAAATGCTTTCCTGGGTTGTTCAGCTAAAACAGTATCCTCTTCAATTAACGCAGCATCCAGTGTCTTTTAGGCAGAAAACATTTCATTCAAATTATCTTGCAGAAATGAACTAGTCAACCGCGATGTTAAACACTCTATTATATTTGGCTGGTAAGCTTTTAAGCAAGTCTTTTCTGTGCTCAAAAAAACTTCCCTCCTGTCAGTTTCTAGCCACCCTTATCCTTGTATTGTTCAGGCCGTGCAGTCTGGCACCCTGGTATTCATCAAGAGTCTCAAGAACAGGACCTTCAGCGAGGGCGATGACATCCTGCTCCGACTGAACGGCTCGGAGCTGACGGTGCCCTACCTGGAGAGGAACGGATTCACCCAGCCCATCCTGGTAGAGAGCAAGGAGGGCCTTGGCCTGCAGGTGCCCCCGCAGACATTCACAGTGTCTGACGTGGAAAGATATGTCGGTAAAGTGTTTTCTAAATCTCGGCCTGTGAATCAATCGGTCAGCTTTACCCTAAACCTCTGGGGTCTGTTGGCTAGAAAATCCTGTTGGATGTATTGTTCTGCATCACTCAAAGTTACTTTCCTACGGAGTGCAACAAAATCGGATCCACAAGGTCAACTATTCCCAAGGCCAATTGGCCTCAGAATCTGAAGTTACTAACCACCATAGCATCCAACAGTGGCATTGTTCTATGGGAACAGCTCCTGTTACCTCAATGTGGGCAGCTTATTTTGTCGCCCTTGATTTCCCAATGATGTAAAGCGCACCAGACGGGCACACCTGTTGCACTCTGGTGCTTCTGACAGAGTTTGGGTTCAATGCCTCATTGTCTGCCCCACATGGAGTGCATCAGAGGAAGTAAAAGCAGAGAGAGAGGGGTTGGTACATATGGTCCTATTACACAACATCATGGGGCCCATTGCTCACTCTCAGACATTGCCCTGCCTTCCTTCCTGCCTTCCCCCCCCCAGGTTCAATGAGAGACATTGACGCCATCGACGTCCCCCGCCAGAACGAGTGCAAGATGCCCATGCGGCAGTGGGTGGACTACTACAACAGTCCCAACAGGGACAAGGTGCTCAACGTCATCAGCCTGGAGTTCTCCGGCACCAAGTAAGCCCTAGTTTATTCAAAGCGGCGTTAATCGGGCTAGGTAAGATCAACGTGCAGATTACCTCCTGAGTCTTTGTATTAATGGAAAGAGCTCCCCAAGTAATGTTTTTTTGTACTTCAGGCAATCTACCATTTGAAAAGAGCTACCACACGCTGGTTTAATTCTTGGGTTTGCAAGGGCAAATAATGGACTTTGAAACTCATTGAGAATACTGCTGTTTGCCAAGTGGGCATGATCCATGTTCTAAAGGACGGTTCCAAAAGGAATAGAAAAGTTCCTAATTCTCAGATTCTCCCTTCTCGATGCTGAAAACAAACATGAAAATGTCAGTGCGGTAGCCAAATGGAGTGATTACATTATCACTTGACATTCCTGCTGGCCAAAGGGTATCATAATGACTATTGGAAGTGGTTGTTGGCAGTCATCAGCAATGACCATTGGCAATGTCACTGGATTGAAGGCTGTCAGTGTTAATGCTGTCATTCCATCAAGAAATGAGGAAACAGGTTTATCACTGGAATCGCCCATTTCTTCCCCCAGACTTTCCAACCTGGTCCAGGCCCCGAAGGTGGTCCGTGAGATAAGCTGGGTGGAGAACATCTGGCCGGACCAGCTGCCCGAAGATTGCCACTACGGCAAGCCGGAGGTCTCCAAATACTGCTTGATGGGCGTCAAGGACAGCTACACAGACTTCCACGTGGACTTCGGGGGAACGTCTGTCTGGTATCATGTATTGAGGGTAAGTACACAGCAGAAACCAATCCATTATGCCTTTTGAGAAAGGCTCTCCTCGGATCGAAAGGTCAGGCCCTCAAACTCTTTTATTAGAAAGAAAAAGATGGATTAGGCCCCTAAAAAAGTCTCAGGTTTCTGGCCAGCACGTGCATCGCCGTAGCCCTGTGCAGCGGCAAAATACAAAAAGTTTTTATCTGATATAATACAATGTCCAAAAAGCTGCCAAACTTGCTTGGTCGACTGGAATAATGCTACTGACTGTGTAATTTTAACGTGTTTTAGATGGGGTACGGATGAGTAATATGTACTGTAAAGGAGTCCTTCTAGGCCCCCATACATTTAGTCAGAAACTCTTTTTCACGTATGAAGCAAGATATGAGATGGAGAGAGCCCCCCCTGCTTTGTGTTGGTAATAGTTTGATTGGAATCTGAGGAATTCTTTTCAGACATCTGGGGGGGATGTGTTAAATAACAATAGTCTAGAGTGTCTATAGCGACTGGACATGTTGGGGGGTACCCCTCGGTCCCATTTCTTGCTGGATATATCCTTTGAACATCTAGAAACAGAAAATGCTTTTAAGCAGTAAGTAGTAAGGGGGCCAGTCTATTTTAGTGTTGGTAGTGGCGGTACGTACGCATGCTGTCGTGATGGACATTAGCGTGCGTTATACGTTCATCATTTTTAGGAAAAAACTGAGGGTAAATTTTAAAAAACTTGTCGCCGCATCACTTTTGGAGCTAGCCCCTGACCAGAAACTGGAGCCTTTTTTGGGGGGCCTTATCTGTCTTAAATCGTGACCTGCCAAACGCAAGGGTGTGCAACAGGCATATGTACCTGTTAAACCGCTGTTGCATTGGGTAGAACTTTAGCAGAAGGGAAAACTGTCCATTCTGAGGCAATGGGAGGCAGTTCCAATGCACAATATCACAGCTGGATCATGTGGTGGTCAGCAGCTGTTGACTGAGATAGCTTGGCCGTTGAATAGATGACCTGCTGGAGTTGTTACCCTTAGCAGCCAGGGCACTTTGACAGCTGTCGAATGTTATATTTGACATGTTGGTGATCCAAAATACCTGTCATGATGGCTTATTCCCAAACTTGAGTTGATTGTTCTTAATTTGGCAAATGCTACTTTGTTCTCAGCATAAATTTAGACTGGGAATTGCTCCCACGCGCGGTCGCTTCCTCTTGGTCTGAAGTCTTGTGTTCAACACTGGTTGTGAGATCAGCATTTTCTAATGATCCGGCGTCATTGGTTTCAATGTTTTACACAGAAATGTCACAGGGAACTTCTTGGAGCCAGGGATGAGCTGGATTTTTGTTAACATTTTTATTGCATTTTCCCTTGATTTTAAACAGATTTAGAGTTAAGTACAAAACATAAAGGAAAACATGTTTGCAATGTTGACTTGTGTCCAGGGAGAGAAAGTCTTCTTCATGATCAGGCCGACGCCAGAGAACCTCCAGCGATACGAAGAGTGGAACTCGTCACCGCACCAGAGCGAGATCTTCCTCGGGGACCGTGTGGACTACTGCTACAAGTGTGTGGTCAAGCAGGGGCATACACTGTTCATACCCACAGGTAAGGCAGAGCCCCATCTGGGGGCAGTGTTGCGGTCGATTCATCACAAGGCAAGCCACCAGACCATTCACAAGACAGGGTGGACAGTGACAAAGGAATGGACTGGAGGTCTTATGTTGGTCCAGGGGGTGTTTTGTTGGTCTCAAGAGTTGTCAACTACAAGACTGGTGTGTGGCTTGCCTGGAGGAAATTGCAGATCGCATTTGGGTGGCCTAATGTACTGTAGCCAGGAAAGGACACATTGTGTGGGCACAGTGGTTCAAGTGCTAATAGGGTACAGAGTGTGCTTGGCCAAAGCCCCAAAGTTGAGTTGAGGGCTCTTATTTTTTATCAATCTTCCCCCTGGAGGGATCATTGCTCCCTTTACACAAGGAATGCTGGACTTTGCCTAGCAATGACTGTTTCGGCTGGCATCCTGTCATTTCATTACGTTCTTGACCTTAAAGGGGTTTGTCGAACAAGTCATGATTTTTTCAAGTCATGATGTTGCCCAGCAGAGAAATAATTCACTAATAGCCATTATTCACATTTAAGCCAGAATATACTAATGCTCGTGGACTGCAGTCTGTACTTAAATACGGTGCTTTATCAGTGATGTATACTTATCACGTTGGACAGTTTCCTTTAGCCGTTGCATTTCTTCTTGAGTAATCCAGTCTTTATCCTTCTTTACCTCAGGTTGGATTCACGCAGTATTAACGCCGGTTGACTCGCTGGTATTTGGGGGCAACTTTCTTCACAGTTTCAATATTCCTGTACAAATTCAGTACGTCCCAATTTCACAATCAACCTTTGCTATAGAAACCCTGATAGAAATGTTCAGAATCAGTTGGAGTCCGTCGGGGTTGTTGTCCAAAGTTTTTACAAGAAGTGAGAACGGAAGCCACCATTCCCTTACCTTGGACATGATTCCCCTGAAGTGTTTAAGTGGAAAGCATTTTGCATTATGTTCCTGCACAGTTGAGAAGGTGTTAGGATTTAGAAAAGCTGGCAACCAAAGACATCATACATAGTAACAAACCTTGTGCTCTAATGTAATGTGCAGGAATTTTCATCTAGGAAGGTAATAACAAGTTTTGAGAAGTAAGGGGGCAATGCAGGCTTTGTTACTAACATAAGTCCTTGAATATTCCTTTGTGCAGGATTTATAATCTCGAAAGAAGGTTAAAAACGCCACCACGATTCCAGTTTCCTTGGTTCGAGACGACGATGTGGTTTGGTGCAAAACACCTCTATGAAGTCTTCAGAGGTATCTATCAGTCCACTGAAACTCTGAATTTCACAACCACCTTCTGACAGTTTCATGTCTTACTCTTGCCATCATAACAACCAGTATTGGAGTCGAGTCCGTCACAAGGCCTGTCACAAGTCCCTTCACAAGGCCAGTCGTGAGTAACAGCGTGAAAAAAGGCAAAAGAATGCTCTTGTCACAGTTCATTTGAATAGCTTGTGAATGGGCTTAAGTCTGAATGACTTGTGATGGACTTGCAGAGACTTGTAGGAACTTGTGACGGACTCAAATACAATGCTGATATCAACACATCTTTCTCAGCTATGGAAGTAGCATCCGCACGAAGGCAAAGTGGCAAAGTTCTGTTTGCGTCAGAAAGAGGATTTCGTATGTGACACGACATGAACCACAACTGTGATGAACATGGCTTGTTTCCCTGCAGAACCAACATCCGGTGTTTTTGCCGACTGTTTCGGCAGTACTGTTGTTCACAGATTTGATCAAGTGAGTCACAAAATCAAAAGAACGGATTGGTTTCTCCCCCTCCCAGATTACAATGAGGATTCTAAGAAGCCCCCTCCCTACCTCATACTCGGTGCTAAAGCTTTGAGTGAAGCGCTCAAGAATTGGACACGGAAGAGAGAGGTACGTACACAAACATTAATGCCTCAACAGTGAACTTGTTTGACGCTACTAGCCCTGCCAGACCCCCCCCCCATAAAATTTATGCTGAAAGAAGAATCACAGAACGTCATTATCTGTTTTTTTATAATTTTGAAAGGCCAGTATGCCCCGAAAATGCAGAATAACAGGATATCCGAATTTTGAGATGCCTCAAAACATGATATCTCCAAGTAACCCCAAACTGTTTATATACCCCCCCAAATGTTTGTTTGCCCCCAAATTTTGGCATACCCCAAAATGCTGAGACACCCCACTAGACCCCCCCATGCCTAGATATCAGTGGCAGTCCTATGATAAGCAGATGGATGCAACCTGTTACTGGCTCTTACCCTCTTCATCTGAAGTCTTGATACAAGCCGTTTTAGCTTCCAGTAATGCCTTGTGCAGAGCACATTGGCACAAGCAGCCAATTGGCAATAAGAAATAAAGCAAGGGTTGAGTTATCTGAGAGAATCCTGGTACTAGACCCAGTTGATGTACAAGAGCAGTACCACGTGGTTTGTTTCATCGTCAGAACAGAAGACAGGATTCAGTAGCTTCTCCGGTAGAGGTCACTTTTTGGGGAGGTGGGGGGGGAAGGAAGAACAAGTCCGCGAAGAACGCTGATCTCATTTGACCTGAAAATAGTTTGGTGTCGCATTCCTTCCAAACCGTCATTCAGAACCGTGGTGGATGCAACAAAATGTAATTGTTGGCTTGCGTGAACTGTGGTGTGGGTGAACACCAGGCGTGGTACTCTGCTGATAACGTCCCTCTTGCATTGCCAATTCGTGGCGTTGAGCAGGGCTGGGGAGCACAGCGTGATCCAAAGCAAAGCAGATTGGCCTTTGTACTGATGACGTTGTACTCTGTTCACTTTTCTACAGTGCCAACAGGGGCCCACTACTTACTGAGCACTACAGAAAAGCACAATTTAAACAAAGTACGACGTTATCAGCACAAAGGCCAATCCGTTCTAGCTGTTGTTGTTTTCCTTTGGGGCTGTTTACTAATGGTAAACACTTTTCTCCTCTTTGTGGATCTCAAAGCAACGGAAAATTAAAATTGAGACTCCTGTAAGTGTCATTGTTTTAATGGTTGCCGTATGTCTGTGCTGTACGTTTGGTGAAGTCCAATTTTTGACATATCTGTGCTTGATTTTTTTTTTTCTGTTGTTTCCTTTTTACAGTTTGTTTTTAACAAATGTAAACATCAAGTGGACTTATAACTTGCACTTTTTTTGTTGCATGTAAAAAAAATCAGGAAACTTCCCCTTTTTAAAATCATGAGCACTGATGCAGAATTTTGACCTGTTTAATAAGCAAAAGAAAAAAGTGGGGGTTTTTTTATTTTTGTTGTAGATGCATGAATTTTCGTCCTGTTTATCAACAGTAACAAAAAGGCCAAAGATACAAACTTTAAAGGCCTTTGGGAAGGTTGGGACTGTCAACAGTCTCAATATGACTCTGTTCGAACCATCCAAAATGGTGTTTTAAGTGCCTGGTGAAGGACTGGTTCAGTTTTGCTTTGGCATTGTGTGTTTACTGCATGCATTCATACCATGCACCTTGCACATTTACCATCAGTTATGCTCAGTTAACCAGTCTATTCGGTAGACCAGAATATTATTTTCAGTAGGAACGGAAAACATGGTGCTGCGTGACCCCACATTTCACCGGTGCCCCGTTGTACCTGTATTTACACATGAAGCAGCTGCTGTGTGCATATCAGCACGGTTTAGGTTGATTGGCGATGCAACCTGTGTGGCTGACTGATTTAATCACGCAGCTATCATAAAGCTAAGAATGGTTGTTTGATGGAAGTGTCCAACATTGGCACAAGAAAATGTTCACCTCCAAAGGGGGACCTGCTTACCCAATCCATTTTCTTTTAGTATTTAAGACCTAAATCTGGTTAAAGCAAGGTAAATCTGGTTATTACTTGGGAACCTTGCTATAGCAAGAGTCATCTTCACCGCTATTCATTTGTCATGTCCCACAATGTACACATCGGTCATTGGCGCTGTCCTCGGAATCGGTACATCCCTACCAAGGCTGTTCAGCTCAAGTCAACATTTAGCACATGTTGTTGTTTGTGTTAAACAATTTCGTTTTCCTCAGTGAAGTCAAGTTGATATGTTAAATCCCTCGTGTATGGTTTCATTTATCACTCTAAATTTTCAATTTGCCAATTCATATATACAGGTCAACAACTTTGAATGCTGTCAACAAATAATACGGTTGATCATGAACAAAATTCAGCTTTGCATGTACGTTTGTATTTGTGATTTGTGAGTGATCCTTCCCTGGATCATTTCCATCAGCCTCATTTGTTGAAACTAAGAGGTGACGTCTGTTCTCATTGGTCTTGTTTCAGAACCTGAAGCAACATCAGCAAGAGATACCGTTGAGTATACAGCACTCGCAGCTCCTGAAGGACCTCAACAAGGAGATTAAACTTGCTGAGGTGAGCCGTCCTGTTCACTGTAACCCCACCTGCTCTGCTGGTCACATTTACTTTTCTTTGAGTGTTTTTGTTTGCCCTTGTTTTCTTAGTGCAGAGAAAGTCTTGTTTCTCATGTTTGCAAGAGATCAAAGTACAAATGCTTTATGATTCTGCACAAATGGGCCAGTGACTGATCGGAACACAGCTGCAGAATTCTTGTAATGTGAAGTTAACTGGAACACATATTCTGTGGATATAAAGAGAGATTCAGCATTGCTCCAAACCACAGCTCCCCACATTGGAAGTCACAAAGAAGATCGGAGGTAACGGTGGACGAACAGTGACAACGGAACGGCACTCCACTTGAAAATCGCTCTAGCCTAGTCTGGACCATGAGACACGAGATCGACTTGTACTGATTGGGTTTAAGCAGAGGTCTGCGTTTTGGCAGTTTTTGAGAGATCACTAATAAGGAAAATGTGGAGTTGCCTTTGTACTCGCCAACATGGGCTGAAGTAGCCACCTCTGCACCTTTTCAAGCCCCCCCAACCTTACTGTCCCGGTAATGTCTTGTACAGCTGTCAACCAACAGCACGTCAAAGAAGGACCAATACCTTCCATTTTAATAAATCGCACATTATATGACTCCACTTTCTGTCCCACGGTTGTTTTCCCAGAAACCCTCCATGAATAAACTGAAAAACAAAGGCAAGCACAAGAAGAACAAGAAAGGCAAGAAGAGCAAAGATGTGAAAACGTCCAAAAAGAACTCCACCGGGAAGAGAGCCGGTGGCCCCCGATCCACCAAGGACAAGGACAAGAAGAGGAAAGTCAGCGGCACCGCCGGCTCCTCCGCCAGCGCCAAGAAGGAGGCCAACGGCAAAGCCAAGAAGGCCAAGAAGAAGAAGAAGAAAGACGGGGGCGATGCCGGTGGCTCAGCGGAAGGGGAGGGGTGGGGAAAATCGGCAGGGGGCCTGCTGGAGGGGCGAAGCCCGAGCAAAGTCGGACATCGCCTGCCAGATCTGATCACGCATCCACTGCTGAAAAAGGTTAGAACTCAACTCGTGATCAGGATTCCCCCCCCCATTAAAAAACGGAAGTCGTTTACCAGTTACATTTTGCTTAGTTATTAAAGAGTGATTGGCATTGACTCAGTCTTACAACAGTTACCATGGCCGGTTCATACTCAATTGAAAAATTGAAAATGAATGCGAATTTGTGACGTCAGATAAAATATTTGCATTGCAACTTTGTAAAAGTTGAACATATTTCAACTCAAGCAAAATTGTGCTGCACATTTTTCGTGATGTCAAATTTGCTTTGCTTTTGCGTTTGTCTGAAGTATGAACCAGCCAATAGACTTCAAATGTTCAAGCTTTACCTGTCATTGATTTCATTTGGTGTCAGAAAAATCTTGAAATTCCAGAAATAACCTCTTGGGACTTGCTTTCCCGTCTAACAGCTCCACCTCACAGGAGTCATTGTAAATGTGCATGGCACCTGTTTCTTTGATTGGCAAAGTATTCCTAACTCTCCCTTTTATGGCTTGTTCTTCCACTCAGCAGCCCTACCATGCAGAGGCCAGCAACCACAAGCCGAACCTCAAGATGGTGTTCCCCAGAAAGGGTCCCGGCGAAATGTCGGGCACGGAAAGCGAAGACGAGAAAAGCAGAGGAGTTTCCAAGGGCTTGAAACTCGTTCTGTCCAACGGCAAGATCATCAGGTGAGTGACTGAAACACTTACGTGGCTCTGCTTACTGTCAAATTAATCTGTTCTCTAATTTTACTTAAATGAAATGAAGTGATACAAACAACGTACATCCAGAAAATTTATGGCAACAGCTCAACTTGAAACCAAACTTAAGATTCAAGAAGCATGTTTTAATGAATGGATAATCAGAAAAATGTACATTTATATTTACTGTGGCTCTGTTTTCTGTTAGCATAAGTCTGATCTTAAGCTTTGAAAAGTGTCATTGACCACTTGCTGATGGTATCATATTTGGCCAAAAATCCTGACTTTTAAAAGAGGCAAGATACATATTTGCCACCTTTTGGAATATAGCCAAGCACCAAAAACACTTTCTTGAGACGCATTGAAACAGTGTTTGTACAATGTTGCCTCCTGCAAACTGCTAATTTACAGCTCTTCAAGGCTCTGCCATGGAGCGATATTTGTTGCAACAATAGGCTAGGAAGTCGGATTCATGTTCAGTGCATGGTTCACCTCTGTAGACTTATGAGACATTGTGTGTGCATGGACAAAACGATTGGGGGACTCGCGAACACTCAACTGTTTACTATGTCAGCCACCTCTACAAGTAGAGATTGCCGGATTGTGTTTACCCATCCTCTGCCGTGAGCGTAAGCCCGTTCCCTCACCCTGACTTTCTGGCACTGCCTTCCAACAGTAGGGGAGGATCGCCTGTCAAACAGAGCAACATGTCGGACGGCTTCCAGCCTCTCTTTGGGAGCACCAACAGCGGCCCGAGGCACTCGTCGAGCCAGGACACTGCCAGCGAGAGCGAGGATGTCATTGTGGACGATGACGGGGATGACAATGACACTTCAATGTCCAGAGACAGCCAGCGCAGAGCCTCCCAGAGCCTGGTGATGAGAAGCAGGGAGATGCTGGCTTCCAAGGCTCCGCTGAAACTCAAGCTGTCCTGTAAGATTGTTAGGATCCAGGGAGTTGTCTGGTTAGGATCTGATGCATAGGGGACTCCATGATTTTTTGTAGATGGGCATTGGGTAGGCCTGGTTATAAATTGGACCATAGCAGCAGTAGCAGAATCTGTCCTGAGCCCTCTGGCTCATCAGACCAGTGCTTATCTCCAGTTTCCTTAGTGTGAAACAAGTGAGACTATGACCATCCCCTTTTGATGTGATGCCAATCCATCACAGGCTACTCCCCCAGCTAGTTGGCAGTACCCATGTGTACTCCTGGGTGGAGAGAAACTCGCAGGGGTGAGTTGATACAAATTATAGTGAGTAGCTGGATTCGAACCTGTGACCCTCTGACAGAGTTGTAATGACTCGAGACGATGACTCGATTCAAGTCTGACTCAAGTCACAATTTTTGTTGACTGGACTCGAGTCCCGACAGGTAAATGACTCGATTGGAGTCTCTGAAATCAAATGACTTGACTCAACTCAAATGGAGACTCGACTCGAGTATAAGCTTGTAAGACTCAAGTCTCAAAACAATTTAAAGCAAACCTCTGGTGAAAAAGTATATTTGAAATCGGACTCACGGCGCTGCTCTTATATCAATCATATTTATTGTATATTGGTTCAAAAATGTGTTACTCAAATTGACTCGAGCTTGGTACTTGACTCAACTCAACTACACAGTGACTTGACTTCTTGACCTAATGACTCGACTCGAGTCGCAATGACTTGACTCGACTTGAGTCACCAAATTTAGTGACGTGTTACAACCCAGCCCTCTAATCAGGAGAGGAGTCACAAACCCTAACCACTGGCCCATGCTCCCTTTTTATCAATCCGTACAAAGATCTTTTGTATTCTCCAATTTTTGAGTCAGATGGTAGGGCAGAGGCCATGAATATTGGGAACAATGCCTTATTCTCCTGAGCTGAACTCTTTGTTTAATGCAGCTGTTTTCACTTGGAAAAGCTAATGTTTCTTAGGTATCTCTCCAAAACAAGCTGAAATCCATTAGCACATATCATAACAGGACTTTGCGCCACTCCAGCCCGTTGGCAATGGAACTATGTAAAATGAGACAGCATTTCCCTAGTGAGGCAGGAATTTTTTTGGGGTCACTTCACAGTCAACGGCAAGCCAGTGCTGCCCATCGGTTCATCGTCATCCCAGGATAGTTCCCAAGAATCCAGCGGGCTGAATACATCGCTGAGTGGTAGAGGCACCAGGTCAGACTCTGACTCAGACTCGGAAGATGGGGATGTCCTGCCATCCGACAGAAGTCCTCGAGTGAGTAGCAGTGGGCTTCTTGGTTTCTTTTTCTCATACAAATCCAGACATCAAGAGGTAGAGGAAAACTGAAATTTCCAAACAAAAACTGAACCATACACTTGAACCGTTGAACCTCTCACATCACTGACAAATCCACCTGACAAAGAGGGAATGGCTGCTCAAAGTGAACCAGTTTAGTAGTTCCAACGAGGCAAGCTCGTTGAAAAACAGACCATGCAAGCAGAGAGCATGCAAGTGATACGACCGACTTGGCTTGTATCGCTGTTCTTGAATGACTTCTAGTGCAGTTCAGTTTGAGCTTACACTGTTGGAAATCCTTACAGGCTCATTTCAGAAGCACAGCATCATTTGCAGTGAGAACTTGCATTATGATCATTTTGGTTCTTGCTGTTTGGAACATTACCATTCACCGTTCAGACTTGGGTACACTCGCCTCATGCAGAGGCTTCCCCGGGGTTGTGCCCAATCAATTACAAATACGCCTTGTGTACCTCACGTCATTTACCTGTGTAGAGACCCCACTGATGGAGCGACTCCACCGAAGCTGCAGATCATTTGCATAAGAATTCTTTCCAGATGCACTTGCAAGTGCAGCACAGCCTGCATCATTCTCTCACTCTTTCTCGTTTTTCTCACTGACTTTGGACGTGGTGGTTGTCGGTTGAAGCTCCAGTGGGTATCTACATTGTGCTGATATTGTTATGTCGCAGTGGTGGTCCATTAGGCAGTAGTATACAGCTAAGGGTAAGCCACGGAGACGTGGCCTATCAATGACTTGTTACCTCTTAATAGTAATTATTTATTGTAATTGATTTGATAAAGAAAGCATGCGGAACTGCGTAGAATCCCAGTTGGATCATTTCCTTTTTTTTATATTGCTTATGGCATAAGTCTGCCAAAACCTAACCGTCTATTTCTGGGCAAAGCAGCCCTTATACTGTAGTTTAAGGGTAGGCCATTTAACAGTAGTTTGACTACACCTGCACGAGCCAGTGATTACACAAGTTCACAGTCCGTAGTGGGCATTGAGCTCAAGATGGACGCTCTTCTTTTTTCTAGCACCAGGATATCGTTCTAAGAACCATTAAAGTTCTACTGAAAAGGTGTCTGATCTTTCACTTGATTCTAACAGCAATCCTCACCATACAACAACGTGGATGCCTTATTGCAGGCCAGCCAGTGGGACCAATCCAGACCGTTGCCGAGTATCAGCCTGGCCGACATAGAAGCTGAACTCAAGTAAGAAACCTAAAAGAGTGCTCAACCATGTCAATAACTCCAGACCAGAAATGAGAGCTGGTGACTGCTATGATCTAGGACCTGCTTTCACTGGCAGAACCTTCACTCACACTGTAGTCCATTTCTGGAACAGTCTTCCAGAATGTGTTGGAGAGATTAATGACAACGGTGTTTCATCCTTCAAGAGAAGGGTACACCATCCCTTTTCCTAGGTGCCCTCTTAAACTTCCCTGCACCATTGATTGGCTCACGGAGACTTCGTGTATAGTGCTCTATGGCTGATGTCAGATGAGTGCTATGGCCTTGTTCCTAAAGCTTTTGCCCCTTTTATACAAGAACAAGGCATTTTCACCTGGTTAGAGTTCAAAATTGAAATTCAGTCTCCCAGAACTCAGCTTTCAAAAATTTAGCCGTCTTTCATGCTGTGACTGTCAAGCTTTCAAGAGAGTCTGACATTGGATTAGCATTGAATATGCACAGAATAAAGACCCCAACCTCTACTGTCCATCCCTAGACACCAGCCAGCATCGCCTGGGACCCAGGATGCCATCCAGGGGATGCTGTCCATCGCCATGCCAACCCCGAGTCTTGCCCCTAACCGCCAGTCCTCCCTGGGCTCCTCCTTGTCCTCTGCCTCACCCCACAGCAGCCCTTTCCTCCTGCCAGGCCAGAAGAGGAAGTGGGAGAACTCCTCGTCTGCGGGAGACACGGAGGAGGACCTGCCCAACTGTTTCCAGGATTCCAAATATGGTAAGGAGAAGTAAATCACCAGAGTCCCCCCTCACTGGTGGTGTTAGTCAAGACAACTACAAGACCATCACAAGACCTCGTCTGAATTTAAGTCACAAGCTATTTCAATGAAATGCATCAAAAGCATTCCTCCGTCTTTTCTCACCCTGTTGCTTGTGGCTGGTCAGGTAAATGGTCTTGTGTCTGGTCTCCAACAACACTGCCCTCCTCCCTTCCTGGGTCCCAGCTGTCTCTCACTGTTGCCTCCAAATGGCAAATATTTGCAGTACTTGGCTTTTCATAATTCTAATCAGTGCTGACCAAAAAAGTTGTGTTTAGGACTGCATTAGAAAGTAAGTGGCAGCAAAAATTACAGTTTGCTGAAACTTCGTCCACTTTAAAAAATTTGTCTACTGCAGCCGTGCTTTCTCACATCACGCAAATCATGATGGAGAGAAAACATTCTCTAAAATCTGCCGTTGTACCACAGAGTGAACTATCTCAGTATTAACGTACACACCACTGACTGACCTACCTTATGCTCAGAGTCTATGCACAATACATCGCTTTGTGTAGTTCTGGAGTTATTTTTCTTGAGAACATAAATTGTATACAAACACCCATGTTGTGCGGTATCACTGCATCGCATCTGATGAAGAAATTGTCGCTTATAAAAGGTTGAGCAAGTTCATATCTTTTTGCAGTACGTAGTTAACAGTCCCCCAAGTGTCAACTATTTACTCCTTTTGTGTGACCCCAAATAACAGAATATTGAAATAGTTTTGATTTGGTATTAGGTAATTAATAGCTGGAAACAACTTTTCTTGTTAAAGACTCAGCATTCCACGGTGAGTTGTGGTCGCAACCCGTTGTGGCTTTCTTTAGAACTCTACAAGTGTCTTCTGATAATCATCAACTGTCTTGTTGTCGATATTGTTGCTGTTTTTATCACGTCTCCCCTGTCGTCTCCTTCAATCGGTCACAGTTTACCCCTCCTTGGATGATGACGGGGATGGACCGCTCTTCAAATCCCGCAGCAAGAATCCCAAGAAGGTGCCCAAGGATGCCCCCTGGAACCCCAAGGCCAAAGTGTGCAGCCTGACGCCCCGGGCCAGGGTGCCGTCCAGGGACAGCGCCAGGAGGCCCCACATCGAGACAGGGCTAGCCGAAGCAGCGGCCAGGCTGGCTACCAAGGTGAGTGCCACATTGGCATCACCTAGTCCCAACCTCAACTGTGTCTTTGTCTTTCTGTCTGGCCGTTACGCAATCTTTTGGTGTCCTGACTGAATGGAAAGTCAGTCACCTGTGGATTCCCATCATATAGTTTTAATGCTTCCAAAGCAGAATGTGACACATCTCAAGCCCAAATCTTCAATCTTTCTGATCTAACTAGCTTAAAAACTAGCTGGAAAGGAAAAGAAGCCGAAATTTGAGAAGTGGCCTCAAGATGGAGTGGCTGTCAAATTTAGAACCACTTTGACTTCTGATGTGCCTAGTGTCTGCTAAATTTGTCAGTGACGCAGCTCTGACTGCAAACACACACAGTGTTGAGTTTTTATTTGATAGGGATGACTTTCGCTCTACCGGCACTGATGTTGTTCAAAACATCTTTGACTCAAGAATCAATAGCAATATTGAGGTACTTCTTGGGCTTGAGGAGATGATATTTCAAAGTCGCTTGTGAATACTCAAGTGTGAGTTGGCAAAGGAGGCACCAGAGTTACTATCTAAAAGCATGAGTGCTCACTGCACTTGTGGGAAGTCCCCAGGTACTCATGTGAATAATCAAAGTTTTTTTTTTCCTGAAGCCCGTGATCAGCCTGGAGCCAGCCTTCTGTGCCTTTCTATATGACATAAGATTGAACTCTTTAAAATCCATTAGCCATGCTCTCATCCTCCAACGTGTCTCGATTCCCACAAACAGCCACGGCCCAAGAGGCAGTACATCCGACGGAAGCCGCCAGCACCCGTCCAGCCTAAGGTGCCAGACCCTTACGACTTTGACGACGATGGCGAGGACGAGCCCTCCACCAGCAGCTCGCTGCTGTCGCAGTCCCTGGGCCCGCTGCACATGAGCGGCCCCGACCTCAGGCTGGATCTGACCCAGAGCGCGCCCAGCTCAGTTCTGAGCAACTCCCCACGGGCGATGGACGGTGTTGCAAAAGGACGTAAGTGGCGAGAGTCTGGTCTCCTTGTGCTTTATTTCATCAAGTCAGCGGACTTCTCAATATTGCCAGTCTTTGAGCCCTCAGTTTTGGAAACATAACTTGAAGACTGCCCATTTTATTCTGGGTCATTGCACTTTTATTGAAATAGGGAAGACATCACTCAATTGGACACGCCTTTTTCTCTCTCCAGTATTTAGCACCATTGTACAATACTACTCATCATAGGCTGCAGTGCGTTACCACAGAAGTTAAGCAAAATCTTGATTTTGACGTGCACATTTTCTATTGCAACCAGTCACAAATTGCTTGAAGTACACCGTTGTGCCACTTCTGTCTCTTTGAGCAAGCTTCAAACTATTGAGTCATGATGCCGTTGACGTTCACCTGACGTCGCACAGGTCTGGCTGTATTCCGACAAGTTTTCTCTGTACTCTGAGAATTATATTTCACAGAGTTACTTTACACCATTGCGTCATTGCTGAAAAATATCTGATAGATGCTTTAGATGTCCGGTTCAGAGTGATCACCGGTTAAGTCTGTGCAGTGCATGGAATCTGATTGGGAAGTTCCATTGCCCAGATAGGGTAGAGATCTCACTGAGAAATGGCAGTTTTGTCTTGCATTTATTTTTGCAGTTATCTGACAGCTGTGTAGCGCCCTCTGCTGAGCTCGTGAATGTAACAACGGCACAACTGTTGCTGGCACCAAGTGGCAATTTTAACCCCCTTTTCTTTTTTTTCTTTTTTTGGAATCCCAACAGTGAAAAGACCCAAGAAAGGAATGGCCACTGCCAAACAACGACTCAGCAAAATCCTGAAAC
Organism: Acanthaster planci; assembly: GCF_001949145.1. The sequence goes on along the minus strand of NW_019091368.1, from coordinate 4,014,268 downwards.
TGAAGAAAGGAGGCCGGCTGATCATGTGACCCTTGACATCATCCAATTTCACCCCTGACCTGAATGTGTTGTCTGCTCTTTGTCTTATCTATTTGTCTCAAAATATTTGTATCACCACTCCCAAAGTTGTTTTTATACTGTTTGCGTGAAAATGTTCATGTTTTCGTCAGCACAGAGAAATGTTTTTAAGCATTTCTGATTGATTTCTTCCAATTTTTTTTTGAACTGGTCACCCAGACATTTGTTTAAATTTTTAAATTTCCAATTTTGCTTCCTCACATAAGTTAATTGCAATTCAAATCCATATTATATTCATAACCAAGTTTTGAAAATTGAATTAAGGTGACAGTTACCTCTTTGGAAGAAAATATTCGCTGAAATGCGATAAACCTTGCGGTTTTAAGTTGGCACCTGCTTGTTTAGAATTGCAGTGCTTAATTTGTCCTCTTGAAGTTTATTTACCGATGAAGGTCAATTTTGCTTTGCAAGTAAGAGTTGCATGTGAAACTTTCTTATGTTTTGGAGGGAGCAGGGGTTAACCACAGCCCTTTTGGGGGGGTTGGGGTCTAACAAAACTAGCAGGCCGCTTTCTTGGATCTTGCAGTCACACAGTCGGCCACACCATGGAGGGGTGCATCAGTGGTAGTTGCTGCCCTAAAAATTGTTGTTCCGCATAAAAAGTCTATACATCACCTTACGCCCGACGTTTTTACAGTGTAGTGTTGTGTTGGGTTCATTGTGTGAGGAAGGTCAAACTGATCTAAATGTTGGCAAGTGCATCTGCTTCTAGCCAAGGTATGAGTCCTTGTTGGAATCAACTTGCTGTGACTGGCCCAGAGGATAGACAGATGTCTGCAGGATGGGCTTGCTGCCACTTCCAGTGGCTTCCATACGCATGTATTTTATTTCAAGCCATAGCCATAACATTTAGGCACAACCTTAGGCTCAGTCTGCTACTGTAGACCTTTGACTGTTTGTGGGATTTCACACGCCTTTACATTACATACCTAGTGTGGATATTCCTTTCTTCTCCAGTAAAGAAAGCCCAGTGAATTTGCTTTTTTGTCTCAAACTGCAAATTTCTATTTTGAGCTGGATTTTGGTTGGTTTTCTTAACTGTTCCTCTTCCTCTTGCTACAAATAACCCTGACGTCAAAATGTCCTCTTAACTTGATTTTGAGCAAGGGGAAACCATGTGTGGACCTGGCTTAGGTCTGCACAACCTGCATTATGTGGACCCGTTTTGTTGTCAGGTCCACTCAACGATGGCCAGGTTGGCTCACATTCTGTTGGCAAGGCAGCTGCTGACGCAGTAAAATCATTTTTCATTAACTGGCAAAGTTCAATCAATGACTTGAGTAATGTATGTGAAAAATTTCTTAGAGGCCAACACTAGTAATTTTCCTCGTCCTTTGTGCTGCCCTTGTTAAGTGTATTCTCTCGGGGGGGGGCCAAGTAATGGGTACCAGTCAAATATCCTTTTGAAATACTTTGTAAATACATAGGCCTCGGCGGCGTCCTAAATTATTTTACAAAGGGACAATTGGTTGTCCAAACTTTAGACTTCGATATTTATATGTTTTTTTTTTATACTGGAAATTTACTGTAAAATTTTGTACATTGTGTATATTGACAAAGCTCGGAATTGAAACAAAAGGGATTTTTTTGGGATGGGATTGGTATTGAGAGAAGTGTATTGGCAGACCCAATCTTTATTTTAAAGGACTCCTTTGAGGCTGGCAGAAAGGTATTTTGAGCTGCTCCTACCAGGCACAATGCGAACTGATAATTCACTTTACAGATTCACTGTTTACTCTGTAAAGGGAGAAATGGCCCTGTTTGTACATGTACAAATTACGAGTCATTGGAATTTTTTTTTTACTGTACCGTTTCCAAATCTTGGCCGATTCCTAAAGCACTCTGAATAAAAGCAAAAACTGAAAATCGGAGAGAAGTAGGATTTGGGGAAGCGTTTGCCGGTTTTCCGCGCCAAGAATGGGTCAAACATTACTGCCTGCCTGATGCGAGTATCCTCTGTGTTATGTGACCATGAATGTTTCGTGAATGTTGTATAGTTTTTTAATGCCCCGTGTTATGTGTCACTTGCTATATTTCTGCATCATTTCTGTCATCTTTGCGTTAACCTGTACATGTAGACTGAGGAGACGCCATTGTTGCTGTAGCACTACACCCGCGCGTTCTCAAGCTTGACGCGCGCGTACGTTTGGCGAATCATGACACCCTATTGGTCGAATGAGCATGTGACGTGCGCGTACCACCTTTCCCCAAGCGTTGTGCCATCGCAGTAATGGCTTCTCAGTCTGGTTGCCGAATTACGTAACAGTTTAATATGCCTGCCCATTGAATCACTGTAAATTGTATATAACTTATTTCAGTTTAGCCTTATCATCGTGGGTTTTTTGCATGTTGATAACTCAGGGGGCTTTAACTTTTGTAATTTCAAATTTATCTCAGATACCATCCCTGAATTTTATTCGCTATTTCTGCATAAAAGTAGGTTCATCTGGCACACATCTTTTTATACGTGGTGTTTTGATGAGACGTTACATACATGTACACATCCCGTCTTCAGCCGTATCTCCTGAACGTTTAACTACGGACGTTTAAAATATGCATTCCCCACACAGCCAGCATTAAAAAAAAATTACGACACACAATCCCTCCCACATAGAATACTTTCTCCGACCGTGTTTTTAAGGCACCATATCGCGGCCTTTTCCATAAATGTAAAAATCAATGATCGACTTGCCTGACATTTTTAAGATTTTTGATTATTTCATGAACAAACAGAAGAAAGGTAATAACTTTTATCGACCCCAGATTTGCTTTCGGTTGTCATCAGTTTTGGGCCTACAAGTTTTGAAAAAAAATGGACATAATTGAAGTGTACATTGTGTATATTAATTAGTAGAATAAAATATTGAGCGGCACTGCAACTGAGCACATTTTGTAAAGTGGTTGAAATTAAATTCAAACCATTGATGAAAACATGATTTTGTGTCCTGTTGAGTAAATTCTTTCCATTTTGTGATCCTTGACTTGGTCGTCAGGAAAGAGGTGGCTCATTGGATTTTCTTTTAAAACGCACGCATAAGTCACCGGCATCTTACGGGTAATGAGCAGGAGGGTGCGGGGTTTGCATCCCTGCAACCTGTGGTCGGTGCTGTGAATTAGTCTCTTTTCAAAGCCCTGGTCATGCCGGTATTGTGGTTGTGACTGTCGCTAAGAGTCCCAACGTACCGAGTGGCTTGGAGGTTTTTGTCTTGTCTCACACGCTCCAGACGGCAGAAAATACAGTGCTTGTGAAAATAACGTCAGTGGTGGGCAAAAGAACCGCAAAATTCCATCCCCAAAATGGGCTTAAGTGTTGTTTCCTTTGGTTTCTATTTGTGGTTTGTATTTTTGACTTGTTTTGGTGAGTTTATTTTCCTGTGGTGTTTCAGTGGATTTTGTCAGATTTACAATACAGTTCATAATTTACACTGCGTCTTTTCCATCGTTGCCTCTGATAGTGTGCGCGTTCAGGGACGGGTTGATAAGTAGTGACAAGGCGTTCCATCAGACAACGCGCGACAATTGATCATAAGACCTCCTGCGCAGATAGTCGCTCCTACAAATTCATCGCTGATCCCACAACTGACCTCTTCCGATGACTGTTAAAGCTGAAACCAGACTAGACAAAAGCGATCTTTGCGACGGTTCTTTGATCCATAAGAGTACTTAAACTGACTTTGGCGTCAGTGATTATATGCGTCGAGCAACCGTACGACTTGCGCACTCGTTCATATGAGTAAATGGACCAGTAGGCCCCACTGTTCCTTTATTTAAGTTTGTGACAGTATATCTCAGCAGGGCGAGGGAGTGCGCAATGGATCTTCATGCCCCCTCCTTGCCAATTGTAAATGTTTTTGCATTGGTGTTCGTTGGGGTACCTCACGCGTCGTTGTGGAAGTGAGTGGAGACGAATAAACCAGCTAGAAGTAGGTAGAACCACAAATATCTTTGCTGGGCGTACCATTCCTTTCAGCGTCCCTTGTCCTCGGTGTAAACGGGCGGTGTATTTCCACCCAAACGGATCATACAGGCCCTGGCCAAATTATGCACGAGCGGCGCTGCGACCGGGCTGCCGAGTGGCCCGGCGAGCCAGGGGTTCACTGACCAGAGAGGAGGAACCGCCACAATATGCTAATTGAAGTTTATTGCAAAATGAACTGTGAGGTACATCTTAGATACACAACTGAAAATACCAGAGCACATATTTATTTCGAGCTTTCAGAACTTGATTGTAACCGTTGACTTTTAAAGGCTTCATTTACTAGACTACCGCCGGTGATCAGAATAATTGCTGTCGCCGTGCTCTGAATAGCATCAGCAGCGATCAAGTGTTTCCAAACCGATCAGTAGTACTCTCTCATGCGTCTCTTTAAGTCGATATTGGAAACCCAATTTTACACAGTGTGGCAATGGAGTGGTTGAAATAGTTAAGTTGTGCAGGCTGATTACTTGCCGATCGAGTGCGTTTTGGCATTATTGGCTTGTGCGCAACTTGGTGCTTCCTCGTTCCGACCGCATGGTTTCAGTGCAGCTTTACACCGTGTGGGCGAGAGTGGTCTAGTTGCTTATACAGGGTCACACTCACAGAACCGGATAGCACGGTGGTTTCTATCTGGACGAAGAATTAATTAGCTGGAAGCCAGAATTCCGAGCAAGAGCAATTTTATTCTTGAAAGACAACAGACTACACGCAGATCGGCCAAAGAGTCCATCATGCAAGATTCTAAACCTACATTCTTACACATGCAATTATAAGGCCTATGCCAAATAAACAGTTATCATTAAGGTATCGTTCTGTATGGATTGTGATGTGTGAAATAAGTGCTTAATTTCATCGTTGAACACTGTCAAGCTCAACTCCCAATTTCGATTTCAAAAGCCAACAACGGATTTCATCGAATGTCCATTTCTGTAGCATTCCAAATCGTCCTCAGAAGTCCTCATTGCGTTAACTTCGTCTCGATTGATTTTGTATCATAACTGTAGCATGTTTGGCAATTTGTAAGACATACATGTATTGATGTTAAAATAGTTGGAAAACCGGTAAACCAGTAAAACTCCTGAGACAAACATGACAACAACCGGTCGTCCATGACCCTTGCACCACAACATATTTACGTTGAACAAAAGTTTGAAAGTTTAAAACAAAAAATCTAAGCAAGTAACATTCAGCCTGCATGTAATTTCTTTTCAATAAATTGGATTTCCAATTCATACTGCCACTAATTTTGAATGTCTATTCGCACCAAATCTAAATTTACATTCACAAATGTAAAGTTAGTTCCCATGCAGGGTCACTTTATTCACACTAAGTTGAAATTCATACTCACAAAAATTTCTATTCTTCCTTTAGAAAAAAGTAGCCAAATTATGCCTTTAATAATGCAAAAGATGGATTTCATTTGTGCTAAACTGTTTGGGAATAAATCCTGAAGGCACTTATGTATTTTATCCAACAGCTCTTTGGGATACGTAGGCCTAGCTAAGGGGTACACAGCATGCAGAATAATGGCTCAGAGAACTGAAAAGCCAAGTTTGAACGCTGATAGAGTTAAAATCGTGACGGGCAGATGTTTACTTGGCGCAAAATTGGATCATAAAAACAAATACGAGATGGTGAAAACAAACAGCAAAAGCATTGAATACCGCGTTACATAGTACTCAAAATAGATATTATTTGATTAGTGTACTCCGAGCGTAATTTTGTAAATTCAATCAAAACGGGACCAAAAAAATCAGAGTGGCAACGGTTCAGCAAAACTCCAGCCACGCTACAGTTTTGAAATCAAGTTGGCCACACTGTATACAAGTTTTGCGCACTACATTATTGCGCGCACGAATTGTACGAGAGCTTAGGTACCGGCGTATCAATAATATGTGGGGACGCAGCGATACTTAACCTCGAATCCTGGGAATCTGATCCCGGAATCACTCTTGAAGTCCATAATGACCACGTTATCAAAAGACACCAGCAATTGGCCCTGTAGAAAGTTGCCACAATATCTGCGAGTAAAAAAATGCACTAGAGTCAACATGGAGGACGGGTAGCTGAGAATCTCGGGCGTACTGGGGTGTTAAACAATTTTAATGCCATAATCCTGACGACCATTATCAGTGTCACCATCGTACGCTCCATCGGCGTCAACACCACAACCACGAGACCTATGGTGAATGTAATCGTTTCGTTTGAACTTTCTTTATCAATGTTTTCACAACATTCGGCTTATAAAGTAGTAAAGAAACATTCCACTTTTAAATTAGTAAAGAAACATGCATCAAACATCAACTTGCAAACACCGAAAGACATCTATTCCACATTCGTCTATATTTTAAAGTTTGAATGTTTGAATGTGCCAGGAGACATTAAGACCACGTAAGTCTAGAACCTTGAAGTCTGCAGAAATAACTGGTATTAAACTTACACGTCTGGATAAGTTTCTGATTCCAGCACTCCCATAAATATGGACAGAGTGTCGTACCAACAGTTACCGGCTTCCAGCCGGAAGTTCTTAAATCTCAGCTCAACGAGTGATTTTTCGGAGCACTTGAAAAACAAACGAAATTTGTAATTACTGTAGTCTCTCATTAAAATGCTTAATGAAGTACCCTTTTGCACACTGTGTGGTAGAACGTATCGTACTAGTAATGGTTGACGAGGAGTTAACCGGGTCCAACTGTATTTTTTATTCTTATTTTGTATTAATTTTGTATGTGCGCTTAGCCTACTAGCTACTTCTGCAAGAGGGTGTACATAATGCACATAATGGTGGTGTATTTTTCGAGGGAAATCAAAATGTCGAAATACGCAACCCATGAACCACAGGTCTCCATCTCAGCACATTCTTCACGAAAACAAACCTTTCTGACATTCGAAACGCATCGTGGGGCTGGGCAATAAACAAATAATGCATTTTGGGCAAAAGCTACACTTTTTTGTCATCCACTAGCTCCTCAGCTCGTTGTGCAATAAAAATGTCTTAAGAATTTTTCCTGACAGTGCCACGAAGTAATACGCAATAGTCTTCTTGTACCTCAATAACATAGGTGCAATGAGCATTATTTGGATATCGCCGTGGGAACCCGGGAGAAGTGATGGTACCCGACCGCCTCGTGTGAATCTGGCTGCAGTCTGGGCACACAAGAAACAAACACATCACTGCAATATGACAGGGCTGCGTAGCACAGTTATAGGAATGCTGACAAAAAATATAATTATACAATCAGTGCTCTGAACACTGGTTGTAGAATTTTATTTTTGTCAACATCATTGACGCGATGTTTGTTCGGTTAAAGAGACCAAAGGCACATTCTCACATCATATTATTATCAATGGGTACGAAACAGTCCCCTGGGTGGCAAAATTCTTAATAGGCAATTTACTAATACCGGGGCAGTACCGGTAGATTGTCAGACGTGAATATGATGAAATAAAAACGGTACCCTATTAGGGGGCCTAATCAAACTAGAAGAGTCTTTGAATCTTTGTAATTAGCAGTAACTCTTTAATAATACCACTTACTGACATTTTATGTTTGAAATAGGCATACATTTGCTTGCACTTTTTGTGGCCGGGGAGGGTAGGAGGACACACTTTTGTCTCTCACACCCTGTCTTTTATGATCACTCTCTATCGGCTCTGAACACGGATTTCAAGCGAGTGAAGGCCATCGAAAGTCTCCATGCACTACCGTTACGTACACCTCAAGCAACGTGTACCTGTTGGCTTTTCGAAGGTCTCGCAGTATGGACCCGAGAAGGTTGGTAAGCAGTCGCAGGTGCAGTGCTTGTTTGGTACTCCACCTCGGCGACATCGTTTCCACACGTTCTCTGGTGAGGAGCATTCTGTCGAAAACAAAAACTGGCACTCAGATTGCTGCCGTCAAAGAGACCTGTAACATTCCACGAAGAACGTATACTGGGGAAGCGGCTGACAAATTTTTGAACAAGTTTAATTCCCAGCTTTACACAATATGGAAGCATTATAGGACACTCACTATAGGTACATACCAAAGAGATTGTAGGCGGCGTTGATGGAATACGCGTCAAGACGGGTCAGTTCAGACTGCCTACCCATTTTGAGCCTGTCTCTTGCGTTGTAAGGGAATATGGTCTCCGAAACGCCGTCACGAGAGTAGGCCTACATAAATGGCAAATCGAAGGATGCTGGTAATGTGTACCAATCCACTTGTACTGCTGCCAATGCTCTAAAACTTCAGCATTCAAACCAATTTACGGTGACGGAATTCGGCCAAAATGTCCAAAATTAGCGATGCATAGAAGAAGTCATGGAGATACAGAACACACGGGTTTTTGTATTAGGTTGCTACATTCAGGGCGGACAAATTGAGCGGTCGCCTGACAAACCGCTGTGTTCACTTCTCCAAAATACCGAGACTGCGCGCTCTGACCAATCGGGGCTCTCATTGGGTATGACGTCATGGTCTGGCTGCTACTTGTGTGAGCATGAAATATCGCACAAAATTACCACTTTCTCTTACTGCCTTACGGTACCGCACGTGTGTATAAAAGAGCCTTTATATCCCATAAAGTTGTTGGGAACATAAAAATTAATGCGGCTATTTCAGATGCAAGGATATATCCCACAATTACCCTCCCTGTCCACTGAGGTACCCACTCATAGCTCCTGACTCGAGAGAGGCAAGGTACCATATCCACCTTGAGCAGAAGCACCCCCTCATCGGTTGAAATGAGCTATGTTGGTTGGTAGTGTTCATTTTGCTGGTAGCGACGTGCCCGTAACGAGGGCATTTCATAATAGTCGTGAAGTGCAGTTCCGACCAAAGGAGCAGTCATTGCTAGGAAAATTGTGCCCTCTCTAGGTGCAGTTTGGGGCTCATAAAGTGATTTGCCCAAGGTCTCGAGTCGGAATGCCAAGCTTAATTCAAACCCCGACCACCGCGACATGGGAAAATGGTAATTTCACTTACCAATGCAGCGTAATGCATGACGGAATGGCTGTCGTAAGGCGCTACGATGGGCCATTGTCGCTTCTCAAAATTTTTTTCAAAGCCAGGACGAATGTTGCTCCGTATCACAAAGATGTGGTTATCTCGGTCACTTCTCGTGTGCTCATGGAATCGGCCGAGGGCATGTCCGATCTCATGAAGCATAACCCCGATCTACATTTGGGATATAAAATGTCATGACACCCAATTTTGTCTTTATTACAAAATGTCAGATTTACTCCTAATTCCCTTTTTTAGACAAACTGTATTAGGTTAAAAAGGCATTTTAGAATTTTCGTAAGTACGCTGTTTTATACACCAGCTGTTAAAATTTCTTCATCGAAGAAATCCAATACACTCCAACTTGGGCTTGATCTTTCCACACGCTTTAAGAGACTGTAGCTTTTAAAAATGAAGACAAAAAATATAAAGGGGTGGATTTTTTTTTATACCGGGGAGATCCTTCGTTCAAAGGCTTTCCCATCGTCCACTGTTGTGGCACCGATAATTTCGTCGGAACAGGCCTTGGTGACATTTTTATATCATCACACGCCAAACAAGCTTACAAAATCATACAGGGATGGAACTACCTGTATATAAAAAAGGAAAACGTAAACGATGCCTTCATACCACTTCGCATGCATATTTTTGAAGGTTGATGAAACCACCACAGTTCACACCGACGCAGCCAAGTGTTGCGTAGCATCTACGGAAAGGCGCAAAGTACACAAAAGACAGTTCAATCTGATCCTACGAGCGTCCCGAAAACAACGTTTTTCTGAGATGCTTTGTCGATATAATTAAAGTTATTGGAGAGCGATTACCAACCGCCCTGGATGTAGCAGCTAAGAGCTTCAACACAGCTCATCGTCATTATAAGTAAAAACATGAAGGGGGATCACTTTTAGACATACATGCATTTGGTTTCATTCAAATGTTAATACTGAAAACTGGTTTCTTGTCGATGATCATTTTTACCCAGCTCCTCTTTGTCGGACCGTTAATGGCTGGATCGTACCCACGTATGATCCATCATGTGCTTCCACAAATTGTATGCCTGTCTTCTCCTTGTATTTCTTGATAGCTTTCTCGAATAAGAGCTTTGTGTGTGAACCTGGTGAGAGTAATAAAGATATACATACATCTCGCAATAGTTGTAAAAAAAATATAACTAAGTTGGAGTGAGGCAGGAGCGGAACAGAACACGAAACGAAAATTATGGGAGCATTTTGGGACGTTTCGTAGCGGCGAACAGACCGGTTCACTGAAGGGTGCACCCGGCACGCAAAAAGGTCCAAAAGATGTCCGCCGAGTTCATTAATAAAAGATATAGACTCAAAATATTCTATATTAGAGAGTCCAGAGAGCTGTGAAATTGAGGAATTGGAGACATATGGCACTGAAACTCTGGCCTGGACTTTGGGCTTCCAATTCTGAGCAATTTGGGTGCAATTGGGTCCGAAAGTGGCACCAATTGGCCGTTTTGCAGGGGGGGTTCAAAATGGCTACTTTTCTGGGCAGGGATATTTTCTTAATTTTGCTTCTGTTGAAAATTTCTCAAACATGCATTGGTCAATTCCCCGAAAACTGAAAGGAAAATGAAAGGGGACATGTCGATCATCATTTTTGTGTGTGTGTGCAGCCTGGACACCTGTGAGAGTTGTGAGTATTTTTTAAATACTTATGAAGTATGGGGATTTATCATTGCTGTCATGGGAATTTATTTGTTGTGGTGCACCCTGAACATTAATGGTCCGCCACAGTATGCGCCGATTTTGAGCTAATGTGCGCAGGCTCAAAGTGACTCAACAATTACGAACAGGTCAATCACGTTGAACTGGTAAGTGCGCGGCCATCAAGTATGTCAGAGGTCACCCATTGCAGGTTTTAGCCATTTCGTATCATTGCATCTTGTTTCATTTCCTTTCAAAAGTCTCCCCTTGGGAGAGATGTTTCCAACTTACTGACATCAGCCGCGTACGTGTACACCAGAGTACCGTTGGGCCAACCTTTAAAGGCGGTGGCTCCACTGCGTCGTATACGCGTCTTGTTCTCTGCCGTGGCCTCTTGCACAACCATGTACTCCTCCTCTTGCTCAAGGGTCATAATCATGTCCCCCTCGACGGAGTTGGGAGACGGTGCAGCTTCCATCCGAGCAGCCCGTGTGTCTTCTCTGGCCTGGGATTCCACAACACTTTCGCTGTACGTACCCTCCAGCACCTATAACGGTCAAAAAAATGAAGTCTTCCACGAATAAATAGTTTATTTAAATAGGGGATGGAAAGATATTGATAATATTTTAATTTCGTTTGCGTTGACGTTAGCAATACTTAGATTTCAGAAACAAGAGAAATGAATAAAAAAGAATTAAAAGTGAGGTTAATAAAAAATTGTTGTTTTGCTGAGTTTTCATCAACTGGGTTAATATTTATTAAGGCTGTTTGATGTATTTCTAGTGGTGTACTTTTCGATAAAAATGTCAAAATTTGGATATTATCGTAACATAAATTGTATTAAATGCAAAGCAAAGTTTACAGTATACTGTAAATGTGTATCAGGTTAGACGTTAAGTTGAAATCTGCAAAGATTTCCCCTTCTGTCATAGAAAACCAGGTGAATTATAATTCACAGTTTATTAATGAAAAAACATTGATTCTGAAACCATAAAGGGACCGTGGTACTATTCATTGACCAAGACATTTCACCACAGTGTCTTTATACCTCAGGAATTTAATGGGTAGCAAATAAAATGAAGTTACCAAATGCTTGAAATGCCAACCGATATAATGAACAGAGATTTAAATAATTTTTGGAATAAAATATAAATATCACCAACATCTAACGCGAAATTAGCACATTCTTTTAAAAGAAATTTACTTATGGTACAATTTTTGTATTTTTTATTTTAATGTTATTTATTTTACTTGTATGTATAAATGTATCTCTGACATTTAGGCCTATGCCTAATAAAATTATTGTTACTATTATTATAGAGTTTCCATGCATTTTAAGACATTTTTCCTATTCACAATTTCTTATATTCAAAGTCGTCCAGAACGATATTTGTGTGCTATTGGAAAAACTGCCTTTCATATCAAAGCACCTGGCTGCAACTAAACACCGCGTGGAAAATATTAAGGAATAAAATTTGTCTTCGGTATTGACTACAATGACAACACTCAGATATTAAATTTGTCTTACATAAATTTTTGCAAACTGAAATAGAATAATAAAACATATCTTTGAATTGTGTTGCAAAAGAATTTTTTCGAATAACACAGTTGGGCGTAGACGAACAAAAATCGAATAGTCAAGATGTTTGCTCATGTTTTGCATTTGATTTTACAACATCTGAAATTGCTTGACAATGACGAGAAATAAGTGCATGTGCACTCAATCGATTCGACGGGACGAATTTGAAAATACAAAAGGTGACGTTTTACATAAAATAGCTGACAAACATGTCATAGAACTACGCATACAAAAAGCCACTCCCAATCAATAAAACGCATTTGCGGCTGTTCCTTTGCATCGTCCCCACGGTCCGCCAAGGCCAGTAACGAACACGAGATGACAAGGCGTTGCCCGGGAATGAGCAGTATAGGCCTACGCGTGATAAGACTGTGTGATGACAATTGTGGGCGACTGCAATAATTATCGTTGAAACGTTAATCCCACCTTTTCTGTGTACTGTTTAGGCTTGTATGGTGGAGTGAACTTACGAAAATGACACGGCTTATTCTGGAGAATACAAAAAATTGTCAATGTTTATAAATTTGAGATTGGAAAATAAAAACAGAAAAACATCTCTTCAATTGGTACAGTACTTTAGCCATCCCCAACCCTAACCCTAGCCAACCCCAGCCCTAACCCTAACCCTAGCCAAATTTTCTTTTCAGGTTTGTTAAACCTCACAGTGAGTAATACATGATACCTACGCCCCCATACAATCACATTTTTCTCACCCTTTTAGCACAATGCCGCAGGCGATCTTCCCCAACTCTCCCAGTGTACAATACAAAGCCGTGGCTTCAACAGAAGCGGAAACTCGGGAATATGTTACACATCCACAATTAATTTAAGGATTGGTTTTCGGCACTGCTCTCCACACAGATTGCCTTCGCCCATTATCCGCTATGAGCGTTGAGAGGCTTGTAAACAATTTTGGTACCTTAAATCGCCAACTGCAAATTATTGGTCTCTTTCAAACAATTAAACAACTCAACAAGGAAAACGTCTCTTGGTATACAATTTTCTGTCTACATAAATAACTACGCCAGCAGGTCATTTATAAGACGAACAATGGCAATTCAGATTCCTCACAACACCTCGTTTTAATCATACATTTTAGCAACGAATGAAGTCGTGGTAAGTTCACCCGAAAATAGCTATGGGCGGTTTTAATAATTAGGTCTGAGCCCCTACTCAGTGTTACACTTTCTGATATCATAGCAGCGCATTATTTACAAGAGATCAAACATTTAAGGAGTTTAGAATTATCTCTTTATCGTCATTTTGACACCAATTTTATGAGATACACCGTTCAACCCACGCGCATATTTTTTCAAATGTTACGTTAGTAACAAATACATTCTCTTTGCATTGTGATGCTCAACGAATGCGGCTGGCACACATGTAGCTTTCAACTTCAAGTGACCGTCAATGTAAGCAAATACGATGGGGTGCACACAAATTCTTCAAAAATTCCCAGGTAATAAAGTATTTGAAACTTGAATCGTTTAAAAACTTATGTATATTTTGATATTTAGAATTGTAGTCACTGAGCAGATTAGATATTTAGGCGAATAGGTTAAAGTGCTTGTCTGAGATTTTTTGAAATCGTACGTATTTTGGAGTTTTCTTACAGGCCTATAGTAATCCAAAAACCTACAAAACTAAATAACTCATTTTCTTGGTAACTAAATTATTTGAGACAGAAGTTGTTCAGGAATTTTTTTTAGTCACTTACTGAGATTAGATATTTATTGATCTGAAATATATCTGCATTTTGAGACTTAGTTATAAAGTAAACGAAGTAAATGAATGCCTACCTTACTAAATTAACAACTCAGGAATTATTGTCAAACTTGAGGTTTTTTAGGGATTAGTGTTCAGAAATTATGTTAAAGATTTAAATAATTTTTTCCTCCTCAGTAGTCAACCTCTTCCCTGCGTAGTAACAGGGTGGGAGGTGCAACCCCCAAAACGTTACGGAGACGGGGTTTTTCTTAATCTTTCATGACACAAAATGTGGTTTCTGATAGTTCTTAAATCACTACACAGCACCTGCCGCAGATTACATGTAACATTGTAGTCACAATTTTGCTTGGCATAAACATAATAGACTACAACAACAGGCATCGTGAATGCTTGTCACTGCCTGCTCGAGTTCAGAGAAGAAAGAAAGGTACCTTATACTAAAACTTTAACCTTTTTACTCTTCAAATGGAAATAAGAAATAAAGCCTTACGTTGGACGCTCGTCTATTTTTCTGGCCTGTTTCTCCTTGTCTGCTGGAGATTTCGTTACATTGCACCCGTGTTTTTGAATCTTAGGAAAGTTAATTATTTACCGTATAGTTCACGAACCATAACTCCATTCCCATGACTCGGCTGCATAAGGGCCTAATTCATATCTGTTGGGCGTCGTTCATAGATCGTGAGCAGAGAAATCCAAGGTGCATCCAGGACTTGTGGTTTCGGAGGGGACTCGGATCGAAATTAGCCTCACCCCAATAGACACCCCCCCCCGCAAATCCAGATAGCCTGGGAAACAAGGCCCCTGGCGGTACCGTGATCTACTTTGTGCGGGTTTTACTGGCTGTAGAAGCTCAGAGGACAACCCACTCAAGTATTTAAATGCCCTTTGAAAGGAATATGGGCTCTGAAGCCGCAAGAAATGATGCCGAGGCTGCCGAGCAGTCCCAGGAGTCTAAGGTAAAAAACATTGAAACGCATCGCAGAGTTTTAAGGTTCCCCGGTTGCACCTCAGGGGACTGGTATTTACGGCTATATCGAGGGCCCGTATAGTTTAAAATGTAGGGATATGTTTTGTCGTATGGTCTTCTAAATAGTTTGAAAAGGAAAACCTAAGGGGTGCTACTGGCAGAAAGCTTTGAAAGTTTGCTGTCGGAAACACTAAAATCAATAAATTTTGTGCCTGTTGTTGGAATTCGTCCATTTGTGATTTCGATATACTCACCCCTTGAACACTTGACGTAGCAGCGAATTCATTACGTCTCATCCTATCATTTGCGACCACCACAACAAAACCTGCTAGCATTACCAGGAGCATCGGCTTCATGGCGAAGAGGTTGAACAGATGTGACAACCAGGTATAAGTTTCGTGTCGGTACTCACTGTCGTGTGGAACAGCCCGCAAACATCGTATACAACTGCTTATGAAAGCCACTGCTCAGCGGCCGCAGTCGTTTCCCCAAGTCACGTGTGGGTCATTAGTCACGGTTTTAGCCAATCAGTGCTCAAATTGCAACCTGAATTTCATATGTACAATCAACAGCCCGCAGACAAACATCCCCCGCTAACCGAGTAAGCTCAGTACCGTTCGCAAAGAATTTCCCGCATGCACTGTAAAAAGGCTGGGCAATTTTTGCCCAACATTGAGTACCAGGTGAATCACTTAACTGTTGGGCTAAAAAAAACCACTGTGTAAAAAAGTAGTACAAATAACATTTTTTTTAACCACTGTTTGGTAAAATGAGACAAATTTGCGCATATATTAGGAGAGAATTAACGCGGTTGGGTATTTGCCCAACAATTAGGCGATTCACCTGGTACCCAACATTGGGCGAAAAATTGTCCAGCGTTTTTACTGTGTATTCTGTAGTTCCACGGCAGCACCAGTGGTGTGGGCTTTTCATTGGTTCTTGGCGTACTGAAAACGCGTTCGCAATGGTAATGGTACGGGGATCCAGCCTAGTCTTTACTTGAAGTTAAAACTGGGCAACCATTCAATGTAAAACCACCGTAAGCTAGGCTGCTACTACACTCACAGGAAGGCTGGATCAGAACTGCAACGAGTTTCGATGACTGATGTAACGTTGACAATGACAGTGACACTGTTCTTCAGTGGGTACTATAGGTTATCCCCCGGAGTGGTGAAGATCACGAGGTGTTTAAAAATCGGAGAAAATCAAGTTTGAGCAGCAAACCTATTTGTTGGAACGTGACTCATGTATGCATATAGAGAATATTACGTAGAAACCACCCCCTCCTTAACGGGTACACTCACGGTAGTCTAAACCTATATTTTCTTGTAAAACTCCTCCATTCCTAAAATTAAAAATCCTATATAACATTTTATTTGATTATTGGGCCCATGAAAGTTATACCTTTAATGACCTAAAATGGCCGGTCGGGATGAAATATTTTGCGGTGGGGACTAAGGGATATAGAATGGGGGATGACGTGCCCCGGCGGCGGAATGGTTTTCGAAGGGGGAAGGGCAGTTGTTACCAGGCCCTTCAAGTTTAGTCGACAAGTGAGGGGCTGTGACCCCTTCTCCCTGCTTCCGCCGCCAGTGACGACGTTAATTAAAGCAATGGCTCACATGGAAATTTGAATGGGGGATGCCATATTATACTAGGGGGCGTTCTTCGATGAGTCAGATGCAGAGATAGCTATTGCGACTGCACTTAAGTGCATGTTGCGATATGAGTGTCTCAGTTGTTGGAACCTTACTGGTGGATTATGCGTCAGTGCCATGTGGATCATTAGCACACATATAGCTGCATGCTGTACTGCACACATAAATGAACAAGTTTCCTTAACCACAGAACAAAGGAATGTCCACACTTTGTATGTAAAACAGGTATGTGTGTGGGGGGGTCAATCCCCCCCCCAAAAAAGTGGATATAAGCACCCACCCAACCCCCATGGTTTGACGTTCCCCGTCCGTACCCCATTGCCTTTTGTGGGGCTATAGGCCTACACCTCAAAGAAGAAGACTCCATGCAAGTATGGTTCTTGTTTTAGAGCGTACGGTTCAGGGCTAAACATAGATATTAAATGGCTTTACCATCCTTGACAACAACATATAATCATTAACTCCCCCCCCAACAAAATTTCCTTTGCCATCTCCTCAGCAAAAAATCCTGCATCCATCCTCAGAGAAATTCATGAGGACCACAGTCTCGAGTTTTTTGTTCCACTTGGCACCAGAAATAGATTGAACAGTAGCCAAAAGACCCAGCACCCCTTAATTATAGCCAAATTGGGGCGAAGTCAATCTTAAAACCAATATCCGTCAGCATCCATTTGGTTATGAGAGACATTGGCCTGAGTTTTTCAACACAAGAAGGTAGCCAAAAGACCCCATTTCGGCTTCTAAATGGGCAAAACAGTGTCTTCCCTGTGGATAGGAACAGTTCCCAGCCTAGTAAAGTTCAAGCACCAGTTTATGCGGATGTTAGTTGGTTTATAATTACGCTGTTCTTAGGCTGGGACCTGATCACATCCATAGGATATACCCGCTTTGAGCTTTGAAAGGGTGAACATGAACAGTCTAAGTAGGTTTAACATGCTATCATGAAGCAGTGAAATACCAAAGGTTGACATCAAGCTGAAACATCTGTGAGCCTTATTGATTGCGCCGGTCTTCACTGGCAAATTACCTGCGTCATTCCTTTCGATGTCAACGTTTACACTGACCGAGATACATTATAATGTGAACAAATTTAAGGTGGAAACTTCCAAGCGACTTCATCATGTGGGTTTTAACACCACATCGACAAAATTTGTCACCACATCGACAAAACTTGTGAGCTGAGGATGACGATTTCCCAGACTAAATTAACTCACGTGACCCCCGGGAAGTCACTGGTTAGCGACTGCAACCACTATCGCCGGCGCGAGCCGCGGCGGCCAAAGTCGGGGATTTCCCTAATACCTGCAAGATGTAGATACCTAGACGTTTACCCGTGCTATACATAAGGACTCGTCTATTGGTACCCTTCTGGCAATTTGTATTATTGAGAAATCTGATGAGAAATACCGTCGCTGTGACGTGTAGCCTGCAAAGTTGGCGGAACGGGCTGCAGGCTCGAGGAGCGTAAATATTCCTTTCAGTTTGGGGCCTATACTCACGGCAAAGTAAGTATATTATATCCTTTGGAAATGGGAGATATTTGACCATCACGTACTTGCTACTATACATTGTTGCAAAGAAACAGATTCTGACCGTGATGCGCATCATGTTCTAGCCCCACGAGTGTGGCACGGACTCTTACTCCCGCCCCATCCTAAGGATGGAGCGGGAGTGAGAGTCCGTGCCACACGAGTAGGGCTAATTATGTTCCTGCTAAAACTGTCTGGGCTTTATCCTTAACAACATGCTTACACGTACACATATTTGTCAATAATGCTTCAACCAACAGTAAAAAGCCACTAGAGTTGGCACTACAGTGCCACTGACAGGATAGAGAAATTTTTTTGTTGTTGTTTATTTACCAAAACAAATTTTATCCCTGCTTGCAGATCAAGAACCTTGTTTTTGTCACAATGGGAAAGAAAACGCCTGCTCAGAAACTTCTCGTGGGGAAGGCTTTCCTGAAATACCTCAACGAAACCAATCAGAGTATCTGTTTTGGGAGAAGAGAGCTATCAGAGATCTACGCAAATAACTACAAGCAATCTCATGGAGCTGCTTGCAAAGGTGTATACCTTTACATGGTCTTCACTTTTGCATTGTTTTATTTTGTTTCTAATTAGTGTTGGATTTGACTCATTTTTGTGTTTGTGTGCCCAAGCGTGGTGTACATGACATAGTGTGGAGTTACGCACAAAAAGAAATCTACGTAAATGATTTGGAGTCTTTTTCTGTAGATGTGGGGACATATTTCACCTATTTTATGGGGACCAAAATGTTACTGGGACACAGAAATGTCCCCACCATGCGATTCAACTTTGCCTAATAAAAGAAATTGTCCCCTTAATGCGGTGAATGCCTACCCCTTCTCTGAATCGTCAGAAGCATTTTGGGGTTGGGGTTAGCCTTGGCAAAACGAATCTAGGAACTGTCCGGGAAATCGTCAAAAATCCAGCTTGAAGGAGTTATCATAGTTGGACAAAAAGAAGCGTTTTCCTCAAGTTTCCTTAACCATGGGAGAACAAAGGAATGTCCACACTTTGTATGCAAAACAGGTGTGTGTGGGTGTGTGTATGTGACATGTGCTTTTATTTGTTTTATCAGTCCTTTCTCCCTGCTCCACAGCTGCTCTGTGGCACATGAAAGGCCCAGGAATGCATTGATTTGAGTAACGGAATGCATAATCCTTTTGTTAGTCTATGTGCATGGAATTTGAAACAGTCGTGTGTTTCAGTCTGGCGGATGCTGTCTGTGCTGTGCAAGGGTAATGAAGGTTGTCACGGAGGGCTGCACAGGAAAGCTGTTTGTGGAAGCTAGCTACAGTAGGTGTTGCCTTGGTGCAGTAACACTCTATAATCTGCTCCAACTGGTAACAAGACAGGTCATGTTTTTATGTGGAAATGACGGTCCCTTTGTGGGAACTCACCTAGCAAACATGCAGGTGTATGCACACATTTGGCATGGGATGTGTTTACCATGCTCGACCAATTTATGTTGGAATACAGTGTACAGACTCTGGGTGTGTGCTGTGCGCACCTGCACTGCACCAGCCCATTTGAAAAACTTGCCATCAGCCTGTCTCTCCTTTGCCTTTGAGGGCACACTTCAACTCAGGGCAGATACTGAAACGCACGAGACTCTATTTGAAATTTGATTATAGCCTGCATTTAAAAGACTTGCCGGAAAGAGTTCCATGTACGGACAACAATAATTTTCCCTTAAACTGTTATAACAGCCATCAGAAAGTGATAACATGTTCTAAAAAGTGAAATTTTTCTAAAAAGTGAAATTTACCTCAGAAAATTCTGAAGCATTTATTTAGAAACACTTTTTTTGAGACGTACAAGTCCTAGGTTTATACACAGGTTCTCAAGTATTGTCCTTATGTGGAAATCTTTACCAACTTGCCTACGTGGCTCAGGCCAAACAAAAAATAGCTGTGTTTCCAGTTACCCAACCCAACCTAGAAAATCATGTGGAACCTATATCTTTTTATTCGACAAATCAATAACAGATAAAAACTTACGGTGCCTTGCCCCAAGCCTAATTTTGTGTACATCAACCCGTACATTGTATTGTTTTAATTTTTTTTTGCATGAGATGGACAGCTCTTGTGTGTTTGTATTTCAACAACCAGCTGCTTTACTACTCAATCACAGTGCTGATATGTAATATTGATATGCACATGTAGAGTATTAATCTGACATTGACTTAAAACCTGTTACAAATATATGCCCCCCCCATAAAAAAAAACAGACCATCAAAATTTACAGTAAAAACATTTTACCCAACTAACCACCCTAATTTATTTCTCAGTGTAATAGGAAACACAACTATTTTTTGTTTGGCCTAATGGCTGTAGCCATATAATGGCTGTGAAAATGAAATTAACTGATTTCATGCTTTCTGTTGTCTGTCTCAGGAGTCAATTTTTCTTCCATCCTTTTTACTCTACGGATGAACGGCATGTTGAAGTTCAAGAGTGACCAAGTTCACATCACGCCCGGCTTCCTTGCCAGGGACCAGTATTCAACACTGAAATTGCACGAACTGGATACAGCCAATAAGGCGGCTGCATCCCGTCACCCATTTTACTGTGCTGACTGTGACGTGAAGGGCAATTCTTTGTTGTCATTCCGAGGCCACCTGATGGGAAAGAAACACCTTCAGCAAATGAGTTTCAAGTATTTGAAGAACCAGAGGTAATACATGAGAACCTGGAACTATCTTTTAAACATTTATTGGGTGTGGCGCCTCTGGAATGTGACAAACTATGCAGAGTGCTAGAGCATTAACATGTAAAACAAAATCAACTTTTCTCACTTCTTAGTTCCAGGCAAAATTCTTGCGTGAGGTAAAGGCAAGAGCCCAATTTTATGGCACTGGTTAACAGTTAGCAGAAAAGTCATGCTCACTATAGCAGGAAATTTTGCCTACCGTAAGCGCCATTTCATGGCAGTGCTCGGCATGGTTATGCTTACGGTTGTGCACAAACAGAGATTTGTGTAATTGCTACATCAAGCACGATTCTCCTCTGAGATTAGCGTGCCTTTTGCCATGCTTATTGCTTGTGATCTTCATGAAATACATAGAGCCTCTGTGTGTAGACAAATTTTTAACAGTGCCTTGAAATTGGGCCATGATCCTCAGTATTTCCAAAGCCAAGTTTATGGTCTTAACTGTATTTTCAAAGGAACTCTGTTTTCAGTTGAGATTGAAGCCAAGTAACTTCATTTGGTAGATAGACTGGTACATGTTATTAATTATGTGGCACGACAATAGAGAAATGTATTAATTTGATACGTCATACAGTTTGCACAGTTTTGTACATCTGTGAATTGACTCCGAAATTTTTATCAGATTTTCCAAGGGAAAAGAACCTGTGCAAGTTTTAATCCTAGCTTCCTTCTTTCTCCATCATATGCTCTTTGTCATATTGATGTACATGCATTTTTAAATGAGAGTGACAGTTATTTGTTAATAAATGTCAGGGATATAATGATAAGCAGTCGCAATGGCATCCGAGTGACCAGTGACTACGACGATGACAATGGGACAATCGCATTCAGCATGGATATCAACTCCACACAGACGTTTGTTCTCACGGTTACCAACACCAGGTATGTCAGTGAGGATCCACCTCGATAGCTGTTAAATGCTCCATTAGGTCACATGATAGTTCTGCTTCCTATCGCATTGCATGTCAAAACAGCGTTGGTTGGTTGGAGAAAAACTTTTGGCACTTTTTTATACTGATGTATTGTGCAGCTAACCGTGGACTGGTTAAAATAGCAATTACAAGAGAGGTCAGGTGGAATTTGTTTGAAATGAACAACACGTTAAAAAAAATTAATAAGACCAATGAACTTTTTTGTACCACTTTCAAACTACAATGGACACATTTATTTCCAGTTTTACGTTATCCCATAATTTTCTCCCCAAAAATTTGCATCTTGCCTTCAAAATAGGGTAGGTTGGGGAAGAAGGAAGTATAACTGGGTTTTTTTGGGGGGGGGGCTAAGGCAGGCTTTTAAGAGAAACTCTTATATGTAAAATGCTTGCTTGGAAAAACATGACAGAGGTCATCCTGCATGACATGAAAAATTACCCCGCAATATGAGTCCATACACAAACTGTGCGTCTTCTTACGCTCATCCCCCATGATATGTGTGTGTGCATTATGATGACCTGGGCCAGGCTTATATCATCAAAATTCATGACTTTAACTCTGCCAGATCCACTCTGACATACCACTCGATTCATTTGGTTCCAAATGTAGGTGATCTGTGACAGCACAGAATTCGAAATTTTCTGCCCCAGACAATATGCATGATAGTGCTCCCATTTGATGTTACAAACAAAACCCTTTCCTTCCCTTTGAAAAGTGATTCAGCACAGAATAGTTTCCTGGCCTGTTTGCTGCTGAAAGCCCAGCCTGGGATCACCTTGACAGATCTCCCAGACAATGGAATTCTACAACCTGGTGAGTAGGAACTTGATGCAAAACCAGTGTTATGCACTGTTAAGATTGGGGTTTAAAAAACATAATAACGCACGAGCCACAAACGGTCTGCTTGATAGTGTTGAAGCACATCCAACTCTGAATTGCAGTGCCCAACTTTTTTTGCACCGCAGAAATATTTTCTAATGACGTTAAAGGAACATTTGCTCTTTGGAATTACATTGATTTCTTTTGTAATCCACAGGACAGAAATGCTACGTTCAAGTTCTGGTCAAATCTGATTGCCTCGGCGTGCTGCAAAGCCCACTTTTGATGGCCTTCAAACCTAGCAACGAAAACACAGTAAAACACATTCCTTTCTGCCTAAAACCATCTTCAAAGTGCTTAAATTATCCCTTTCATCATTAATTTCTGGCATCTCCATTTTTTTCTGAAATCTTTTTATTATATTTTGTTTGAATTAAATTTTTTCAATTTGGTCAGAATTTCTAGCAACATAACTTTTTTTTTTTGACGGTTCCTTAAATTATCCCTTTTCCCCCAGAAACAACAAAAATACAAAGTCCCAATATTTTTGGAATTCAAGTGTTCAAAATTGATCTAAGCTTCCCCCTCCCTGAAAAAAAGCTTTGATCTAGAGCTTACTATGCCAAGCTTGTTAATGTTAAAAATACATTAATTTTTCTCTTCTAGGTTTTCCAGATTCTTCGATTCCTGAAGGTTGAAGTGATAGGTGACATAGCAGCAGACATACCCCCTTCAGTGCCTTATGAGCGGCCATCAAGGAAGTCACTCAGGCAGGCCACAGGAGAAATTGTTGATGGAGTGCCACCTCCTCAGTGAGTTCAGCGCATTTCTAAAACGTCATTTACATGTCCTAGAGTCAGACACTACGGGTGTGGTAGCTTGTCATATTTCCCTATGACTGCTTCTTGGAATTACACACAAGTCAATGGCTGTGGCTACAGTGAGCTATGCATCATCGCAAAAAGCAGCCAATTAAGTAATTTGGACACTGCCGTTAACGGGACAGCTTTGTTAATTATGCAAGGTTGATTGTAGCTAATGATGCTGGACTCTGTCTAAATTTAGGAAGCAGCGAAGTGCCAACTGTAACCCCTTTTCGTTTTAAAAAGTCATATATTTTTAACCATAAAACAATACCGTGCCGGGAAAGTCAAACGTAGAAGAGTACCATCGTCAAGTTTTAAAAAAGAGTGCACAAGGCCGGTGTAATACATTCTCGCCAACTGACCAGGAAAAATCATTTCAAAGACAGATCATCTTGTGACAACTCACATCAGATTTCAGTGTAAACGAAAAGCTGAGTTTTTTTCTCTGTTTATCTTTGATCCCTGTCAGAACCAAGAACAGCGTACTGAAAATGGGAAACCTGAAGCCCTACTTTGTGCCAAGTCACCTGCGTTATCAGATTAACACCAAAGACGAAATGGAAGATATCAAGTATGGAATGAATTTTCTCTTGTACCATGAAAATTGTAGAAGAAAGATTGTTTTGAAGACTCAATGATGATACATTTTGAGGGTTATGTAATGAACTAAAGGTTTGTTTTATGAAAGTGAATATGAATTTGGTGTCATGAAGAAATTGTCATGGAAGTCTCCAAAGTTGAAATGTGTTAATCTTTTGCATATTGAAGCATATGTTTTGCTGCAGTGTCTCAAATGTCTCTTCAAATGAAGGAAGAACATTGTGAAAACATGACTTTGAATCATAGACTTTCCAGACATCCGTTCTGTCATTTTCAGCCATTTTCCATAGACGCCAGTCACAACAAAGTAATTCAGAAATGTGACTTAGGGAAATTCATTCTCATAATCATTTGGTTTCATTGTTTTTTAGCAAACGCCTCGAAGAACCTCTGTGCTGGGACAACTATGCTCGCAAGCTGTCGAACCTCTTGCATATAGAAGAATGTCAGATGGAGGTGGACATCCGACGCTACGACATCAACGGTGCCACCATGAAGCAAGAAGGAACCTTCCTCAAACTGAAAGTGAGCAGCGGTACCATTTGGGACAACTGCACAAAAGTGGTTTCGAGTTGCTTTCTTGAAGTTAATCGGCATTACTTCAAACAGTTGCATGTGCTATGATCTAAAGTTGGGGCAAGAAGTTTACATACACCTGGCAGAACAAAAACAGTTTTCCTTGATTTTCACAACTTCACTCTTTCCTACCAACTTTTCTTTTCACGAGGACAAACAAGATGGGTCTCTACTTAATGTACATGGTGTATGCATCAAATAAAAACACTCAGAGATATAGGATTTATATTTACTAAAAAATCCAAATTTTACATACTCTGACCCTATTATTTAGTGCCACTTTCTGTATTTTTGTCACATCTCATGCCGCAGTGGACCACTTCCTGAAGTGTTTTCAAGTGACAATAAGGGAGTAGAAGTAAATGTTCACAAAATGATTTTTCAGAAATATTAATAATTTTAACCATAATAAATGCCTCTGAGTATTTTCAATTGAAATACACACTATGGACATTTTTGAGACACAGTTTGTCTGACCCTGTAAAGTAAAAGTTGGCAAGATTATTTCGAGCAGCAAAAAAATTAGGAAAACTGTTTTTCTACCAAGCATTTGTAAAGTTTTTGCCCCAACTGCATATTAATTTGTACTGGGGGGCTCCTTATTTGGTGAATTAAGGTGTGCAGAGACTCTTTTGGGCATGATAATTTGAGTGAGAAAAATTTGTGGTATGGGAGAAATCAATAAACTCTACCTACAAATGGCCATGGTCGGGAATCAAACCCCACAGCCACGGCGTTGAGAGCTAAATGATACATGCAGTAGCCACTTGTCCCTTAATGTTTTAGGAATTACGCTATTTAGCTTTTCATGACTGAGAGAAGGTACTCATTCTCTTAGCAGGGATTGGAGGATGACATGTGTCATTGCTCCCTATTGATCATGGTTCATCTTAGATGGGTTTTAATCTTTGCATTTCCATCTCTTCCTTCAGTTTTTGCTCCAATTCCACTCCTTGTCCCGAGCATAGCCCTCATCACCTGCCAGTGTCCATACCTCACCATTTCCCCCACTCTCTGCAGGTTCCAGGGCTTGCTGAGAATCGTCCGTCAGTTCTGAGGGGGGACCACCTCTTTGCCCGTTTTGTGATTGACAGATCTAATCCACACCCCGAGCAGGTCAAGACCTACAAGGGCTATGTCCACCGTGTAGAATTGGAGGAGCTGGTGCTTGGCTTTTCAAAAGAGTACGTCACGTAGAAACAGTGTCCTCGATCATCACCACCCTCTGTATCCTGTTCCTTTGACCCTGCCTCCCCGCCATCTTCACCATTAAAACCACAGCATGGACATGAACTTCGTAGTATATATTACCTCCGATTTTTGGTAGTAGAATGTCTCGAGCAAGTTAGTGTTCTTACCTCACAGCATTATTTTGCCCATGTGAGTTGGGCTCTTCAAAATTAACGTTGACTCAGTTTTGCCCCTTATGAGGACAGACAAATTTGTTGGTGGCACCTCCACTTCTTTATTAAAAGAGATGCGGTTTCGTTTTTGCCAACCTCTTTGTTTGTTATTGACTGGTAATTGTCTTAACAGAATGTGGCCCATTTCCATTCATGCTCAGCTCCATTGAGCGTGCCCCCATTTTGTGAATTCTGGGAGCTCCCTTTTCCTTAAATGCTGGATCTGCCGCTGTTGGTTGCTTTGCACCTTGAAGGCCAATTTGTCTGGATCTCCTGCATGGGTATGCAGCAACTTTACGAGTGTGCATTGGTTTTGTAATGTGTGACCTGTATATAATGTCATAATTACAGGACAACTCAACGCCCATGGCTGTTCTCAGCCTGTGTCTAGATGTTGTGGCTGCAACTGAAAATAACATATTCACCTATGTAACCACTGGCTAGCAAGTGAAGCCACTTTCCATACCTGTGCACTAATCCTAGCCATAGCCGATGAATGTTCAAATTACATGTAGTTCTGGCTGTCAGCCCATAGGGGTTATTTTCAATGTGCTGCTGAGCAGGAAAGTTCTATGCCATTTTAATCACTTGGTAATGGCATTATTTTTGGCCGGAAATTTCAATTTAAAAAAAAGGCAAGATAGGGCTGCCAACTTTTGATGTATAGCCAAATGCCAAAAAGTCATTTGAACAGTATTTGTACGATATTTCTTACGACAGTCTTGCTATAACACTCTTAAGGTGCACCCACAGAGCGATATATGCTACCACAACAAGCCATGTACAGCCACTAAGTTCAAGTTCAACGCTTGATCCTGCATACTTCTCAAACTATGTGTGTCTTTACAAAGCAAACGTGGGATTAGTATGTTAAGACTTGCCAGCTATGCCTGTGCATGCAGACAGACAGATCGTTTTTATCTGTCCTCTGACGCAAAGTGGTTATGTCAAGAAACACATTTTACAGGTGTAGGTACGTAGGTCTGGAGCTGTAATATTCTCGGTAGTGTTTTACATTTTTCCTTTTTTAAAACAAATCTTTGTATTCCAGGTTCTTAAACCGCTATGCCAATGGGATCAAGGTCGACATCGAGTTTACCTTCAATCGCTTTCCCCTCCGCCTGCAGCATTTTGCTTTGGAAGAGGCACCCAAGCATCCTGACATCCAGAGCGTGCTATTTCCCGAATCCCCTGGAGTGAAACCCCTGCTTTGCTCCCTGACCAATGAAAGGTATTGGCGTGCATCGATTGCTTCATTTTACAAGTTGGATACTTTAAAAAACCTTTATGGCCAGTACCTATTAAGCCACCATGTGACCAAGATGCCTTTTTTATTGCTGAAAATGTGCTTGTTATAGCTGATAAGGCCATTAATTAATCAGTGCACTCTAAGGAAAATAAGCTTCGAGCATCCCCTGGGCCATGAGCTTATGTGGATTTTGATTGAAAAAAGAGGATCTTTGACTTGACAAGGTTTATTCATACCTGTGAATTTGTATATATATACAAAATATATCCCCTTTTCACTTGAAATGGTCCGGAATTAACTGACAGTCAGAATGGGCAGTGTCTTTATCAGAATGGAGCTTTCCATGATAAAAATTCAAAGTCACGTAATTTACATTTCAAAACATTTGATGTTCTGTTGTCACATCAGTGACAGTCTTGTGATTTACGATTGTTATAAGTTAATCTTAGGTTAGACGGTGAGTGAATGGGGGTGTTGAGATGCAATTTTCAATTCTCATTTATAGCATAACGGAAATTTCTGAAAAGAAAATTATATTTTGACAACGTTTCTAGTGGCGCCTGGCATCGCCATGGCTGCAAGTCCATGTTATATGCAGTTTGTGCAAAGTTGACAACAGTTGAGGAAGCACGGACCAATTAGTACCTGTAAGAAATTGAATCAGAAGTACTGTCTTATGTGTCTTACATTCACAGTCAGTTTGCTCACAGTCTATATGACCAGAAGCTAGCCTCAAATACAGAGCAAGTCAAGGCCATCCAGCATATTCTACAAGGAACCTCTCGCCCAGCTCCATATCTGGTGTTTGGACCTCCAGGCACCGGCAAGACTGTTACCATTGTTGAGGCCATCAAGCAGGTAGAACTTTATCTTAGAAAGCCCAAAATACACCCTTGAGAAAGATCAGACTTGAATCTGTGACCTTTGTGAACTTGGTGCAGAGAGATTACATGTGTAGAAAGTAATCAACAGGTAATTGACAGAACAAACGGCTGAAAAGGGTTTGTTTCTGCACTTATGCAAAGTTAAAGAGATTTTGTGTGGTTTTTATTGAATTGAGTTTTATTAAGCTCAAATGTTTGGCTCTTGAGAATCATTTAATTCATAATAAAATATCATTTTTCAACTTTTCACAACGTTGTTTGCCCGTTTTTTTAAAGTAAAATAATCATGTCACTTTCTGCCAACAAAGAGTGAAAAATAAACAATAGCATATTTGCATAAACATCTATTTTAATTCTTTTTTCTTTTTTTCTGAGGAGCCAGTTTAGTATTCCAACACCGCATGCTCGGTATGAGGCTATTCGGGGAACAGCTAGGTGTGTGATTGATAGTCTCTTGCTGTCAGCGTAGAGCTATACACTGACTCGCATGCACTTTGTTCCCGAAAGACCTTGGCTTTTTGAAATTACCAAAATGGCTCATTCAACTTCAATACACTAAAGTTGCTTCTGTGTGCTCCATTGAATATCTCATAGGTTTACAAAAATCTGCCCAGCAGCCGCATTTTGGCCTGCGCCCCTTCCAACAGCGCAGCTGATCTGATCGCTAAGCGGCTTCTGACTGGCACCGGTACCCCAGTCATCGTGACAACACTCTTCAGGGTCAACGCCCTGAGCAGAGACTGGAAAACGGTGGACCAAACCCTGAAGGTGCGTGAACATGTCAAGAGAGAGAGGTGAAGTAACATAGACTGAGAACCAGTAAATTTATCCTTTCCCTGCCCAAGTATTCCCTCAAGAAGGCAGAAGCCATTGGGTGATCATTTCTGTAGGGCAAGTTCTGGCTGGGCCAGTGGGATTGGCTCATGGCTAATAATCAGATGGTGAGAGGTTCGATTCCAGCGGTAGGTCATAAGTTGTGGCCTTGGGCAAGCCATTTCACCTTTACTTGTCTCTCTCCATCCAAAATGTATAAATGGGTAATGGCATAATGCCTGAAGAGAAATCTGCAATGGACTGGTATCCCATAGACTAGAAATATTCTCAAGTGTTACATGCCAAAGGAAACTGAAGGGAATAAACAGTGGCAAAGACTTTTTTCCCACAAATATTGGTCATGCGCCCTGCGCTTTTGTGTGTATTGTGCATTTTGGAAAACTTTTTCAAAATGGCACGTAAAATGTCTGGACTCTTGAGGTCAACTCCAGCCGATTTGTTGTTCCATTAGGAAAAAAACTGCTGCAACTACAACAAGATGACAGGGGATAATTTCTTCCCAGTCAAGGAGGAGCTTATGGAGAAGCGTGTTCTAGTGACCACCCTCTGTACAGCTGGAAGGTTGGTTGGTGACAGATCGGGGGGGGTTTAGAAACCGTCCTCCATCAAAATTTTCCCAGATATTGTCAAAGTGTAGTTTTTATTTTTTGTCCTGAGCCTTCAGGATTTTTTTCTCGTAATGTTGTATCATCAATTTTTACACCTTTTTTTTAATTGAAGATTTTTTTAAATTGTACTCTGCCAGTTCATTTGTACTTGCATTTTTGGATGGTTAATATTAATTCTTGGGGGAGGTAGGGAGGCACTCAATGTTCTCTCAATATTTTATATCTTTTCCCTGTATCTATACCTATTTGTCCTCCAATTTTAACTTTTTCTTTTTTCGATGTTTGATTTTTTATTGGATTTTTAATGTAATTTTTCAGGTATTTTTAAGAATGAGGAATCTTTTTCTGTGGATGACTCCTCTGATGTATTTGTATTTTTGTACATTTGTGTAGTTGTGGTAATGTTTATATTACAATCTTGACGTATTTCTTTTTCTTTTTAATGAGGGCCCCAAATGATCAGTTTCTGCTAGATGGGTTACCCTTAATAAAGAAGGTCTAATTAAAAAGAATAAAAGATTCTGTTTGCACTGGATGCCCACTTTTCCTGTACAGGTCAGTAGACTATTTGGTCAGTAGTATGTGGGAAGTATAGTTCCAACCACTAGCCAGTGGCTTTCAGAGGTGCAGTGTCATTTTCAGCCACAGTCAAAACATTCTGACATGGCTTTGTATGTGCCTCATCCTTTTCGTGTACTGCGTAAAACAATGGTAACCCCCCCCCCTTTGACAGTGACAGAATAACGTAAGAGATGCAACACACCTTTCAATGCTGTATACTATCCTCCCCTCACAAAGCCACCTTAGGTTTGCACTGCATTCAGATGCAAATGAGTCATACATGCAGCAGCACATCATCGCGAGTGATCACTTGACTTCTGTGACTGTTCTTAGATACAAGCCAATACCACTAACTCACCCCCCCCAATATTGAACAATTTACATCTTGTAATCTAATTCTTGTCAGGCTGGCCACTGCAAAGGACTTCCCCTACGACCACTTCACCCACGTCTTCATCGACGAGGCGGGCCACGCTGTGGAGCCAGAAGCCATTATATCCCTGGCCAACCTCCTGAACCCAAACAACCCCCGAGGAGGTCAGGTGGTTCTGGCCGGTGATCCCAAGCAGCTAGGACCCATCCTCAGGTCACCACTGGCCCTTGAACACGGACTGGGTAGGGTTTTTGACAAAACATTCTTAGAATGAACAACTAATGTAGAATTTTTTGGGGGTGGGGAGTGTCGTTTTAAATGTATAAGTTGTCTTCCATATTCTTTCACCTTAAATGGGCTGGTGCATCAAATTCATAGTACAATGTATATATAGTGCCAGCACATATCAGTTTGTGTGCTGGGATGAGTACCTACTTTTACGTAGCAGACATCATGTTGATGGGAAATCACCGCATGCAAGCACAGGTCTATGGACATTTGATGTGAGACACTTTATGCACACGTGACCAGTTTATGTTGAATGGTTGTCTTCACGTACGTGCCCAGATGAAACAATTCTCACCATTGTGTCTCTTCTTTGCTCTTGAGGCGGTGCTTCAATTTAGGGCACGTACCTCAAGCACGACATGTTGATTACGACATTGTTTACCTCTTATCATTGAGTTTAAAGTGTCTCGTGTCTTCTAAAATCCCTACAGAGCTGTCACTGTTGGAGCGCCTCATGACAAAGTGCCAGGTATACAAACGCGGGAAGGTGGAGCCGCATTACGACAGCCGCGTGCTGACCAAGCTGCTGCGTAACTACCGCTCCCACCCGGCCATCCTCAAACTGCCCAATCAGCTGTTCTATGCAAATGAGCTAGAAGTCCACGCTGATAAATTCGCTAGGGAGTCACTCTGCGGTTGGGAAAAGCTACCCCAAAAGGTTGTTGCATTTTACTATTTTGTACATGTATTATTAAAGTTTTCTGAAACTGTCTTTATCAGTTTTAATCAGAATAAAGAAAAGGCTGAGGACATGGACCAGAGTAAAGCTGGCCAGTAAGTTGACATGACATGAGTAGCATGTAGCCAGTGGCTACAGGTTCTGTTACAATCCTAGGCAACACATAGATGTCTTCGGTTGCTGAGGATCACTGGTTTCCTTTCTCTTCATTAGGATTTTCCCATTATCTTCCACGGCGTCGAGGGAGTAGACGAACGAGAGGGACAGAGCCCATCCTTCTTCAACAAAGCCGAGATTCAGATTGTCATTGAGTACGCTCAGGACCTGCTGGAAAAAAGAGGTGGCAAGCGCGTCAAGGAGGCAGACATAGGCATCATCTCACCCTACCGTCGCCAGGTGACGCTCTGTTTATCCCTTAATGTCAGAATACAGGCTGACAATGCAAGCAGCACCTCCAGAACCCTGGTCTGGCTATAATCCACTTTTGAATAGTATCATTTGGCAGAAATTTTGGACTTTCAAAAGAAGCAAGATGTAGCTGCCTTGAACAGGGTCAAGAGAGGGTGTAGTTTCCCTAGCAACAGAGGCTCCTTTGATGAGAACTGCACTTTGCACGTTCATGAACTACTATGGAATGCATGCGTTGCAGTCGCGTTGTTACCAACAAAATGAACACTGCCCACCAACACGGCCCTTTTCAAGTCAGATACGACGGCCAACTTTAGATACACACTCAAACAATTCCCAAACATAGTTCTGGTAAATGCCTCATGGTTTGCTCCAAAATACTCCTGAGTGCTGTCACAAAACAGTATTTTGTACAACCTTAGGCCATGTCCAGTATCTTACCGTGCAATATCTTTCTCCATCTGCGTATTTACAGGTGCAAAAGATCAAGGAGGTACTTAAGAAGCGTAAAATCACCAACATCAAGGTGGGCTCGGTGGAAGAGTTCCAGGGTCAGGAGAGACTAGTCATCATCGTGTCCACCGTCCGCAGCACCAAACCAGAACACATCCAGATGGACATTGATTACAAGCTGGGCTTCGTCAAAAACCCAAAGGTTTGTTCATGAGGGTTTCTACTGAGAGAGGAAAAGTTTACTTGGTAACCAAGTAAAAATATCAGAAAATGACACGCTAATTCTTAAAAGGACAATTTTGATAGCCAGGATATCAAAGTGAGGAGAATTGCAGTAGTGAAGATGAATACAGCACAAACTATAATTCTTTATCAAATAAACAAAATTTGTCTAAGTGTTTGTATAACCGCAGTATTTCTCCCACTAATGACAGCACCAGCATGTGTAATTTCAAACAGAAATTCCACGCATCATGAAGCCAGAAGTGTGTTTGGAACCTTTTGTATGAGAACAACTGATTTTTCTATAAAACTATCAGAAAAGCATATGATTAAATCTGAAAACTAAGAGGGAGTCACATTCAAATCATGGAAGTGTTTCACTTGACAGCTTGTGGTCATAATCTTGTCCATTTGCATTGTGAATGCTAACCTGTTGATAAGCAGGTCCTAGTTGTCTCTGCTGATTTTGAATAAGTTTTTTGGGGATATCATTTGAAGTAATTTGACTTCTGCATATAGCAGACCTTGTCTGACACCCGAGAATTAAAAAAAAAATAATTAACCATTTCTCTCAGTTTATTTCCAAATTTCAATTGATTTTACTCCTGATCAGACTTTATGGATTAACTGTCCCAACAGAGGCTGAATGTGGCCGTGACGCGAGCTAAGGCCCTGCTGATCCTGGTGGGCAACCCCTTCATGCTGAGGAAGGATACCAACTGGAACATGTGAGTAATTGCTCGTCAGTTCCCGAAACGCATCATTTTTGGATATGAGACAATCAAAACATGCTTTGCACCATAAGTGAGTAGTGGATCGATCCAGGGGATGCACCTGGTGCACACCTGCCACCCCTGTCCCCTTTCCCAATCTTTCTTGTTTTCTTTTAGTCTCACCTGGTTACATGTCAAGTAATTTTGAAGACAATGACTATCACAAAAATATGCACTTTTTGTATGTACAGGTTTGTCTCTATTTGGGGGCGTGCCCCGCCCTTCATAAATGCCACCAAGCACCCCTTTTTTGTAAACGCTTGATCTGCCTCTGTTTGAGAATATACCGCAAAAAGTGAAACAAAAAGCTGCCTTCTTTAACTCATTGACTGGGAGATTTAAACGGAATGCAGAGTAGATTATCAGTCAGATATTTAACAAATGGAATAACTGAAAATTTGAAGAAACTTTTGATATTTATTCAGAGTATGATACTGATGATTAATCCATGAAATATTCCATTATTCGATTGTTACATATACTTTAGCTTTCAACTGTTTTCAGGAGACGTACTTGAATTCATCCAACATTTTCGTGAAATCTTGGAATGCCAATTCTGTAGGTTCCTGGAGTATTGCTTGGAGAACAGTGCCTACACAGGATGCTTCTTTAACAATGAGGAAGATGAAGTAGAAGACACCATAGAGAAGTTTCAGCAACTGAAGATAACGTCTGACCTGGGTAAGAAAAAGACACCACTCTAGGAACTTGACAAGCGCCTTCAGTTGGATTAGATGGAATTGAGAAGGAAGATAGTGTGTGGTGTCAAATTGTCTTGCAAACAACATCCATGTCAGCTTCTCATTGGACGTTCTATGTATTTTTGCCTGACACCTATTTTCCCCATTTTGCGCTGCAAAGAAAACTATTAGTCCACTGTATTGCGGATCATTCCCATGATTTCCTGAGGTTAGTTTGCTTCTGTCGTTACGGTCAATGCCGAACCAAGACTCATTGAGTAATAAATGGTTTAGAGCCAACAATCTGGGGGACTTCAGTGCTGTGATTGCTGTTATGCAGGAGATGTGAACTTTCTCCTGAGCTTGTTTTTGGCTTACTATCAACACCTTTAATTGGTAATAGTGAACTGGATGGTCACTTTTTCTATTCTAACTTTGCCATAATATCTGTTGCCTGGAATTAAGTTCACTGAAATAGTTATCCGTGTGCACTGTACTGCCCAGCCAGTTCATACTCAACCATTACAACACACAGCAACATTGAAACCGCATGTATTCATTTGGATAGGCCATGGCCAAATGTCTTTATACCTCAGGCCGAGAGTCTTCACAGAACTACAGAAGAAATTTCAGTGCTAGCATTTAAAAATAAATAAATTCTGGGCTTGCTGTGTCAGGTCAGAATTCTCTTAGCCAGGGTTGTAAGCACTAGCGCAGATCTTGCTGATCACAAGTGAAGAATTCCTCACTTAACCGAGCCCTGAAATTGGTCTCAGGTGTCCGGTCCATGATCAGTATTGCCCCAAAACTGCCCTCAAAAGATATTCCCGTCTCCTTGTGGGCAGAGAAAAGTCAATTGTGACGGATCGTCTTGCTCATGGACATAAGCTTGATTATTGCCTGGCCGCAGCATGCAGTGCCAAACTGCCATCACCGTAAATGCTGTGGTAGTTGACACCCTTTCTCTGTCCTTTTCCACAGTGGACAAACCGGTTGAGGATTGTCTGCAGGGAGTGAGCGTTGTAGCTGAACAGCAGGACCCTGAGTGGCGCAGTGAGGATTAAATGATGAAATTGTAAGAAAGAAGGGCAGGTAAACTGACTTGCGGCTGAAAACCAACCATAGACCTAGTAGGAGTTTCAATTTTAGCTTTGTGTTTATTTTACTTGGAAAGTAACGTATATTTTATTGTGCATGGACAGCTTTTCAAATTAGTCAAAATATATTCGAATTTTTGTTGAGGATGTGAGTCCTGAGGATTATTAATAACTTATTGTAATATTCTCAATTTTTTGATTGAAATGTGGCATGTTACCCACCAGATTCCTTTTAAACCCAACTTCTCATCACACGACGAAATCATGTCTTTTCATGGGTTTATTACAAACATTCCTTGGCAATATGGCATTATCCATCTCTTACTTTGAATAAAAGTAAAAGGCATTATATACTCAAATATGTATTTTAGAGAATTGAAAGAATTTGTGAAGTTCAAAGAACATCTGTCATTTATTTTTTTACAATTAATTTTAAGTAGCTTTGTTATTTTCGAAATTTTCGATGGCAGCTGTGAGTTATAGAAATGTATTTAATGACATTTTAAACACAGGTGAAGTGAACACAATTTATCCCACTCGTTTAGGTTTACTTCCATATCAGATTAATTTGTTGTTTGGGATTTCACTTGTCAGTTTCCCAAATCCCCATACTCGATAATTTTGATCAAGTATTTCTAGAGGAAATTTGAAATGTTTAGGAAGGCAAAATTAATTGCATTATGAATTCCATGTTCTGAACTTAGAAATGACGGTGTTGAAATGTCAGATACTGGAAATGAAGATAAGAAGTATGTGTATTGGTAGATATAAAGTAGTTAAATGAACATTTAAAATTTGACATTTCTGTTGATCAATTTTCTTGCCACGTAATTCCTTTAAAACCTACAGTGAGAACATAATTCTAAGAATCTCAGCATTCTATATGAAAAATTTTATGTCACCAGGATTTTTATATTTTCAGGAAGGCAGCAATTTAACGAAAGTGCCTGAGGTTTAAAGATTATGTAGTAAGCAGTTATTGGTGCTTGAATTGGAACGGTTTTGTGCAAGTTTGTGTCCACACCACTACGCACAGTTTAATTATGTGTGCTGTACACAATGGTACACCTACTTGCATAATTATAGTGTAGCTACCTTGTGTATTGTTCATGTATAATTATGTAACGGCATTTATAATGGCTCTGTAAAGACTTCAAACCACCAAACGAACCAGTCGCATTCACACTGCCCAGCTTTTTCTCAGTCTTTGAATTTGGCATATTTACTTGATTTTTTCTTAATTGGACATACTAGTAAAATAATGAATTATGAAATGCAGGTCAATTGATGTCACACCGGGATTAAAACTCTACGCAGCAGGTATGGAGGACACCGAGCAATAAATTCAATATATTGTGTTTGAAATAACAAACATTCAATAAGTATTCCTTTTCAATAAGGCTGTTTATAAAATTGCTGGATAAAAAAACCTCCTGCAGGTATCTTGATCAGGAGCATCTTGAAATAATAGCAAATAACAATAATATCGAATAGTGCCCTCTTTAACTCAGTAACCGATTCGCGTCCATGCCAGGGTGACACGTTTTGGGTCCAATTTTTCTTGAAGGAACCCTAAAGTGGGTTTGGTCGCTGTTGAAAAACTGACCAAGGCCAGATTTTTCCCGTCTGAGCGGGGGAATCAGCAGAGGGGCCCGGGTCGAGCGGGGGACATACCCCCACGATTCTTCCTTTAGGGGCCGTCCATAAAGTAGGACCTGTGTACATGTACGCACGAAATGCCGACTTCTCCGTGGCTCCACCCCTTTCCCCATGTACGCATACGCATTCCTTATATCTTTTGACTTCCCGGGTACCTTGCTTTATATCGGTATTTCTTTATATAACGTGTTTTTCCTTATCCAACGTATATTAATAAGCACTGTATGCTCAGTGCTTTGTCCGAGAGGTTGCGAAAAAAGGTATTTCTTTATTAACGGCCCTGGAAAATATTTACTTAGCAGCTTAAAAAAAGATGTTGTTGTATTGGAAAAAAAATCTGGGTGCCCTTTTTCCTCTTATGCACGTATTTACTTTGCACCTTATGCTTAAATGAAACAAGGAAAAATAAAACACCTTATAAAGCACCTTAGAAAAATGATGTATTAAAACACGGTCAGGTTTCCGTAAATATAGCTGAAATACATGGTATATATTTGGATGAGAAAGTGTATTGATGATGAAGATTCATTACAGGCAAATTTTCGGTTTGCATACGATACANCTCGGGTGGGACTCAAACCCACGACCTCCTGCTTACTAGTGCAGATGTCTTAGTCCATTCGACCGCCGAGGTCGGCTGGCCGTTCAAGTGAAGCAGCAGGTACCGCGAACTATTTTTAAGATGTATTTTTGCGTTGGGAAGATTTTAATTTATATAACGTGTTTTTCCTTATCCAACGTATATTAATAAGCACTGTATGCTCAGTGCTTTGTCCGAGAGGTTGCGAAAAAAGGTATTTCTTTATTAACGGCCCTGGAAAATATTTACTTAGCAGCTTAAAAAAAGATGTTGTTGAATTGGAAAAAAATCTGGGTGCCCTTTTCCTCTTATGCACGTATTTACTTTGCACCTTATGCTTAAATGAAACAAGGAAAAATAAAACACCTTATAAAGCACCTTAGAAAAATGATGTATTAAAACACGGTCAGGTTTCCGTGAATATAGCTGAAATACATGGTATATATTTGGATGAGAAAGTGTATTGATAATGATGAAGATTCATTACAGGCAAATTTTCGGTTTGCATACGATACGCACTGACTTGAACCCCCTCCCCTCCTTACGAATGGTGTACGCAACGGCAGCCCCCCCCCCCCGTGCGGACGTATACTTCATGGACGGCCCCTCGCCTCGTGTGTAGTTACGCCATTTCTTTTGACATTCATTCACAACTTGACAGTCACGGGGAACTCGCCCGCGTCGTTTTCCGTCATTCACAGCATGTAAGCAATCTTCGTGATTTGCTGTAGATTTGATGGCGTTAATGGAACAGAATACATAGCGGGACATCGCTTACCAAGCATGCAACAGAGCTTTGAATAATATATATTACTCATGTAACACGACAGAGGAACATTTGAGTACTCGCGGGCTAACGTAAAGGGCGTAGCAAGGTGTTCCCCGGAAGCTTGCTGGAGAAGAACCGCCCCGGGGTACGCTGATTGGCTACTTGTGGTACTACGAGCTATAATTGCCTGTACAACTTTCGCAAAGACGCGCACAGACGGCCAGAGGGACAGTTGGGGGAGCGGGTTAGCGTAGCAGTTCTTTCCTCGCATTTCACCAATGAGGCCCGGGTTCGAGTCCCGGCTTGGCCCAGGCTTTAAGTGCATTTGGTTTCCAGTCCATACTCGCTCTCGCAGGTTTTCTCCGGGTACTCCAGTTTCCTCCTGCCTCTAAGACTGGACCTTCTTCCTAACTCCGTAATGTGATGCTGATTAATAAAGTGTATGAATAAACGAACAGTTATTGGAGCAAATAGCCTGAGTTGCTGAAAGCGCCGTTAAAACAACAACAGAAGGGCAGTTCGGGAAGCGGGTTAGCGTAGCGGTTATTTCCTCGCTTTGCACCTTGACGTCACGAAGCTGATATGCATACAAAGACATTGAGGGCACGCTTCATGATGAATGCCGCATGACGAAGCGGGTGAGGCTATTAAAGCTAGATGCACTCCGTGCATGACGTCACTACGCAAAACATCACTTCATGAAAACCCATTTACTTAACACAGATATGGTGGACCGACTTCGGACTGCACCTGTAAACATTGAGGAAGGAACAACACGCTCACGACGAGGTCACGCGTGCACGATGAGTTACAATTGGGTATTCGCACATGGGCGGTTGAACGGAGCCACAAGCGTAGTGACGTCATACACGGAGTGCCTGGCTTTTAGCCTCACCCAGTGACTATCGGGTTACTGGTCAGTAAAGTAAACTGCCCTAGCCAACAGTGATAAATACCCGAAAATCACAAAATCAGGAAAAATACTCACGAGTTTCTCAGGAGTTTGAAACGCACGTCAAATTAAAGCCTAGTTTATGATTTTTTATTTTCTTTTCAAATTTCCATTCATTAACCGACGACTTCTGAAGATATTTCTTTCCATGGAAGGTCACCCCTAAAATGCAGTCTTGAAGCCCATCGCCGTTTTGAAATATCGATGCCTACACTTTCGGAAAAATAGGCCGTTTTCGGACACCGATTTCTGCCAAATCTCACTCAGACGCAAGCTGGTATTCTCTTTGCCAGCCTATTTCTGTCTTTTCTACAAATCTTCGAGTTCATAGGCCACAAAATGCTCTGTTTCGTAGAGAATTTGAGTGCATAGAAATTGTGATTTGGCCCGCGCACGCAGTTTTCGGACTATTTACTGGTCTGCATCCATAGGTAGAGCCGCGCCGCCAATCTCTGGAATGTCCATTTGTTCATGGAGGAAATGTGTTTTATTCCTCCATGATTTGTTTTGCTTCAAAGAATCTCTCAGATTTTCACGTTGTCCCGCTAACCAGAGGATGTTGAAGTCAATTCGCGTAAAAACGACCATAAAAGAACATTTGATCCACTTTACCCGGCCGATTTGGGTTCGTCTGTGACACGATTTTACTTTTAGTGTTTCCATCTCTTTGCATTCCAACTCTAGTTCTGAGAAATGCGAACACATACTTGATTCACTGGCTAGTTGTAGGGGGCTTCAGCGAAAAATCCGCTGGTAGGATGATTGGCAACCAGTCTACCCTGTAACATCTCCCAGTTTACGATCGGCCCGTTTGAGGTTGGGCAAAAGACACGAGTTGGGCCGCTTGATCGAACGACAGCATGTACGTGGCAGGCAGGTTGGCCTAAGTACATGTATGTACGGTGGAACTTTCATGATGTTCTTCATGTGATCGCTAGGTTTATGATCGTATCCCGTATGTCTCGAGCTGATCAAACTTACATTGTTACAAGTATTTCGGTAAGTTAAATTAGGTCACCGTGGTCAGACTTACCCCCATAACTCTGGGGTGGGAGCGGGGCGGACGTCGGACCCCTCCCCAAGTCTGGGGCTACATGATGTAGCCCCACTAGTGTGGCACGGACTCTCTCTCCCGATCCATCCTTTATCCTTAAGGATGGATCGGGAGTGAGAGTCCGTGCCAGCGCCACACTAGGAGGCTAGGGCTACATGTAGGTCAACCTGTGACAGCTGTTTGGCTTGATATAGGGGGCCTATCATGATAAAAAAGGGGAGCAAAACCACACTGCACACTTCACTTCAGACGCTTGTCCGAGCATGAGAGGATGATGGTCCGAGTAGCTTGGACCATGGAGGTGTTTTATTCCTCCATATGCTTATGATGCTTGGACTCTACTAACTCCGCACACACGTCAGACTGTGTTTTGATTTGCATGTAGTTTGTACAATGTTCTCCATTTTTTATAATCAGCATCGGCATAAGCAAGTTATTGCTGATACATACTGCAAGTGATTTTGCACAATGGTATAAAGGCATTGTGGGAAGGAAAAGGGGGCAATGTTTGCTCCTTTTTCCTTCCCATAATGCCTTTCTACCATTGTCATGATTGTACAAAATCACACATGTGGTATCCGCAATAAGCATGATACGGCTTATGGCATAACGTAGAACTGAGGACACATCGACACAGTGAAATCATGGAGGTAGGAAAAGATGGTGAAATACAGCAGGATTATCGCTAACGCTAGTCCATTTACCATGATTAGGCCTAGGGCCTGTGACTAAAATTTACTCTTTTTTGTGAGACGACCAAATGCACGATAGGCACATGACGTGGCCCCCTCTAGACACATACTTGTAACTTTAGTTTTACTGTAATTTCCGTGTTTCTGGGCCTTAGTTTTACATGTAGGCCAGGACTTCCATATGGATGATAGGCCGGCCGAATTGGGGCTTCATTCGGATTACTCACATAAACAAGACCTGTTGTTGACACGTATATTGTTGATGTACCCTAACGTGGGACGGCCCCTAACGTGGCACACTTTTATTTTTCGTTTTTTGTGTCTTAATGGAGCAATATTTTTAGGAGTAACTACAGAATGCAGGGCCACGCGTAGTGAAACTTCTTAAGCTCCTCATATTCTGATTCATAAGTCTTGATTTCACTTACCTTCTTGAAAGTTTGGATGAAATCTTATTTCGGCTCGATTTTCCTATTTTTTCCAACGTGCGAAACAAACTCTTATAAAATGTGACAAAAAATAGGAAAAGACTTTTCTGACAAACTTGTGGATGGGTATTTGAATGGAAGTAGTAATGCTTTACAAGAATTTATCAACTTAAAATAATTTTGTAAATGTTTGATGTGGGGTTTTCTGAGATTTGTTTGAAAGTAGGGAACACTTCAAGCCCAATTTCTGGATGCCGACAGTTTTGGATTTCAAACAAAATTCCACGACACTGAAATTGTTCACAAAGGTTCAGCACCATGTATCATGAAGGTAATAGTACCACTTTATAACCACATGAGTTTTGAGTTTTTCAAGAAAGAGGTTTGACAACACTTTATGAGGAAAGTCAAGTGAACGTCGATGTGCGCCACATAAAGGGACTCTATACTGTACTGAATACATGGAAGAGTGGATCAAGAGACTTTTGGGGCCCCAAGCACTCCATATAAACTAAACTTAAAGTGTTAATCTTATGAAGAAACACTACTTTAGGCAGACAAAAATGGAGTAACTGCCAATCATGCTGCCACATGAAACGTACCGACTAAGAATCTCTGGCTAACAGGTGGAATTGAGTATGTGTACTCCGTAGTTGGTTACACTTCAACAAAATTATACAACACTGCTACGGACATACCAAGTCAGACGCTCTTTTGAGACTGAAGGATTGCACACCAAATGAGGGTTGTTGTAGAAATAATTCTAAAGTGCAAACGGACCAGGCCTACCCTGCAGATGGCTACGAGGTGTAATGGTAGAACTCATATTCACTGATTCAAAACAGTGGTCACAGAAAACAACCACTCTTTTGAAATGAAGATCATTATTCTGACATGATTATGATAGCAATGTTTACACCAATGAGCGTCTTTCTGTCCCACCAAAGCAATGTGGTAAACACTCTGATATGTCGTCAGTACTAAGAGCTGTTAACTGGAGTCCTTGTTTCCGCCTTTTTCACCCTTTTCAGCTTTGTTCTTCATCATTACAGCTTATGATGCCTCTGGGTGAATGAAGACTTTGGTTTCTCCCTGAAGCCTCCCGCGTAAACGACACTCGCACGCATGCAGTCCCCCTTCACAAAATGCCCACTGGCAAACCGTCTGCTGTGACCAAGCAGGGGAGTAGTCAACTGGGAACAGCCTTGAGACATCGCACATTGGCCAAGGTGACTGGCACAGACTCAGAGACCATGGTTCCCCGAATTGAACTTGAGACGTTTCCCTCACCGGGCGACGCCAGCCAAGTCCCTGGGATGGTGCAGGCCGTCAAGGACAACGAAAGTGCCGGGATGGACCGCACTCATTTGTGGAACGGTGCTGTCAGCTGCCAAATGGACACAGACCAAGGAGGGGGAGGAGAACTTAGCATTGCCATCGGCAACCGTGCCCACGACGATGACGAGGATGCTGAGATTGAGACCTCCTTTACTGAGCCCCTCCTGCATAGACACTCCGAGGAGGAGGCGGGGGACCACGAAGTGGGCGTAGTCGACCACAGGGAGGAATCCTCTTTCAGCATCGCCCTCCAGGTTTTCTTGCCATATATCATCGCTGGGTTTGGGACAGTGGGAGCGGGACTGGTGCTTGATATTGTTCAGGTAGAAATTCTCCCTTGTTTGTATACCTTGCATTTTTCTTCTTAGGTAAATGACTTTAACGAGCACCTCTAAGGAAAACATGTTTTCTCTGATTTTTATCTGTTCAAATAAATGAAGCTTCCAACTCGAATGCAGTGTCGTTTGTTTTCAGAGGTCATCTTTAACAAACAAAAAGGGGCTTTTTCCTGTTCATGCCAAGATGCAGATTCTGAATGTAGATTGCGCCATTCTGAGAAAACGAACATAAAAAAGCACAAGAAACGTTTTGGTGCATCGTTGGCTGTTTGACCTTTGACATCAACCCAGATAGTGTGCCCTCTTTTTCATTTGATATTCATGAGCCCCTCCACGGAATGGCGACGTTCCGCAATTTTTCTC
Source organism: Acanthaster planci (assembly GCF_001949145.1). The sequence continues at coordinate 3,970,906 of NW_019091368.1, read as the reverse complement.
CTTGTACCAAGGTCTCTCAAAATAAAATCTGTCATACTGAAGGACGTTCAAATAACTGAATGACATAAAATACGATTCATGATGAAAATCGAATGCGCAGAGTTGTTAATTTTAATGTAATTTCCAGCAGGAATATCTCCAAAATAAGTGGCAAAACGAACATCATGCATGGAATTTTCGAGCACTACGTGTGACAGCGTTTTTGGCATTCTCGAACGTTATGCATTTTTTGTCAAAGTTCTGGAACTTCATCAAAATTCTGTCAAATATGACGTTTGCAAGGAACATATTGTACTCATTATACATTTTTGACGCAGCTGAACTTAAAGATATTTAGGTAGTTGAAAGGTATAAGACGTGGCAGATATGTTGGTAAAGTGAGAGTGATTGTAAACGTTAACAGAACGAAGAGAGCCAAACTTTCTCTGTCAATTTTCATTTTCTGTCAATTTTGTGCTCTTTTTTTCATGGTTTATATTTTTCTAAAGTTATTTCTTAGGTGCTTTAAAATAGATCAGTTGCAAAATATACTGAATTCTCCTTGATGAGAGAGGTTTTGAAATCGAGTCCTCGGGTGCAAATACTTTAACATAAAACTTAAAATGAATTCAACTTCATTTGAGTGGTAACCAACCAAATGTACATATTATGCCAAATTATCCCCAAATAATCATTTTTATAAATCAAAGTCACACTTTAGAAGTTTTGAAAAATGACGTCCAGAGTTGCATTTTGGTCCATTTTATGAAGAACATGCCAAATTTTTGAATTTGAATTTGCTTTGAAATAGTTCTCAATTTTCTCCTATCTCCACAAAAAGAGTATTTGGTATTTTTTATTAATATTATTTGGGTTGGCTTCATTAACATCTAAGTAGCCACCAATACTCATCCATATATTAAGGATTTCCCATTGCTTTTCATTTACTAAGTAATATATAATTTGAATAAATGACAATAAAGCACTTTATAAATGTCTCCTGATGCAAACCAGAAATATCCCGCGAACCCTTAGTCAATAGTCTTAAGCGATAAGTTTTTCATTTTGCATTGAACGTGCTTTTGCTAAGCATAATTAAGATAACCAGGGTTCCTGCCATCAGTTGTTATTTCGGGCAAATGACAAAAATTAACAAACTTGGCAGTGATCCTGAGCAGTTGATTTACCAACATTGCTTAAAATCGAATTAGGTCTTATAATATTCATACATGTAAATGGCTAAAATTATGGCTGTTGTTTTTGTTTATTGACAGCCAGTGTCTGGTACAAACGAATGTAAAAATATGATGTTTTTGTCTCCCTCTTTCTGCATTGTAACAGGCTGTTTGACATTACCAATGTGCATGTCAGCGATACAAAGTAAACATCTGTTCACCTTGGAGTCGTTGAATGTATATATATATGTATTTGTCCACAGCATTGGCCTGTCTATATCGACGTGACAGAAGTGTTTATTTTGGTGCCAGCCCTGCTGGGGTTGAAAGGGAATCTAGAAATGACACTGGCATCTCGACTTTCCACTGCGGTGAGAAGACAAAGATTGATCTATGTGTACTCTGCATTATGTATTCCAGTACCCCAAAAAATCAATAAATTGGAGTTTAGACTCATGCAAAACACTATGGTTAAGTGATGCAATTTACTTTGACATCCGTGTCTTTGACCAGGTGGATATGAAACAAAAGGGAGACAATATCTTCATTTGTTTCCCTATTTCTAGTACTGGTGAGCCTTGCAGAAAAATTGTTGAAAAAAAGCAGTTTTGTGACAGGTTCACTTCATATTGTAAGAGCTTTAAAAATCGAGATGATGAAGACACAATTTATTTTGTTTTTCTCCAGTAGACAAAGTAAAGATAAGGAAAGGGTTTTATTATTGAGCGACATTTTCTGAATTGCTCTTTACAGGCCAATCTGGGTAGTATTGACGACACCAAAGAACAGTGGCAAATGATTGGTGGGAACTTGGCGCTGACCCAGGTACCTGTTTCATTGCTGACAACTCAGAACACTTTCGATCAACGCACATTTCACTAAAGACAGAATTATCCTTATAGTGCAAAGTGAAATTGTTAGAGGGTGGAGTCTCATCTATTTTTGAGGTTCAAAAGGTGGAAAAATCAGGATTCTTTTTCACAGTTGTGTGGTTTTTTTTTAATTAAACGTCCTCCAGCAAGGTGTTAATATCATTTCTTAAGTGTTGGCTCATTCAGCTACTTTGAAAAGGAAAATAATGAAAACATTTTGCATGTCCCGTGCAGAGGCAAAGGGGAGAGATAACCTTCCCTTGGGGTGGCAGAGGGGATGAGCAGTATGGGAATTTTCCAGAACTGATTTATCCTGATTGTTGCTTATCTACATGTGTAATAGAATTTACCCCTTCCAAAGGATAGTGCTGGTTTGTTTTGCAAGTGTTGATGAGTTTTAAATTTAAAAAAAAAGAACAAAATGAGGTAACATGTCTCAGGAAGGGGAGCTCCCCCCCATCCCGTTGTCCCCTCCCCTCCCCCCATATAGCACCAGAAAAACAAACGGTTGGTTGAAATTAACTTCTCAGCATTTAAAGGAGGATTTTTTTACTTGAATACATGTAGGAAAGCTTTGGTACAATGTTAATTTCTATCTCCTTGGAAGCCTTTAAGGGAAGAAACCACAACTTTCCATTCTTATGCTAATATTATGAGCATATTATGCCATATTTATGAGCCAAAGCATGATGTCATCCAAGGAAGAACAGTTGGGTCTCCATAATTCGGTGTACAAATGTATTCTTTTTGCTTGTTTAATGTGTTAAGCAGCTTCTTTGGACTATAGAAATAACCAATATTTCAAAGGTTTGGTAGGTAGTTTTTGCTTATGGTCTTTTGACAAGGAATGATTTGTGTGACAAAAGTAAAAGTAAAGTATTCTTAAAAGTATTTGAACTGATTTTCTAAGAACAGAAAACTACCACCCTCTTGTCACTTCCGATTAGAGAAGTATCTAAATCTTGTTTGCATGTTTTAACACATACTAATTTGTATGCAATTGAGTTGAGCTAAAGCTTAACTTCATGTGTCCATAATAGCCCAAAATAATTTCAGAAATTGTCCTCGTCAGCGTTTTCAAGGTAACTTTCCATAATAAAATAAATGCAATGATTTTTTTTTTTGTGCCTTACAGTGTCAGGCGCTAGTGGTCGGGTTTTTGGCGTCTGTCGCTGCTGCCATCATGGGCTACATTCCGGATGGAGAGATTAACATCTACCACATCTTACTGCTGAGCGCAAGCAGTTTAGTTACAGCCTCCCTAGCCAGCGGGATTCTGGGTAAGTGCTGGACCACTGGAACCCAGCAGGGCAAGGTTGAATGCCAGCTGAAGTTCATTGTAGGTCCACCCACGTCACCCCCAACTATCGATGATTGGACTCGTCTAGTGGACTGTTTTGGGACAGGGGCCCAATTTCATGGCGCTGCTTACTGCAGAAATCCGCACTTATGATCTCCATTCTGCGCTAACCGTGCTAGCAGAAAAATTCTGCGCTGACCTTTCAAGCACAGAATCATCAGTTAAAGGGATATACGCATGCGCACAAGCCAAAATTTCTCGCTAACCCGTGAAATACGCTTGCCGAAAGCACAGAATTTTCTGCTATGGTAAGTGCTAATTTTTCGCTCGTGGTAGGCAGCACCACGAAATTGGGCCCAGGCCGAGGAGTATGGTAGCACTACCAGTTACCAGGAGCCCATTGTCAGTAAGAGGAAAAAGAGAGTACAGAGGAAACCATGGACACGGTAATGATCGTACAAGACGGCTGAGACCATAGCTGCAACCAGATATTCAACTCGTGGCAGTATGCAAGAGATAATTTGGCAGAATGGTTCATTGTGGGTCGTTAGACTGGAACTGTGTTGCAAGTAGGCATTAGTAAGAGGCAGTCGACAATTGGCCAAACTGTAGTCAACACCCAAACTTGCCCTTGATGTCTCTTGTGGTAGGATTGTTTGGGGGATGTCAAAACTTTGAAATATCTCTATGTAAGCTTGTACATGCTTTGATGGCGTTTCTTACTGGTGAAGCTGAATTTAGGATCTTTGTACACGCTGTTGGAAGGTCAGGATTTAAAGAGTCCTAAAACAAATCCCCCCCAACAAAAATTATTGCAGGGGCACCCCCCCCATTAGACCTCTCAGTCAGCCATCATGGCTAAGCTGCTGACGCTGTCAAATGTCAATCACAGTCTGGTTAATACATTTAGCAGATGGACAACAGAAATTGACATAACCAGGCAATCTAGAACGACCAGTTGAAACTATCAGCCGGGAGACTCGGAGGCATTTGATTGTGTTACTCGTGCTAAAATGAATACGCTGCCAGCAGGAGTATGACCCGTGGGTAACTGAGAGTTTACTCTTGATCAAAGCAGGGTATGCATGCCTTCATGTTGCCGGTACGTGGTTATTTCAAAAATGCCAGAAAGGTAAATGTTTTCCAGCCAGTGTGCAATCAAGCACTTTTTTGAGTGCGAAGTTCTCTGTCAAGTAGTTAACTACTTAGGAGGGAACAAAGCTGAGGAACATGAACGCTTGGTTGTATATGCAGAAAGGGAAGGGTACAAAGTACAATATGACTGTTTAACACGTTGACTGCCGACTACGAGTATACTCATAGTCACAGATGTACCGGATTCTGCCACGAGTATACCCTAGGAAATGAACGGCTATTGTAATGTAAATGGAATACACTGGCATCGCTAAGAACACAACAAATGCACCGATGGCAGCGTGGACGACATACCTCTGTAAAATGCTCATGTTCAAATAGACACCTGAAAGGTACCTATTAAACATGCATGCATGCATACAACGCTTGGCAAATGGGAGTGCCCCTTTGAAATTGTGCGTAGCAGTCAATGTGTTAATAAGAATTAAGATTTTATGACGAAAGTACTCAAAGCACTTGGCCGGGTACTTTCTGAGTACTTATCTGTCCTTAAGACTTAACTTTTACAAAACTGGGAATGTCTGAAGTCTTCAATATGTTTTGTAATTTTTACCTCAGTGCATTACCATCACGAGAGCGACACATTACCAACGTTTTCCTGCCCCCTCAAGTATGCAGAGTAACGCATGTGAACCCAGCATTAACGTTGAGCCTTTTGTCTCTCAACCTCTGTCTGTCTTTTCTTTGGTACAGGTTCTATAATGGTAGCTGTCGTACTTCTCTCCCGAAAGTGCCACATTAATCCAGACAACGTGGCCACCCCCATCGCAGCCAGCCTGGGCGACCTCACAACATTAGCACTACTGTCCTGGATCACTAGTCTGCTTTACAGGGCAATAGGTTAAGTGAAGCTGAACGCAATGACCTGAATCCAACCAGGTCGCTTATTTTAAGAAAAAAAAGGTCTCTTGAGCTTTTGCTCAATGTGATTTGTCGTCCATTAAGTTAAGCATATGAGAAAATGTAGTGATTGGACAACCCAGACAACATGGAACAAATCATTTGGATGAGATCCGTGTCTGTGTGTCATGTGCATGGAAATCGAAAGTGGCATTGTGATACGTTCGGTTTGAGAGAAAATCGGAGCAAGAGCGAGATTATAACCTGTAATTCATGGAATTGAACGCCCATGCTCTTGCAGCTAAGCCCACTTGGTTGCAAATCTTTCTAGTTGTTATTTTTATGTTTGCTTAAGAGGCACTATCGCTGTCTCTCTCTGCTTTTCAGAAAGCATTCCAGTGAATAACATATGACATGTCTCACATCAGTGTTCATTGTCTTAGCGAAAGTGATGCTACTCTGAAGTGTTACATCTCAACATTAATAATTAAGTTAGCATGGCTTGAAATTCCAGATTCATTTGTTTCATTCTGCCTTTAACCGTAGTTATTGGTATGTGCGATCAGCCCGTGTAAGTCACAATACTTCCTGGTTGATTTAACCTTTGTGCCTGTGCTCAGGTGAAGATGAGAGCGTTAGGCGTCTCTGGCTGGCACCCTGCATCATCGCATTCTTCCTTCTCCTCTTACCCCTGTGGGTGTGGCTGTCCCACCGCAACAAGTACACCCACGATGTGCTGTACCACGGCTGGAGTCCCGTCATCGTTGCCATGGTGATTAGCAGGTGAGCAGAGTTGAATGAGTTGAAATAAAAACGATGCTGGCAGGCGGCTTGTTACGGTACCAGTCTGTGTACATCACTCACAATGTAGGCAAAGTTTTATGGATAGTGAGAAAGCGGTTGCGTGCTCTGTACCATTCCCATGCCAGACTAAATGCAGGTGCATGTTCCACATTTCCTGTTTGAGCTCAGTAAAGACAGTTTTATTGTCAGAATTTGTAATACGAAACTTGAAAGAATGATTCTTTTGTTCAGATGTGGACACAAAAGCTTTGTCCTCTTGAGCAGGGTTGTCACTACACTGCTCAGTGCTGGTTACATGCAATCAATTCTTGAGCTGGCTGACCAGCACTGATAGTAAATTTCCAGAATCTGACCTGCACAAATATCAAAGAGTTTGTGTATAAGATTTGATTTAATTGGTGGAAATTAGAAACATAAAACACATTTTTAGTCAAATTTCTGTTGAATATAAAACATTTTAGTGCAAAAGTATTGAAATGATTAAGCTTACATCACAACCAGTGATTGTAATATGCATCCGTACAGTATGGTATGTATGCTACATGTACAGCCTCGTTTATGTCGATGCAAGGCAGCGAAATTTGCGATCTTGAACATTACTGAGCACGATAATGATTTATGCTCCTGACGTAATGGGTAGTCCCGCAGAATCCCGATCGTGATTGGCTGACCAGATTGAGGTGAAAGGTTGCGGGCTTGAAAGTGGCTTTCGCTGAGGGCTTTGTGACAACTGGTGCAGGGAAAGTTTTTTGTACGGCTTTGTGTTGTTTTGTACGGGCTTTCAAACAATTTTTGGACATAAATTCACCGGAATATTTTGCAACACACATGTACAATTATCCAAAGAGGTTCTGATTTGGATACAGTCATTTACAAGACCACACCTCAATCTACGGAAATGGTCATGAATGGTAAAGCTTTTTCTTATATTCTGAACATTTGTTCCGTCAGGTGCATGTGACCTAGTGGTTGTGGTTATGGTTTGTACCCCTCGATCCAAGGGTTCTGGGGCCAATTTCATTGAGCTGCTTAAGCACAGAATTTGCATAAGCGCGAAAGCACCTCACTTAATAAACAAAGGTTACCAGCTTAAAATCTATGTGATTGTCATGCTAACCAAAAGACAGATGAATACCGTTCCAAACCAATATACATCACATGGAGTTTTGGCTGGTAACCTGATTTGTCAAGCACGTTTTTTTTCATGCTTAAGCAAATATTCTGCTTAAGCAGCTCTATGAAATTGGCCCCAGGTCAAATCCTGCAGTGGAACACATGTTGGGACCTTGGGCAAGTCACTTTACCCCACTTGCCTTTCTCCACCCAGGAGTGTAAATGGGTACCTTTGAGGGCAGAGGGCAACGTGGTAGTAACTATATGATTGTATGAACCCCAGGGAGTACCCAGTGAGCAGAAATAATAAGATATGAACCACATCAGAGAGTGCAGGGCACTGGATTTGTCGTATTGATATTATTGGTTTTGCTGTAATACTTGTATCAGCTGCGGGGGCCTTGTTCTGGACGTTGCCATCCGACAAAATGCCGGCGTTGCAGTCTTCAGCCCGGTCATCAACGGCGTGGGCGGCAACCTGGTGGCCGTCCAAGCCAGTCGGATATCCACGCACTTGCACCGGCTTGGCCAGCCCGGTACCCTGCCCCCTGGCCGCAAGGGCTCGTGCCTGAATCCCTGCAAGGCGTTCTTCGGCTCAGGTGGGTTCCAGACAGTGTCAGCTGCTCCCTGCTCAAGTGCGCCCTCAATTCTCTCGTATTGGCTCTTTTCTCTCTGTTCAGTTGTTTGCTTTGAGGATTTGAGTACTAGGCACACCATCACCTGTAATTCTTTCCAATCAAAATTATCAAAGAAAATCTCTGACTGATGACAACTGAACCAATTCTTAGTTACGACTTTCAGGACCACCCCTTGGTGTCTACACAAATGACAGTGGGCGAATGACCTTACCCAATTCGACCTTATTCATGAATGGGCCATCTTGAAATGAAAGCGAGGCCAATCTGTGGACATGAAGGGGATGCAAGTTACAGATCACCGCCTGTGTGCTTCAATGAGCAGATCCATTTTCTGGATTGAGATATTCATTTACATGTATATCATCTTTCCGGCCAAAATGAAATATGTTTTTCAAGATGAAGTGGAACCATTAATTACACAAAATGGTCAGTCACATTCCCATTCCAGAGTGTTCATTAGATACAGTGTATTCCGGAAGCAAGATCTAAAGTGGCCATCTCACTTACAAAACCTGCACGCAACAACGTCTATGCCTCCTTTGCCAAACAATCACATCTAACCTTGTGCAGATATTGGTTATTACTAATACCCAAATTTTGTTTTTGTGGTTTTGTTTTACCCGCTCATAGATGAACATTCTCGATCTTGTCGTGTGCTGTTCCTGATGGTCATTCCTGGTCAGCTGATCTTCCTGTTCTTCATCTCATTGGTCAAGGCCGGCCACACGTCAATCACGGTCCGCGTCACCATCATGTACCTGACGGTGGCCTTGATCCAGGTCAGTTGTGCTGCCTCTCAGTTTTTTTGACTCTGAATTCACTGCCCACTGAGGAAATGAAATTGTCGCAGAGTGTTTTTGGACTGTGTCTAAAACTGGTTGGGTCCCCGGCCCCGGCAATGATAATAGACTGAACAGAAGGAGAGATCCATTATGGGTGCCAGGCTCCTGGCTCCAGCATACTTTTATTTCCATACCTTCTTCCTGACAAATTCAGATCAAAGTTGAAAAGTATTATTTTCTTCGAGAATCTTGTTCATCAGTGTCACCACAAGTGAAACACCTTCCAACCACATCTGTAGTATAGGCTTGTCCTTACAATGCTTAAATCCTTTGGGACGGAGATGGCACGCCCAGGGCGTATCATGCAGTGTGGTACAGAACGCAGCTGTTCTCGTTCCCGGTGACTCTGAGAAATGCAGACGCATTGGTTGTAACGCAGATGTTGACATGGCAAGAATGAGGTCTGTGATTGTCATGCGAGGGTTCGAGTCCATAATATGGGGAGTCGAAATCTCACATGAGACTCTCTAACTTGCCACAGAAGTGTTTAAAAGTAGGTGTTAATGTTGTCAAGTGTTTGAAACCAACCAGCTGATGGACTCTCATCCAGTATGAATGGATAGATTGAGGCCTTAATGAAATAGGTTCGTAATGGATGCTTAATGGGTCATAGAAACATGCCTGGATTCCGTTTGTTGAAACACAGAGGACATTTAAGTACACAGGTGTGAGATATATCAGGATTTTTCCTGATTTCTGGGATTTTCCAAACAACCCCTTTAAAAATCGGAAAATCCTGTGTTTACCGTGAAGGTGTTTTATGTATAAACATTGAGGTTGAGCACAAGAAACATGGTATTGTAACAGGTGCTGATGTTTGTTGCCAAACGCAAATTCATTTACTCCTTAAACCCTATGCTGCTGTGGGGCCCTCAAAACCTGTGGCGATTATTTCATGGATATTTCACTTTCCCACCCACCGCTGAGTGGCCAAGTCTGTATGCCATTCTGTGTGGTGTCAGCACTTGTCCCCATGTTTGAGTAATTCCCACTGAGTTTGTAAATACACAGACGCTCAAACTAGTCAGTGGAGGTGCAGCCCTCAAGCAGCTATGGGCCACGGACAAGCATAGTAGCAAATGTCGTCTCACGACATTGTCTTGAAGGGTTTAAAAAAGGGACAATGTAGTAAAAAATGTTGAACAAGTCTTGAAGAAACGACCACCAAAGGTCAGCATTTGTAAAGTCATAATCTGAACAACAGTGTTTGACGTAGCTTGTCACTTTGAGTAAGTCTGTATTTTGGCCAAAACTAATATAGTGCCTGGCAGGGGTTCGTGAAGGGAATGAATATGTGCTTGGCCGGTCTTAAACCGTAACCCTAGCCCCTACCACGCCTGGCAGGGATTCATTGTGGAATCAGACTGTCAGCGAGTGGTCAAAATGCCCGCTAACAATTCTGGCCCCACCATCCCTTTTCCAGGTGGGTATCCTTCTGTTCACAGCCAACTGGCTAGTGCATCTCTTGTGGAAGAAATCCAAGGACCCGGACAACTTCTCCATCCCTTACCTGACTGCCGTCGGCGACCTCCTGGGCACAGCCTTGCTCGCCCTGGGGTTCTACCTCACCTGGTTGCTAGGAGACCGAGACAGCGATGTGGGGGATTAAAAAGCTCAGGGGGTTCCGTCAGAAGCCCATCGACCTTGCAATCCAACGATGCTTGATATATATTTATCCATTCTTTTGTTTCATTTTCTCTTGTATTTTTTTGTTCACATGAAAGGCCAACAGATAAATTTCATAGTCTATTTTTGCAGCCTAACATGTAATTTTAAAGTTGTCAGTAGAAGTTCATTGAGAATGTTGGGCAGATCTTACGAGTACGTAACAGTATTCATTTGGTAGTAATTTAAAGGTCAGTAAGATATTGAAACAAAGGGCTAATCGTAATGCCTACAGAACTGATGGGTCGTCTCTATCAACGATCCAGTCTGGTAACCCAACAGGGCACGCTAAAAAAAACGTGTCGGAGGTCATCCGAGAAAAGTGTGATGTTGGTCCTATACACGCACTGAACATGGTCGGGCTGGCTTTCATCAATGTCAAATGACCTTGCCTTTTTTAAATAAAAAAATTAGCTCATTATGGGAGGTTTGAATTTCTAAAGTAAAGAGTTTGTCAAATTATGAAAAAAGCTGATAAATTGTAAGAATTTTTACCTATTCTTTGGCTCATAAGTTGAAAGGAATTTTAGATTTGTTAATATGAGGCAGTCATTTCAGTGAGCTCTTATTTGAATACAGGCGATTTACAAGAGAGCGCCTCCAAGAGTTTGCAACACATTGGCCAATCATAACTCGCAAAATCTGTCGGCCCTTTCCAAACGGCATGGGGTCGACAGATTTTGCGCGTTGTGATTTGCCAACTCATTGCAAACTCTTTGAGGTGTACTCTTGTGAATCGCCCGAATTGAGCGTTAAAAGCTTCAAGATTGACTGTGGAACCTGACCCCGACAAAGAAATCATGGTTGAAGAAACGGCAGTCTGGTGAAATCAACTAAAATGCACCTTTAAATTCTGCCTGCTATGCTGAGCACTCGACCGCCAAGCATTTCAAACCACCCAGCTGACCCCATCAAGTGCAGTGATTGAACGGATGAAGGCGTCTGCACCAGCAAGTAGGAAGATATGGGTTTGTGTCCCATCAGTGCAAGGGCCTGTTTATGCTGACGAGCAGAGACAAGATAGCCTTGACACAAGACACAAGTCAGAAACCTGTTTGGTATACAAATCATCAGGTTACTAACTTTCCACAATAACAGTAGTGCCCCCACAGAAAGATTCGAACTCGGGTCTAGGAAGTGCTCAACTATGCCAGTCAGTCCGAGATGTACTGTTTAACAAAATTGGGGAATGGTCAGAGAACACCATCTCGGCACTAAGATACATTGAATGCCCAGATACATTGAACGCAAAGGTGGCTCCAGAACAAAATTGGGGGAGGGGGTTGAGGCCAAAAAAGTGGGACTTGCTTCTGTTACAGCCTTTTTGAAGGATGAGGCCAAATTTTGAGACTTTTGCATGCTCCTGGACAGAAGGGAAATGCAGACCTCCCAACCCAACCGATTTTGGCGGAAAATTTTCCCTTTTCATATCACTTCATTTCCGCCATTCCAATTTCGCCCCTAAAATTTCCGCCAAATTGCAATTTTGACACGCCTGTGTGTTACTGGAAACAGACCTTGTGATCTTATGCATGTTCTGTAATACGACTTATCTGACTTACCTGAGCGGTCAGTGGCAGTGCACATTGTGTGCCGCGTCCGTGGCAGCGCGCCCTTCTGACTCGTACATTGCTTGCGGCGCCCGGTTTCGCATGGATCCACAGCTAAGAACGTTTGGATTCAAGACTAAGCACTGCTGTGAATTCGACCACGATCGTGTAAACGCGGTAAATGTTTCGCAGAATTTCGCTTTGAATCAACACATTCAGGAAATGAAAAATAATTGCAGACCATTTCAGATGATGTAAACTCTTGTGGGAATCAAAATTGTATGGAATTGGTGAGTACGTGCGGTACTGTACATCATCGTGGACGCGGATTTGACTTTTTACAATGCAGCACTGATTTTTACTTGTTTCATGGTAATACGGAGAATAGTCCGATTTTTCATGAAAAATTCAGGCGAGAAGGATTCCGAATTCTTGAGAGCCAATGTTGGGAGGTCTGGAATGAAAAAGTAAACAAATAGATTATCTTTCATTCATATTATCTTATCATTCCCATTCTATAAAATTTGCATGTGATATGAGAGTGCCTTGTTTATCAAGTTTTTGATGCATATTCTTTGTACACACCTTTGTCTTATTAACTGTCTTTTGTGGTAACAAGATTGGGTCCTAGAAATACTACTATTTTTCTCTTTCTTGTGCCTGATTGCCTTCCTGTTATTAAATTTCACGCCATGGTTTTTTGTGTTAACAGGCACTGTAGACTATGGTTAACGTCGAGATCTTATAAAAGTTAAAGGTGTGTGGCATTAATTTTGTTGAAATGTTCTTAAGAGTCATATTATTGCGCAATACTATGAATATTAAAAGGTGTTTGTCGTGTGGAAAGGTTAGTTTGTTTTCGCAGTTTGTATGGGGGGGCTAAGACATTTTAAAGGTTTTTATTCGTGGTGATTTGGAACGCATAGCTTGGTTTAAGAGGTCAATGGGAATTGTTATTGTTTAAAATGAATGTTGGCAATACTCTCATGCCAGCACTTTTATATCTGCAGGAAGATTTGGACAGATTGAGGGAAGGTGAAGCTTGGATTTTTTTTCCTCAAGCAGTGTGGGCTTTGCCTCCTTCTCAGGCTTCGTCTCTGAAATCGGTTCCCGAATGTAGGTCTGCTGTGTTCAAATTAAATAGAAATACATTACTTAAGTATTTGGTCCCCATCAATGAAGTGTGATATTCTGGTAGCGGGGTGTGACTTAAAGCCTTCAAATTCAAAGCGAAGGGATTCAGAATCAGTCAGAGCCTGAGGCGACAACGAGGCTGAGGGCCCGGCCAGATTAGGCCTGTTTGTTTAATCTGCATCTCGATCAGTGATCCTAACCGTCCACTCTGCGTGCTTTGTGTCCGTAAACCAACGACGGGTCGCTGATCGCGATCTAGATCCGTGTGAAACAAACACGGCCTCTGTTTCACGCGGATCCGGATCGCAATCAGTGGTGGGACGTTGGTTCACTGACACCCAGCAGAACTCGCCTGGTAGATCGCGCGAACCTGATAGTGATCCAGATCCGGCGAAACAAAACTGGCTCAGAGTATTGGGGGGGGGTGCCCGTTAACCAAAGAGGGTTGCGACACGAGTGTCTCAATTATTGAAACCAAAATGGTGGATTACGCGTCAATGCATCTGACAAAAAGCAAACAACAGTAGCATGCTGCACTGCACACGTTACAAACAACCATTCCAATATGTGGAGTAGGCGTAACACTCTCTATGTGCAGCTCTGCCTTTGACAGATCTTTGGTAAGTTTCTACGCAGTGGTAAATTTGAGAGAAGAAAGGTCCGCCGAGTGAACATGGTCTAGGAGCATGGATAGGGAAGCTTCCCCTACGATGCTGCCAACTGTTATCCTACCCTCCCCCGCCCCCACCTAGGAAGAGATTTGCCTCATTGTGACGACAATCAGGTCAAAGAGAGTTGATAAATTTTCTCTCTTTTTCCTGTTGGTTGTTCCCGTGGCGTTTTCTGGATATGATTTAAGCTTGACAGAACGGGGGGGGGGCATCGCAGTGGCATTGAATATCAAGTAGCGGTGCCTGTGCGATTCTGTTTTAAACTTGTCGCTGCTGTTACATTGTGGTGTCACGTTTTTAATGACCTTGACATATTTTAATCCGGAATGTCATCCATGTTGGGAGAAAATAAATACATTTGAAAGAATGGACTTTACTGATTTTGATTGATTTTCCCTTTTTACTCTTTTTACCATTATTGTCTACCCGCATTCAATTCTGTACCGTCAAATCAGTTCATTTATTTTACATATTTAGTTGCAAAATTTTCGTCAGTTTTGTTTGGCTTTTTTGTTTGTGTTTTTTGGGGTTTTTTTTGTTTTGTTTTTTGTTTTTTTTAGGCTTCCCATACAGTGCCCAGTTGCCATCTGAAGTGGCGTCTCAACGCACCTCCCTCGCAGTATTTCATGTGTGAGTTGAATTATTTCGTGAACTGTTCACCTTTGCTGAATCAAGATCCGGCATGCCACGGTCGGCCAAAATGAGTCGGGATCATTCCCAAGGGCCTTTTGATTTTCTTGCCTGTTCAATAATCTTGTTCAATATACATGTAAAACAGCAGAGTAGTATCGCGTTTCCTGCTATTATCTTCACGTGTTCACAAAGATACGAGATGATACGTCGAAACAATGAGCTTACATCGCTCTTTCTGATTTCGGAATTACTGGGAAATTGGCCTTAAGACTCCTGGGATCTGTACCAGCTGTGCAGGCGTCGCCGGGGGGGGGTCACACCCCCATTTGGTTAGTTATGTCGGCAAAATCATGGTCTGTCGGTAAAATTTAAAAAATATCAGGTTGGTGTGGGGCGAGGGACTCGGACTACAGTACACTCGTTTTGTGTGACGGTCCGTCGGCAAATTTCATGTGGCACCCCCCCCCCCATTCAAAATGATCTTTAGCGATGCCTGTGATTCCAGCTGTGCCAAGCATGAAGTGAGCTCCGTTTTGGTTTCCCTCCCTCCCTCTCTCTATCTCTTTCTCTCCCTTGAAGAATAGATGCCCTTTTGGTTGTAGGCCTACATAGTTTTCAATGAGGGAGGAAGCTTTCTGGTTTATAATTTGATGCTTTGCGGTCAAAAGGAACACGACATCGTGATTTCCTTTTACATGGTACGTATCTTGTCGGTGAACGATTATTCCTGTTTTAATTGTTCTTGAAGCTCTCAGCTAAATATGTGACACTTGTAACTATTGATTTTTAATTCGGATTGGGAAATATAAAAACACGTGATATATGTCGGTCACGGCATCTGTGTGTTTGTGCCATGCATGTGAAGTGTGGCCAATTCAGAGAACATCTCCAATCGATTGCTGCAGGAGGAAGTTCACGATATTTTCTAACAACATTATTAAAGACTGCAAAAAGGTGTTGTGCTACGGGCGCCGAAATAAAAAATTCTCGTCGTCAGTTGAAACTCAGTATTCCTGGTATTTATTGCTAATTGTAAAATAACTGCTTGCAACAGAGATGTTATTCTGGGTTGATGTATATTTCAAAGTCTATTTGTATTCGATTTCATCCACAAATTAATTAACGACACCATTTCACAATTTTACAAATTGAACCAAAAGCCAAGATTTTAAAATAGTTATTTTAATGAATAACTGAATAAAATCCACGTTTTAAACAGAAATCGTGGCCTATATTCACCTGTTTACTTGAGTCTT
The DNA here is from genome assembly GCF_001949145.1 of Acanthaster planci. The sequence goes on along the minus strand of NW_019091368.1, from coordinate 3,955,279 downwards.
AGTCTTGTCTGACATTCTTACTTTTGACGTATTTCATGCTTCGAAATTTCAAAGAAGATAGTACAAATTTCGGTGATCAATGTCGGCTAGCAATTCAGAGGCGGCGCATGCTGAGAATGTAGGCTATGTGAACGACCGCAAGCACCACGAAACTGCCTACGTGCCAAAAAATGTGTTTGCCTCCACTGAGTGAATCGGGGAGGTGTCCCGTTGCCTGACGTCATTGAACAAAGCCGGAATTAAAGTGCAAGTAGTGGCAGGTTGCCATTAGCATCGTATGTACATGTATACTGAGTAAATACTGTGTACAGTGACGTAAATTATCATACGAGAGGGAAATACGCACGGGACAGAACCCAAAACGTCATAATCTATAAGCCCACATAAACAAACATAAAACTTTTCACCAGATTTAAATAGGTTCCCCTGAACATAAGTACAACTTCAAGAAAATAAATTTGTGTAATAATAAGATTTATTTTGTGGCATACACGTTTGATTTTGTATGCGAAGATTCTGTAAAATGAGAAGTTTTCTCAACTTGATTTCTCACAGAGAATGAGTTTTGTTCGCTTTCTTGTACCAAAAGCAAAGTTTGTTGCAAGCATTAATATTCACCAATCGCGTTCCTAAACCATTTGTCAACTCTGTCAGTGCAAATAAACCTCTAAATTATCGTTGACTCAAACCGGTCCAGCGCCGGTATTGTCGATGATAAAATACTTGGGGAAACTGTTTTTTCCCAAGACATCTCCCACAAAAAGAATAGTGATAACAATCGAATGTTATTACATAAAAGTATGACAAAATAAAAAGTGTGCTATGTAATTAACATTTGCCAAAATATACATATAGGCCTAGTCAACGTTACAAGGAAAGTATCCTGCTTCCACCAACTGCCCATTGCGAAAAAATAATAATAATTTAGATAAAAGCATTTTACTGGCCAAGAGTGGCTTAGAAAATAAGTAATCTTGCAACTTTGTCTTGATTTAAAACTGTGACAAAAAACAAAGCAAGATAATAGACCGAGTGCACCCGCTAACTCACGTGATCTACATTAGGTATCAAGCACTAATGGCGTCCTCCCATAGCAAATCGTGTTATAAAAAAACAAAGCCGATTTTTCTGTCAAATACTCAATACATCAGAAGTCTGGGTGCTTTTATACTGACCCTCGGCTTTATTTTTGCTAAATGGCACTTAATATGAGACACTTTGCGATGGGAGGACGCCAGGTTTGTGGATGTTTGATACCCACTTTAGGTCACGTGGCTTAGTAGGTGCAATCGGTCTCTTGTCTACAATTGCAAATCACAATCAAGGCCGAGTGCTGTGTCAAAAGTACCTCTTCACGCACGTAAGTTCTCCTCTGAAAGAGGGGAAAAAATAACGACTGGTTGCCCTATCCAAGGCCTCCGGTTACTGAAAACTGAATACAAAGCGAAGGAATCTCATTTTTTGAACGACTGAAGGAAAATATAATGCCCACGAAGTGAGGTAAAGGCGCTGAAACGGATATGAAGCATTTTGGCCTAATGATGTTGCAAAAACTAAGTGCCGGGATTTGTGGAATGGCTTGCAATTTTCATTATACAACTTCAAGCTGCAGTTCGAGGAGTAATAATGTGCAGCAGTGCTTCGAAATGCCTGGCTCTCTCGAATCCGAATTTTGTGAGAGCTTTGGTGTATTCTGCGTAAGTGTAATCGCTCTTCGACCCAATAATCATTTACAAAATTTACAAATTCATACGGAAAGTACAAATTCTCTAGTTCTCTCGACTAATATTCTGATTAAAATGGACTCCAAATTTAGACAAAACAAGCGGAGAATGAAGTTGTGCTCCCTTGCACATTGCATGCTATATTTACTGTTTAATCTGACAACCATCAGGCTTATACCAAACCATAAGTCGAGTCTACCCGAAGCACCACATCGAGACACAAGGGAGGCCACACTTACCAAGCAAAATACTCTATAGCGTCGTTGCTCGTGCAAACTGCTCAGCTATTAAGCAAATGAATCCAACTTGCCAACTTGCAACTTGCTAAAACTTCAAGTTTTAACCCCTCTTTCCATCCAACCGTACAAAGGACCCAAACAAGATCATTTAAAACATTTAGTGCAAACAAACAGTGGCGTGACTAGGACGTGCCCCCCCCGTGGATGTCCCCCCCCCCCCATTTGAAATCTCCATTGATTTTATAAAGTTATGCAGATGCAGCTTATTTTCTTGTGGTGCTTCTTGAAAAAATGTGTGTACCCCTGTGTGCCCGCGGACATTTATCCCTAGTTACGCCACTGGTAACAAACGAGTGCTTGAATGGTTTTTCAATACAGATGGCCCAAATCCTGATCCCGTACATTCAGAACCAGTCTGACTGTGCCTTTTGGCCCACAGGCGCACCCAGGCCCGTCCCCTGTGTTCATTCTGCATGGAGGTAATTGCAGTTGGTCGTTGGCTCGCCTCAGCTCGACCCTTGTCCTCCCCAGTTCCTCCTGGGTCGCCGTGAGCCCTTGCCGAAGATGCTCCACCATCTTCTCCAGGTACTCCACCCGAGAGTCGCTGGCGCTTCGGTCCCTGTAATCTCGCCGTTTCTCAGCACATGTTCTCGCAGCCACGGGGCTTGACGTCACGGGGGTAGCAGCATGCTCCTGACGCGGCTCCCGATGGTTACACTGATGCCGCTGGTTGCCGGTGTCGTTGGTGACCTCTGGGATGACATTCATGCCCCTGTGGTTGTCCCGCCGCGGAGAAAAAGCCGTCGTCATGCTGAGATCGTTCACGCTCGACTCTAACGACGCCACTGTCGACGCGGCGGAGTGCCTTCTACCGTTCTGCCAAGAATTTCTGGCTCCTTCGTCCGGCGAGCAACTCCCTCGGAGGATGTTGCTGGGACAACTGTGCCATGAAATGCAACGGTCCAACTTTTGTATGGTTCTGATTGGTGGGGCCAGCGGCCGCGTCTTCATCAAATCTATCTTGTCATTGGCCATTTTCCTCTCCTGATGATTCCTGGCGCAGTCATCAGTATCTGAACCAAAAGTCAGCACATAATTATAATTAGATTTATGTTGCAAACAAAGACAGAAAAGAACAAAGACATTTATGGCACCGCATTCAATTCTTCGGTGAAAGTTTTACTTTATTCTACATACTTAGACAAATTCAACATCATCCTTCTTTGCTACCTCATCAAAAATTGAAGTTGTTGCTTCGTGTTAGTTCCTATTAGAAAAGTGACAGAGAAGAAACCTATTCCGAAATGCTGATCAGAGCAGGGATTTCGTTGAAGGGAAGAGCATGGCGGTTAAAAGACTGCTATTGGCTAAGAATCATAGAGAAAGATTCCTTAAGTTAAAGGGGACACAATAATCCCGTGGAGATGCAATAGGATCACGAAAAATGCATCCCTAATTCGGGACCTTTAAAAAGCCCGTCGAATGAAAAAGTCTGGGTGGCAAATATATACACTTTAATTCGTTTTACTGTGGTTTTTGTGTCTCTGCTGTTATTTCTGACGTTGTTTTATTATTCAGTTTTATTAATCATTTAACATTAATTATTCTGTTGTGAGACCAAGTGCAGCACACCGGAAATTCTACGGGAAGATACACACCTGGATACATTACGGCTCCGAGGTACTGCACGATGCGTTGGTGCCTGGCTGCTGACGCGTCGTCCAGTGCCGTCTTCCCCTTGGAATTCACGATGTGCAGGTCGCATCCGGCCTCCACTAGACACCGCACTGTCGTATAGTGGCCCCGAAACGCCGCCAGGTGGAGGGGCGTGTCCCCGTAGCTTGTCTGGGCGTTCATGTCTGCGCCATTTTTCAAGAGCAGCCTATGTCATCAAAAGGGGAAGAAAGACAACAGCTTTAATGGGGGGAAATTCTTGGAGCTTATCGTCTCCTTTGAGTTGATTTAATAATATGACTTATTAAATCAAATTGGAAGATTTCAATATTCTCTTGAATATAATTATATACAGCCGCTATCTTGAAAGCAGCTTTGTAACATTGATTCCGTACCAATGACGACTCTTAAAAGGTAATTTCGTGACTGCCTAGATTTACATCGCCCACTTTAAACTCTAAAACAACCGTTAATGATGTTGGGTCCCAATGGGATGATAAAGACAACAAGGAAGCGGAACTTTCTTACGAATGGAATGGTATTTCTATTGTTCGAATGTGTCAATCGTGTCATAATATCCGGGTCTCGAAGTGACTCCTTTCGTGTTATCAAGAGTCAATTTCCCAGGCACGTATGGTTTGCGTACGGCAGCCTCCCGAATTAATCTGAGCCAACGGGCTGGTTTCAAACAAAAAAAATCAAAAGTAAAAACTGGCTATTGGATGGATAAAGAAACGGATGTAACGGTCCCTTGCAGAGCATCAGTCTTTGTAACCAAATGCGGAACACCACTCACGTTGCCGAAAACAGTCATTGAATTTTTGCAAGGGAATGAGAGGCGACATTGTGATGCATGTGCGAGGTGGGTGTGCTGTGAGCATTGAGGGGGTATCATCTCTCGTGAAAAGATGATGGCTCCATCGAGCAACAGCACTTAAGTAAAGAGAAAAAAAGATCTTCCTGGCAAAGGATTACTGAAGGAAATAGTAAAGACGTGATACCCTTGACACGGACATACCATATAGGATTGCGTAATTGTTCCTGTATTTTAGAGTGATACAATTTTCTGCTTTCCTTTTCCTTAAACTCTCGAAAGTTGGCGCTTCAAGGGCGCAGGAACAAGAAGAAACATTTACTGAGCAGCAACGAACGAAACAGCTGTTGGTAACAAAAAATCGATGCAGAAGTAAAATTGGGAAGCGAAACGGGAAGCACTCTCATTCAAGTTTCATCACAAACTTCATCAATCAGATTTAACGGTTTCACTTTCCCTTGTCTGTGTTTTAATTCAAGCCGAAGAGCCTAATGAATCACCTCATTTTCCCGGTTGCAATTTTTAAAAAAATCCTTTCTCCTCTTCATGGGTTCAAAGAAGCAGGGTTTTTTTAAGGATGAAGAAGCATTTTTTGAGGGGGGTTGTTTTCAGGGATAAGATAGCAGTTCATATTTTGCTTTTTCCTCCTGATGGATTCTTTCTCGTTGCTGCTGTTTCTGGTGTTGATTTAACTGAGGTTGTTGCTGTTTGTGTTGCTGTATTGCTATTGTTTGTCGTCGTCGTCGTTGTCGTTGCTGTTTGTTTTTCTTTATTGCTCTTGTTTTGAGTTTGCCCGTTTTGTTTAGGTGCTTTTCTTTTGGGGCTGTTTGTTTTGTTGGTGTGTTTGTTTTTTTCTTTCTTTTGTTTCAGTTTGTTTTTTAGTTTGATTTGTTTGTCAAGCTCGAAAATTTTAAACAAAGCGCAGAAATGAAACAGACAGTTCATTATTTTGTCAAGGATGACCGACAAGGCAAAGCGCTGGTACGCCTTCATCCGGCGTAACAGGCGATATCTGGGCCCTGAACCCAATCCCTGGAATACCGGGAGTTGGATGTGATCAAAACCTTGTCCAGTGGACAGGAATGAGCTCACGTTACGGTGCACTGTTAAACCACAAAATTACCGACGTTTTCATATCCTGGTTTTGGATAATCTGGGATTTCGAATGAGTACGTTCCGATCCGGGCTTTGCACCCACAACTCCATTCATCCAATATAAAAAGAAATCCGGATTTTTCTTCATTGAAGCGTGAGCTTCGTTTGCGTGGACGATTTGTCATTCCCTGCTGCCTTAAAGTCGGAGCCTTGTGAACATTTTTTAAAGCACATGATCAAAAGGGGTAGACTCCCTGGATTGGTAACTTTTTTGTGCCCTGTAAAACACCTCTGAAGTTCACATCCTGTCTGGTTTGAAGTACCGGGTTAACAGTAAAAAGTTCTACGACACGAGGACGCTGTTTGAAAGTAAATACCGGCAGACGGGGGAAAATCCGGCTACTGAACTCGAGCACCACCATCAAAAGAATCAGCAGCGACAATGCCCCGCCAGGAATATGGCGGACCTACTCCGTCTCCTTACTAGTCTTTGTCACCAGCCCTTACCTTAAATTAAGTTACGCGGGTAACCACATGCTTGTCATTGTACTGGGACACGCATGCGGTTAGGGATTCTCATCGAAAATAGATATCTCCAGAAACCGCGAAGAAATTCTGTGATTCTCTGCAGCTTTTTGTGCACGGAGCATGTGCAACCTAAAGATTTCTAGCGTGAGCAGAATGGTCCAATAAGAGCCTCTGGTGCACTTGTACAAAATATAGACAGTTTATCAACCATTCCGAGTTGTGCAAAGCTCTTTCCTGATCCCTCCACTGGCAAGTGCGTATGGAACCAGTCTAAACTCCATTCATTAAACAAACAAAAGACCCATTTGTGGCGGATCGGAGCAGTGATACTGGTTTCTCTTTTAACAACCAATGCCCTATCCAGATTGTTGAGGCCTTTTTTTAAATGTAGATCAGTGACGAGAGCTTTAGATATCCTGCCTCACTCGTGTGGGTCATGTATACGGACGGGTGTTCTGACGTCCTTTCGAACAGGTCAGGGAATATGTGACCCAGCGCGCTTGAAGGATAAATCTAAGAAGAGTTCAAAATGATTCTGTTTAAGACCGGCTCTCTGCCCACAAATGTTCCGGCATTGTTGTCTCTCGTCTAGATTGTGCACAAGCAGTTTTGTTCAGTTATTATATGCATAGTCTCTTGCTCCTACGTTTCTTTGCGAAATTTCCGTCCCTACGGTCACACGGAAGTTCTCTCAATAAAAGCTTGCTCTGCGTCAAGTGTACTTTTAGAATACATTAATTGCACCATTCCTTCGCACGCGTAAGTTCTCTTTGCAGAAAGAAGTAAATCCTTTAAAGTCATCGAATTTCCTTGTTTCGCCGGACAGAGATCTCCATATAACCTTCAGGAAATTATTTCCCTTCCCCATCATGCTCATTCACCAATGTAAAGCTATAGGGGAATAAACTTTCCGGTCTTGTTGAAATTCCCATCGAAATTTCCTTATGTTTGCACTTGACATCGGATGATAAACGACAAACCAAAATCGCCACATAAAATTGAGTGAGTTTATTTCTTGTTCTCGACTTTACTAGACCCATAAACTTGTTGAAAGTTAACCTGTGCAGAAGTTGTCCTTCCCACAGACTTCGCACCATGTTTTATACATTTCAAGCCACGAGTGATGCATAAAAGCCCCACATTTCTATCATCAGAACACGCGCTCGAACGTTTCTAAACTGGAACAGCAAAAAGTCGTGGAGACCTTTTTTGTCCTTGAAGAAGCACAAATTAATGCCCAGCTAACAACATGCAGCGTTACACACTTCGATTAACCGGGTGACAGCAGAACGCGAAATCGGGTGGCAGGCAGTATCTCGTAGCACGCGGCACGTCACAGAAGGTGATTTCCCGGATTATGTCATCATCGACCAGTCCCTGCAATGACGTCATCGCTCGGCATTCCTGACGCGGAAGGCACATTCGATTCTACTGATGCTGTAATATATATGGTGACCTTAATCTTTGCTGCGCATGACCTATACCCTACATGACATGAATCTAATACAAATTCCAATAACGTGTGACCTTTTGGCCATTTGCAGTTCTGAACGTAATACAAAACCAAACTTGGTTAAGTTCCTCCTTCATAGCTTTTGTAAATTTGGCACAATTTACGCAAAACTTCAGTTAAAGGACTTGAAACCATAGTTGTCTGTCTAGAGAAAAACTGGGCTCACCGATACGAATACTTAATTTTTCTTTGAAGGAAACAATCAAAAAGCTTAGTTTACTTTAAAAAAAAAAAAGGTGCAGACAATACAATGTGTCTAATTGATTCATACATTCTGTTCTTTTGATAGGCCAGCCTTGTTTTGTGTAATTACGGTTTACTTTGTGAGCAGTCTAACCCTTTACAAATCCAAAAGCCGAGGTGTTGGCTTCATTTTGGTAGAATTAACAAATTAATGGCCAACTTGAAAATCACGGCCGTTCTCAAGCCTTGTTCCGAAAGCCTCCACAAGAACGAAAATTTCACACAGTATGTGTCGCACATGGGATTCTTGTTTATGGACGCATTCATTAAAGATTTCGGTTACACAAGGAAAGGTCATTCCACAGTATCGGGATCATGGTCAGTCACATACGTGGGGATCGAGCGACACGTTATGGAGGACGGGTGTTCACGGAGTTTCAGATAGTTCACGTTTTCACCGGCTTAATAACGACTTTCCACAAACCCAGAAAATGGGAATTTTTTTTTAAGAAATGGGACGAACGGAAAGAAAAGAAAGAGGAGATGGAGAAATTTGACCCCTCTATGTGATGATTTGTCAGCCTGCTATACTCTTGTTTGCCTCCCTACCCAAAGAGCTATTCCTCTTTCTGCCACGACTAAGGTCTGTGAGGTGAGAGCTCCACCCCAGCGAGCAAAAATTCTTTAATCCCCAGCCTCTTTTTCTTCTTTTCCCCCCTCTTTTTTAAGAGACATTTTCGATCATTTGCATTCATTTCTTCCACTCTCCGCACATCATTTTTATTTCGCGGAATTTGTCAAACGTCAGCACCCAGCTCACCTTCGCAGTTCACTGGCGATGATCAGAAATTCGTGCAAAAAATAATTCCCTGTGCGTCGGTGAATTTGCATGTCCAATATAAATAATGGACGCATACACTGAATGCTTCGTTATGGCAAAAAAAATCTACAAAAAAGCTGTGCTAAGGTTTGGAAAGATTAGTTAATATCATTACCGCTTCACCGCGACAAAGTGTTCTAGACATTTTCTTACTACGTAGGCCTATTTGGAAAGATGCACGGCCTACATTTTGTTGTTGGGGTACCGATGTGAAGTGTTAAGCAACTCTTGATAACAAGTACAAGTTTTGATAATACATTGAAAAATTCAAGTTTGCTACATCCCTACAACATCATCCTGATGCAACATGAAACTGCTTAGAACTAAACTTTAAAAGAGGTTACCATGTTTTCCTATCCCATCATTACGAGCTTGTGTTCCTACCTGACAATATCTTCGTGACACCGCTCGGCGGCAGCGTGCAGGGGCACGGCCCCCCAGGCCGTGCACACGTCTCTCTGGTCCCGTCCCATCGCCAGCAGGAACCGCGCCGTCTCGAGTTGCCCCGTGACGCAAGCACAGAAGAGCAGCGTCTCCCTGGTCTCCGGTGTCTGGTACCTGACTGCGTTCTCCGCCTCCTCCGAGGTCAACAGGGAGAACACCCTGCGCACGGAGCTTAGATCTCCCTTCTTGACAGCTGTCGTGAGCTCCGTCATGCTGATAATATTTGGCGCGCTCCGCCCTCGGTAGTCTGTGATCTCCGCCGCTGCTTTGCGGCGAGAGCCCGTGGTACGTTCTGATGAGGCTCTCTGGCCGGTAAAATGTGTGCTCTTGCACATACTACACGATGTTGTGCACACCTAACTCTGAGCCCTGCCTGTGTGTCATAAAATATCACGAGAATCAATTCATTTCATTCATTTAAATTCAGCACATTCTGCTTGTAAAGGTCCTACTGCTTCTATTCTGTCAAAGTCATCTTTTATCTAGGCCTATCTAAAGCCCGTGCACGCTGGAATGACACTTCTCACTTCCGGGTGGTTGAGTTCCGCCTGAGTCACAAGCCATTGCGCCAGTTTCAGAGGCAACACTTTCTTGGAAACTTGTCGCAATGTTACATGTACATGTACTTTGCCCTAATTTTTACTGCTTTCCTGTGTGCTGGGACGGCCCCTTCGGGCCATGGATCAGGGGCATCTTGTCACATGAACATGTATGTCAAGCAAACATAATTATTTATGATACATCCGCGCATGCGTTATTGTATTCTTCATCGCTAGGTACGATTGTAGACGTTGTTTTTAGAGTGGTTGAATCGAGTCGGGTGACTTGGACTCGAATCAGAATCAGGTCGACTTGACTATCAGCTTTGACTTGTGACTGGACTTGGACTAGCAAAAATTGACGCATGACTTACATGTACTTCGAACTTGCTGCCAGTTGACATTTACATGTATTCGGTTAAATAGCTTTTCCCTAGAATGCTCACACATGACTGACGTGTAACTTTAAAAAAAAAAACACTGGAGGTTCAATAGGGAACATAAACATTAGACTGTTTCTTATTTACCCCAAAAAATTAATATGGAAAGTTCTCCACACATCGTTCTAGCAGTCCGTACAACACTACCATTGCACAGATCTAGACCACATCAACTATTTTTAATACCTGACTACTTGATAAATCATAGTGGACCTTCCGCAAGCATGATTATTTAGCCGGGGATCCCGACAAGGATATCCCACCACGTATGCCCTTAGCAAACACCTGCTGACAACCGGTGTTAGTCAGCAGGTGGATTTAAAAAGAGAACGACTGCACAGAGAACTTTGATCTGATACGGGTACTGAACCCAGACCCAAGTGTTTCCTATCCTTTTATTTGTTAAAAAAAACAAAAACAAAAAAATAAGCAAACAAAGTCATAACCTAGAAACGAAACCGGGTGGAATATTTTTCAGGTCATGATAATGTAGACCTACTGCTCCGGCTCCATTTTGTGACTGTCAAAGGTTGAACTGCCGCTCGCTGAAAAGTCATTCAAGCGAAGTTCCTATTATGAAGAACGCTGGTATTGTAATGTTCCCAAAGCAAGGTGTTGGGGTGTGCTTGTCACATTTGTTCGACAATCGAGGACAAGTTCGAAGAATCTGGAATTGCTAATAAGGTGAATGTAATTGTGAATATCATCCTCGAAAAAAAAAACTGTGTACGACGAGGGAGTCTTTGAGAAATGTCCCCATTAAATTGTGCGGGAACGATGAATCTCGCCCGTGTCATACAGTGACCGGCCAAATGTGGACGGCAACCTTTCAATTTTCAAATTTTTTGTCAGAACTCGACCATTTCGTTTGATGTCTCAGTTCCCTGATCCGGTGTATTTGCAGTTGGATAAAAGCACCAACTCAACGAATCACTGCGACAGGAAGAATGGAACGGTGCAAATCATGCCCGCCGAGATTTGTTTGGGCGGCCAAAGTACAAGTCTCCCACGACGGACGGCCCACACTGTACCCATGGACAATAGGGTCTTGTTTGCATTACGGATTCCCGTAAAAGCCAGCCTCTTTGGTGTTACCAATTCTTACATGTTGGGGGTGTAAAAGCCGGCACGCCGGTCCTGAGATGTGATAAAATCAAGATAGCTTTTACAAAGTGAAGAGGAATGTCCGGTACATGTATACAAGATTCTAGTTACTACGACTGCATATCCAGGTTTGGGTCCGGGGTGCTCAATCGAATTTTTCGCAACAAAAAAAGACGGTCCTTTTTTCCGTCCGCAAAAGAATCCTCACAATCCCACAAAGACGAAAGATAGTACTCGTAGTATACCGGTATCGTTTCTTTAAAAATGATAGCTTGTCTCTGAGGGGGGACGTTCCTCCTCCTTCGCCCCTCCCCCCTCCTAGATGCAAAACTGGACCTTTGGAATGAGTTAAAACTAGGAAATTGCAATAATTTCTTATAAGATGCAATTTTAATGAGTAGATTAGAGGTTGATTTTGCTTAAATCATTGAACAATTGTGTAAACGTCCCTGAATGGCAAAAGACATTCTAGAAACTTTTTCCAAGAGCGTCGATTTACCGGATATCAGTTGAAGAAAGTATTACGGCCACAAAAATGTAAGGAGTTTGTCCTAATGCTGATGAAAAGTCTAACCAAGCAATCAAGACTGTATGGCAGTGATCCTCTTCACACCTTGTAAAGTTATCTTGTCAATTTCTACAAAATTAAGAGCGAACAAACACGACGAGTGACGGGGGAGGGGTTTAAGAACAAGAATTTGGGGAACCAACATTATGGTTCAATCACAGAATTTCAGCTGCATTTTGTGTTATAAACCACCCCCCCCACACACACACCCAACCGTTCATGATCGTCGTATATATCTTATTTTCAATAAGCCTGAAATTTAATGTAATGTATGTGACTCAGCTGTGAAATTCTGTGCACGTTTAAAAGAAATGCACTCCACTTTGTTGTAATTATGCTTTACAAATAGCACGTGACACATTATTTACAACATCTGCGCGGGTAAACTGGGAGTTTTCCCCGTGGATGTTTTCAAGCTGAGTCTGAGTCCTTACAGAGACTCCGTTTACAAACACACAGCTAGGAAGTCAACAAATATTTCCCCAAGGTTAATACAGGAAACCGAATGGGAAATATTCTTGTACAGAAAACGTCAACAATGACAACAGAATGAACTGTCGACCCTGCCTCTTCTTTGTGGTTATAGTTTGCTCGAAGTTTTCCCGGTTTATGAGTTTGTGCTGAGCTGCTTCCGAGCCAGGAAGTACGGTTAAGGTAAGCAATTGTCAAACGGAGGTTGACTTCGGAGAAAGGAAAGGTTCTGTATTGCAAACACGAGTGTTTGCCGAGTTACAAATATGCCTGTAATAGAATCGGAGGTGTTGCTCATTTCAGGAAACGAAGAACTCACAGACAACTGCAAAGGTTGGTTGGTTGCAACGCTGAATGACTTTATAACGACATGGGACTACCTGGAAGACAATTTTGAAGACTTGCTCATTTCCGTTTGACAGTTTCGACTAAATTCACATGGGGAAAAATTTTGAAGTAATACATGTACATAAATATGTAATGGTCTGTTTAAAGAAGCGGAAACCGTGAAGTCCAGTGTCTTAAAAATATTCTTTGCAATTTTCCTTTTAGATTATCGAATATCTGCAGGGTTAAGTCATTCTCTGTGTTGCCCCAAAGAATGTTGGGCATAAGTTTCGTTTTTGACAAAGGATAAAATCAGCCCGATGTCGGGTCAGGTCCTTGAACTGAATGGTTACTGTTTTAAAAAAAAATCAGTCCCATGCAGGTTTCAAAAATAAATACAAATGATGTATACTGCTAGGCCTACTGAACACCAAATGAAAATACGACCCGTTTGGTAAGTAATGGGGCACATGAACATTATGTGGTAAGATTCTGACAACTAGGGAAAATATTTCTGCAACGTTGGCGCTCATACGAATAGTATCTAGGTAGGGCCTACCAGATAAAACGGTCTATAATTTCATCACATTTGAGATGGTGATCGTTGGGTTATTAAGCTAACAAAGAGGACATTAAACCCAGAGAAATTCTGTAAATTTGCAGATTTTTAGTTTCAGCCTTGCTTTTGTTGCAAAAAAAGGACGGGAAGGGCGAAGCATTTTTCCCCCTTTCTTTCTTTTTGGGTAGGCCTATATGTCCGGATTATTGACAAAGATAATTGTTTGTTGAGATGTATCATTTCACTCTGAGGTTATTCATCTGAATAGAAAACTTCTTGGTTGCTGAATCGATTCTTACAATGTCATTGTGATTGTTGTGCTCCTCACAACACACAATGAATAATTATCAGGCTAAATGTTCCGGCACAGATTTGAAGAAGGGTACACGGATACAAAGGTCCCGGCCGCAGTGGCTGTGTCCACTGCGGTGAAGGTACGGGGAAGTCCCAGACCAATACGCCGGTCATCGCTGCGGGATGGTTGGTTGGGTGGGCAGGTCGTGGTTGGGTCTTTGTCTATTTACACGTCACTAAGTGACCAATCAGCAGACCTATGAGACTGTATTCCTGTGATTTCCGAGGACATATTTCACGTCTAGGAAATAGCACGACAGTGCATAGTCATGACGAGCTGTAAGTTTTGAAAATGAGTCACATGATTTAGACGATGACGTAAAACAAATATCACCTGTTATTGATTTATCACTATTAGATTACATTTCTCTACACAAGGCACCCCTTTGACAATGAGTGCATCAAGGGGGGGGTGTCAAACCATATGCATTTCGGGTTATCGGAAATGCTTTTAAGCTATTCAACGGGATGATCTGTCATGCGACAAAATACACATGTATTTAGATTTCATTAAGTCATCCAGGTGTTGGCTCTTGCATAACTGCTTTCAGTGTATTTGAAACGTTTCTATTTCTGGACAGGGGAGAGGAGAAAAAGTAGGGCTGATTTTCGCTAAACACCTGTTAAAACCTAATGTATCCGCAAGTCTTGTATTAGAATAAGTCGACTGATTTGAGATCATTGAAAATGGGTGTAGGCGTACATGGAGCCCAATATTTAGATTGTAATGAAATATTAGGCCTATTTACAAACACATGTATTATTTAACCACTAGGTGACTTTAGGCAACACCTTCCTTCCTTCGTTTGTCAAAATGCGATAAACAACTCATAAGCGGAAGACAAAGGGATAAAAGAATATGCCTATTCACACATTCTTAAAATACAGCTGCCCGTAAAGGACAATTAAAGTAACATGATGCTATGTACTGTGTTTATAAATTTTATATATAGAGGGCGCCAAAGACGAATAACCTTAACCACGGGTGTCCTTTCTTTGGCGCGTCGCAAGCGCATTTTTCACCAACCGCTTGGCCCAAACATTGATTGCCTGTGAGTACAAAAACAGTGAAATATTCCAAAGAAATTTCTTGCAAATACACGGTACATGTGTTACAAGCACTGCAGAAGAATTGCTTGTGATAAAATACTGAAATTCGCAGCTATTCGAAGCATGCTATATACATTTTGAGGCAAGAAAGTTGCCAACCAAGACAGAATTTTCTTCAAACTTTTGCAACTGCTGCGCGAAGCCCTCAAAGCGTGGGGTCCAAGGCCTGCTCAAGATCGATCCTGGGATATTCGGGATTCTACATGTTTTGTGGTGCGATCCGAGGTAAATTCTGGCCGCTTTATCAAATTTTTATAGCAATTGCTTTTGCAAGATTTATCTCATTTTTGAAATAATGAGTAGCTGAATTATATAAAAAGGGGGAGGGGACAAATGATAAAAAACATTGGGGGACATGTTCCCCACCGATTGATATCCATACATGATGCCCACGAGTCCCACGAGTAGTGGGCACTTGACTGCACATCTGACTACTGCAGTGCACATGTTTTTCTGTCTCTAATCTTGCTGTGCCTGTGCACGCAAATAAATTGATGTCAAATTCAGCTAATACAATGTCCAATAGTAGTAGGGTTATTTTGAAGACTGGTCTACTCTATTGCATCAAGTGTTTTGAGTACTCAAAGTCCAATCCCCATCATAAATTCAAATAAAGACAACATGCTTTTTCTGAATGAATCATCTCTCCTTTTAATTCACTTATAGGCCCTATGTATACTTATTCTCCAAAAAATGAGCAAGAAAATTACAAAGACACCATCTGAATAGAACTTCAATTCCTGTACGATCTATAATAAAGCCACATTAAACATCAGTTTTGTGTGCAAAAGGCAGAGTGAATCTTTAAATATACAGCAAAGGTCAACATTCCAGTCCAACACCAGCGAAAAATCAAGTGAAACAAATGAATAATTAATAGGAAACACTTGATATAAGAATGCAAAATAACTATAAACCCAGGAAGAACGCTGGACAGACAATAGAATACATTATCGCAAATATAAAATGTTCTGCAGAGTCAGTAACGAGCTATTGCTAGGAGTCCGGCGGTTTCGTATCCCCAAAGACCCGTAGAGTCTGCTCCGAGCTGAATCGGAGTAGACTGGGGTACAACAGAAGCATCAAACATCGCAGGGGTGGCCACAGCACCAATGAACGCCCCCTGAAACCCAGACGAGTAGGCGCAAGTGTAGCGACCAGGAAGAGTCGCCACCGCGTAGCCAGGAGGAGGACTCCGCGACCCGGCACAGATCCCGAAGTGCTGCGGTGCGTAGAACCCGGCGTATGGCGATGGAACCTGCGGAGCTTGGAAGAACGGGGGGTAGGGGGCTGGGCACGACCTCGAAGGGGAGCAGTGGGGGGAAGAGGGAGTCCCAGCGGGGGCGGATGATGCGCTGTCCGGTGTGGATGACGCAGGCTGGTCGTCAGGTGTGTCGGCTCCGTCTGGCTCCGTCTTTACTGCCGATTCGGTCTTCGTCTGAGGCGACAGGAATGGGGTAGAGGGTGCCGCTGGGGCTGGTGACAACGACGGCTCGGGGGTCATACCTCCGGCGTGACGACCGTGGCGACGGTGTCTGGCACGGCGGTTCTGGAACCAAACCTGTTGATTGAAATGGTAAACTAAATTACCAGGAGATCGCTGTGGATTTTACAAGCCGAAGATAATCCGTTTAGCCTGAGGTGTGATTGTCGAATTGCTAAACGAGGCATTTTAAAAGGCTGCAAATCGATAACGTGCCAGACGAGTGTTCCAAGGTGTTAGTTGTGACAACAGGATTGAGACGAGATAACAAGATATGCTAAGTGTCTGACATCGATTCTTACTAAAACGGGGTTTGTTTACTGATAATCGATTCTCTCAAAATAGCGACGCCAGTAAAAAAGAGAAAAAAAGAAGTGACCATTCAAATCTCCTAAAGACGTATCCATGTTTTTGGGGGCCGACAAAACATAGAAAGGCCAAAAAGAAAGAAAACTGCATTACCTTTTCATAAAGGGAATTTTCAGCCAAAAAGGTTAAAAAAAAATAGGCGAAGAACCTGAATTTAACGAACCTGAACTCTAGCCTCAGTCATTCCAATGGCGTCAGCCAAGATCTCTCGATTGCCAATGTCTGGATACTGGTTCACAGCGAAGACCTCCTCTAGCTGTTTTCTCTGCTCCGCGGTGTAGATGGTTCGGGGACGTCGGCGGCGGCGGTTCCTCAGCGGCCCTCGCACAGTGGATTCGGCCGGAGAACTAGCACCCCTGACGGTACAAGGCGCTCGCGCTGGAGCTGCAAAGAAAGAGACGCGAAGTTAAGAGATATGTCAAACAAAGAGTGCATGGCAGAATTATGTCTTCGGACATCATAGATTCTGCAAGGGTCTCGAGATCCTCTCCAACCAAGGCCTAGTATTAGATCCAAATGTTGTCTCTGCTGGCTGTCTGACGATACGACTGTCAAGTAAACCCTTTGGAATTTTATGACAGCAGAGTGAAAAGTGAAATACCTTACAGTATTTCTTCGAAAATGGGGTTATTATACACCACTTTTCATCGCATGTGCATGCTTATGTGCATGTATTAAACCACAAACAGAACGTAGGGCTGAAATTCAGCCAGTTGTATGTAATTGCTACTCAGAGTTGCATTTCAATAGTTCTGGATAAAAGGATTTTTGCCGTCGTGTCAGACTCACCTAGCGAAGGTCCGAGGATATCCTTAATGAGATGGCTTGCGGGTCTGCTAGTTCGCACAGCCCGGCTCTGGGTGGGAATCACGGCACTTTCCATGGCATTGGCAGGCATAACGAGACGAGAAACTTTGCAGAATTACAAGGAGGAGAGAAGACGCTCCAAGATTGTGCCAGTTTGGAGTTCAGTTGTCGAATGAGAAGCATTCCACCACGCGTGGGCTCTAATAATACCCCGATAGGGCGGCTACCTTTGATTCATTCAAGGCTACATCGGCGGTTGCAAGCTGATTGGCCGAGATGCGCGTTTGATCTGATGGCGAGGAAACAAAAGCGCCTCGGCGGATCAAAGTCCTGAGCCGCCAGGGGCGACTTTTGATTGGTCGGGCGGCGTGTGCCTTAAAAGACTTTACAACACCCGCCCGTCGTAATCGCCGAAGTTGTGAACTGTAGCTTACCCAGAAAGCCCTATTAATTGGATAAGACGTGCCGGACTTTTAACAAGTTTAATGACTGCCCCCACCAACCCCACCTGAGGAACTGTCTTAAGCATGCCCTATCTTAGCAATTAGCTTGCCCAATTTCTCTGAAACGGCTTCATCAACTGTTTATTTACTTAAATACAAAGCAAAAGCCGTGAATGTAAGAAGCTGCACTTGCCCGCATTATTCTCTCCGTGTTTTTTGTCACCTCTTGTCGCAATAAAAATTGAGATAATCCTTCAAGCAAACGCAGCACGTATAAAAATAAGAAAGACAAATGCCTAGTTTAAGCCGACTCTAAACCCGCCAATATTACAATGTATAATATGGACATATAGTCTCTGAACATTCTGAGGCTCACAATGCCCCCTTCCCCACATCCATCCTTCCCAAGATGGTACTCTCCCATTAAACTCTGGCCGTCAGGGTCAGACTTACTAGGCCCTCATACATTCTCATGTTGGTTGCAGACGCAATCCTTAAATCTAAATAATGTATGAGGGCAACATCTAAATAATGAAAGAAACAACCTTAAAAACGTTCACAGTCCAAACACTTCTTTGCATTACACGGGAAGGGATTTATAGTTTTGCAGAAAGTGCAAAAAAAAAGCTAATTCTTCACGTAATAAAAAGGTTGGGATTCTTTCATTCTTTTCTTTTCTGGATCTTCAGGGTCCCTCGCTCCTCAAACCTTTCAATCTGCAGCTGTCGAGGTCTCGTCCAATGTTTTATAATTATCGTTGAATGGCAGGTCGCCTTTCAGATATATGGAAATAATATCAATTATATCGAAAATGCGTAGCTGGAAACATTTTGTAGGTTTTGTCAACTCCAATCCAGGAAACACTGTCTTTATGTGAGGCCCTTCCAAGTGCTGAGCATCTTATGGAAGTCTTTTGAAATTCAAAGTTATCGTTCCGAAGAGACCAGAGAATAGAGAACGCAACTGCTTTGGGGGCTTTCCTTCAAACACGTGGCAGGGCGGTATCTGACATCGATACCTTTACAATTCGGAACTTTGAACTGCGGCAGCAAAGGAGCAGGCGGGCGTGTCGGTGAATGCCGCGGTTTACTTGCGGAACCGTACTGGGGAGATTACGAGCCAATACCCGAAGAGTGCGGCGTTTGGGGGTCTTCCTCGGTAACAACCAAGGACAAAAGACCTAGCTCAGAGTTGAATGGTCTCGAGCGGTGTCGAGTCATCTTTGCAAGTATCCCATCTCCGCTAGGGTGACTTTGTCATTCATTGAGGAAGGAGAATGTACCTAACACTCATCCATGGAGGTGATGATTCACCCAAATGATAACTTGTTGCACTGTGGTGTAACATGACATTGTGTATATGGATTGGATAAGTTGGAGGGAGGATGGTTATAGGCAATGTGCAACCACAGGAGGGATGGGTAAGGGAAAACCTGAAAAGAATTTGTCGAAGCCGTAATGAAACATGTTTTCGCTCCAGGCTACCCCAGAAGTATCCATACGTCAGCGGCTGCGGAACAATATTTAAAGTGGGGGGGGGGCAGTTATGAGACCATCATGTATCGGCCATTAATTGGCCAATCCATTAAGCCCCACCCCATTATAGGACATGCAAAAAGTGGTGGGCATGGCCCCCAAGTCGAAACAGTTCCCCTGGTTCCTCCCCTTCTGCAGCCAATGCCATGCGTGCGAAAAACACTCAATTAAACACTGTTAGCCAAGTCTAGATAAGCACGGTCTCTCGTTCCCTTGATGTCAGCTCTGGTCTTTTTGTGTGGAGCAGTCATGTTTTGGGGGAGAGTTAAGACAGTATCACTTGTACCTCACTGCAAGAGGAACCTCTACCAGCAGATCCCCAACTGACTGTCACCCACTTTCCATGTCCACTCCTCCGCCCTGCTCCATTTATTTGCTTCTGCCTCTTCTTTTTCTGTTCAGACTCTGGCTGCATCCGAATTTGTCGTCTAAAGCTAGGTCTAGGTCTTCGCTTCATTGGAAATGTTGGGAGACTCGTAAACAACAGACCTAGCCGTAGCCCCTGGAAGCCCGTCTCGGACATGGCCTCTGAGTAGTTTTCAGACGATTTCCAACTTCTTGAAGATTTTTTTTTCCTAGCAGGGTTTGTCAGCCCCATTCCAGATTTCAGCCATCACAACTGCAACCTGCAACAAGAATTGATCTCGCGTTGAACATTACTAACTTGTATGGGAGTTCAACGACCGCCAGGTCATTGGTCTCTGTCGTCAGGGCATGTTCACTGCGCCGGGCCGTCTTCAGCCCACAGCTGATTTACGGGGAAAGGGGTCCAGTAAATGTTCCAGAGAGTCAATAGTGGTGCCGTGATTGCCCGTGCACAATCGCCAATTAAAGTTGAGATGAAATGAAATGCACCGTGTTAATCTAACAAAGATGTCATAAAGCTGAAAACCGGTTATGGCTCTTGTGCTCAATGAAAGGCCTTCATCGGGAAGTTGAAACAAGAATATAAGTTTTTGGAAATAGACTGCGAAGCATTTGTATTTGTGCAAAAACAACCTTTTTATTGGTGATACTTTTAACAAGCTTTTGAAACCTAGCGACGGGACGTGCCGCGAAAAGATTTTCTTCTGCAAATTTCTTGTAGCCAAACAGTCGACCGTTAACAACACCCGATACTGCTTTTGTTCGGACTCATGAGTCATTTCACGACACCATTGGGCATGTTCGACTTCTCAGGTTAGAACTACAATAGTTCACGACGGCGGGTGTGCAAAATATATGGTACTTCCTTCCTCTGTGTTGAGATGTGGAGGGGTCATATGTGGATTTGAAACTTCAAATTTATTGCAGATAGTTTACTGTCAAAATCACTGGACTGTAGATATCAAGTTAGTGGAGTATGGCGGATTCAGGAATTTTTCCGGGGGGGGTCAGACCGGAGATTTTATTTTATGTCTTATTTTTGCGGACAAGGAGAAACGATGATGAAACATTACATGGCTTACATTTGTAACACTCATCCTGTACATATAAGAAGGATCTGTGGAATGCCATCTTATTTCTAAAGTTACTTTAGTTATTTTATTATTACTTTCCCCATTTTTTTTCTCAGAGTGTTTGTGTGTGTGGGGGGGGTCGACCCCCCAAATTCCCCTTCCCTGGATCCGCGACTGCCCATTTTTCAGTTTGCAAAAGCCAATAGCATGTAATTAGATAATGGCGTAAATCCACACCAGCGAGTGTGTGGTGGGGACGACCAGTTTTTCCTGGTCAAAACGCGAGGAACATTCAAAAGGTTTCAGAGTGGCGTAATAAGAACTAGTCTCCTTAACCTTAAAAGAGCCGGGGCGGAATCGCCCCCCCCCCAACATTTTTCTCGAAATCACCGTTTTCTTGAGTTACGCGTACGTTAGCACCGGAATAGCGCCCTCTTTTGGTCACCTTGTCAGTTACGGAAGTAAATCAACATGGCGACGATGTCAATCTGTGATGAACTTTCTTGTGACGAATTATTCAGTAAAAGATCATAGTCGGTTTAGTTGTTGGCGTTATATTATCATCCAAGTTAGAAGGTAGGAATTCCAATCTCCAGGTGTCGATAATTTGGTTGGAGAAGTTTATCCTTGCCTTGTGAAAATGCACCTGGCAAATTTTGCTAACGCCCGGCTTCAATGAATTTGCAAACGTTTGACTGAGCAGCGCATTCACTGTCATTGTCAATCGTCATGTCATACCATGTAAATTTTTTAAACCTCAAGCATTTTTCCCGTATGTCATGGTTTTGTCATTCTTATAATTAAACTAAAGAGAATCTGTTACCATGCTTACTATTCACTGGAAAGAAGCACGACCCATGTAAATACTACATTTAGTCAGATCTGTTAATTATTATCATGATTGATCGTAGATTTGGTCATCAAAGCATGTCAAGTTGTTTTCAGTGTTGGTGTCCTCTTGTACGCCACATTGTCAGGCACCCGGTGTAGCTGTCTTGTTCAAAAAGAAATAATGAATACAAGCCGAGATGCTGTCAGTTAACATGACTGCAGACACAAGTTACAACATGTACAAATTGTTCAGTCCCTGGCCTTATGTACTTAAAAAAACCAGCAAAAAAAAACATTTTGGGCCAGTCATGCCAATATTGAACAAACTGTCTCACGAGACATGTATGCTGTGGTACATGTACATGACCATTAGTCATGACATGTTAGCATTGGCAAGCCATGTTAGATTTTCCTTTGGGGGGTAGGGGCAAATTTAGAACAAATAACATGCACAAAAAGTGTGCGCGCAAGTCATAACCTAAAAATAGGTACATGGAGGCCGTATTTGTGGTATTAAAATGTGTATTCTTATATGCAAGTAGACTTAATGTATATTTTACTTTCGACCAGTCAGAATATTTTCTGGTTGTTACATGTAACACCAGTATCAGCATAGCAACAAATGTAACATACATGTACAACATTTTCCTCCAGGTGTATTTCCAATTGTTCAATTATGACAGCCCTAGTCTTTTTTCAGTCACTGTTCATGGTCTGGTGTGTGTCATTCAGATGGCAAATTGCATGAAGCCAGATCGTGAACACAGAAAGTGTTGATAAAAAGGCCACAAGCCAGCTGTATCTCATAGCACATGCACGTATACTTGACATCATGCTGTACCGTTGAGGGCTGTTGATTGTATGTTTGTAAAATGGCCTTCAGACTCCTCAGCTTGCCAGCCTCCGACATTGATCATTACGTGTATATTGAATTGACTAAGTCAGTCCCTTGTTGTGAACTTGTGACAAGATGTTCAAGGTGGGAAATAATGCTTGCACTCATCTAAATTGACCACTGGGGGCGAGGGAGGGGTGGCATCTCCCAAGCCATCAAAGTCTTTCCTTCCAAAGTGTTGGTAACTCAAACAAAACTGGATGATAACACAGAAAGCTGTTCGAAGCTGCTGCAGTACATGTGGCAGTGTTTCCGTTTATAAGTGATTATTATCGTGAATATGATTCAGCATTTCATCACCACCATTTGAATGAAACACATCATAATTCGTTCCTTATGTGGAGATGGAAACTAAAAAATTTAACTAAACAATGACACTCTGATATTTTGTACACATTTGGAAATAAATAATTGTCCTTTGAACATCAGCAGGTTTCATTGAATGGAACAAGCGCAGGCTCTTGTTTACATGCAAGAAAAAAATATTAAGGTACAAACTGCGCATGTAAAATGCAACCTCCATCAGGAAAGAGAGAGATTACATGTTGATTTGTAATTTTTTTTTTTAAAAAGCTTGAGATGAGTAGCAGATGGCCATAAAAGGTTCATGCCATGTACTTCAAAGTAAAGGCATGCCTGACATCAGCAATCCCTACATGATTTCAGTACTCGTGATGATGTTGTCATAAACCCTCCTTTAGTTTTACAGCACAAATATGCGCAAGTGCCCAAGGTCACTCTCTTGCACGTTGGTGCAGTGCACAACACGACACAGCTGTGCTTCTTTGAGGTGTTTACCAAGTGACCCAAAGAGTGACTTCAGCATAGGAGGGTTAATAATGATATATTGATATACATATTTTTGTCTTGAATTCAAAAGTACTTGTGGATGAGTTATGGTACTTTGCAGTCGGGCAAGCCATATGCAGTATCCTGTTTGTTTGTGACACATGGGTGCTACTGGTTACGAGCCCATCGGTTTATCTGCCAACTTTGCACTATTTTCATTTCTGACGGTTCCATCACCGCACTGTGTGAGTGGGTGTGGTTAAAAACTACAGTGACATCTCATTAACAAACCGGATAGACCAGCCACATTGGGACATTATGACAGCTCTTTTGTCCAAC
This sequence comes from Acanthaster planci, assembly GCF_001949145.1. Next base: position 3,931,783 of record NW_019091368.1, on the reverse strand, counting down.
TACCTAATATCCGTTGAAATCCAACTCTAGATTTTGGCAAGACTTTAAAGAAATGCCCCACCCCCCCAAAAAACTGTGTTCCTTTTTTAACAGGTGAGGATTTCTATTTGTAATTTTTTCAGCATGCAAGCATGCATTGCATAATTGTATTTGCCTGGCCTAAAGTTGGATGTGCGTTTAAGAAAATTTTTAGCGTACTTGTTCCGTCTGGTATTTGAGGTTATTTTTTTATTTATTTATTTTTTTTACATCCCAGGAGCGCAAGCACTATGTGATACACAGGGGATTCTAACTCGTGTACTGTAGATGTAGAAGACACCCAAACCGCTGAACCATGGTGCTATATACATATTAATTGTGTAATTATTATTTTGAAATTTTCCAGATGATGCTCTGAATTGACTTTTCATCAGTCAGCAAGAGAACCATGAACGCATAAATTCTACCAAGCCGGCCAAAACCTTGACAAACACAGACTTTGATATAACGAGTACTTTCCTGGTGACGTTCACTGTACTGCTACTGTAAGTTGCAGTCAATGCGGTTGATTCTCCGAGAAGTTCCTCGCAGTCCCCCCCCTGACGTCAGTCGTCAGTTCCCCTCCGTCTCTCCCCCTTCCCCCCTGGCTATCTTTTACTCCCGACGGTGATGCGCTGCCCGCCATGACGGCCATTGCTGTCTTCACGTGCCACTCCAGCTCCCACCCCTTCCAGGAGCGACGGATACCGCTCAGGGAGCCGGTCAAGATCGGCCGGTCGGTGGCCAAGGCCCGACCGTCCTCCGACAATGGAATCTTCGATTGTAAGGTGCTGTCGCGGAACCATGCTCTCATCTGGTATGACCATGACTCCCTGAAGGTCAGTATTTTGGAAGCGCTTCATTCTTTGACTTGTTACTTGATAACACAGTAGCCAGTTTCCAACTGTGACATCAATATGTTGTTGCCTTTTGTCTGTTATGGAGCTATCCGTGTCTGTTATGTAACCCTAATCCCATGACATCCTTCCAAACGTTCCAAACCCTGGCAGACTGTTTAGATTGAGGAGAATATGTCCGTACGTGTACATCCTATCCATTTTAACCAGTTGAGGCCAGTATCATTTCTTGGCAGAACTTGTTCCAGCCGCGGGCTTATATTTGGGCAAAACTTTAGACTTGATAAGTGATTTGTTCCAGGTTTGTGTGATATTACTGGTGGCATGGCTCTTTTTTAAATTACGGTAAGGGAATATATATGTGCTTGGCTGGTCTGGAGTGTGCGTTTAAGACCGGCTCAGAAGAATGGATACCGCTCAGGCATAAACGTTTGAGACCGGTCAAGCACATATTTATTCCCATTCATAAATACCTTTTTATTCAGAGGGTTAAAAGAAGTCACCATATGATAGATTCCAACCAGTTTGTTTTAAAATTTTACTTTAATTTTCCCGAACTTCCCCTCTATTTTATGGTAAATGTATATCCCTTTTGAAAGTTGTCCAATAGAATCCCCTTTAATGAACTTTGCATGCGCGTGGCATGTCGCGTGCACACAGACTCCTGACCAACCAGACCCAATTAAACTGTCTCGTATCCATGTACCAGCGCGTGCTTTATGCAGCGGGCATTATCACTTTGCATTGGGCATTATCAAATGTTAATACACCGGCACGTGACGCGTTTTGACCAATAAGAATAGGAAAAACTGTCCCAGGTATAAATGAATGATGCATAATAGTGACTATATTCTATAAATGTAGCACCAAAATTACCAAGGGATGCAGGGCACTTGTCCCTACTCATCTTGCCTATAAACATTCCTAAAATCCTCTCAGTTCCTAGCTCAGTGGTGCCATTTCTGGTGCAAAAACAACCACCATCTCTCAAAGACCCCTTTACAGGTACCCATGTACACAAGTTTGCATTCCTGGATGGAGGCAAGTGGGATAAAATGTGCTATTGGCTTTTGTAATACAGCTGCGCCATCTTAGTGGTGTTTTGAAAAATACAGTGCTGATGGTTAGAACAAAAATGGTTGAATGTAAATATACATAAATACCAGTAGTACATGGACCATCACTTTTTCAATTGACTAACAGGCCAATCGGGTGGTACATGTACCAATGTCCTGTACACTCTGTAACTTCTAAGATTATTTCAGACTTTCAAGGCCCTAGGGAATGTACAAAAAATGTACACTGAGCAGCCTTGGGTTTGAATAAGCTTTGGTTGGGACTTACATTGTAAATGAATTTGTGCTTGAGGATTGGCAGGATGTGAGCCCCTGACCCATGATGACAACGGCCCAGTTGGTCAAACAGCCATGCAACCCACTTGGGCACTGTCCTGTGAGATACAATGTGCATGTGAGAGGTCACATCCCAAATTGCTGTGTAGCTTTGAGATTCAAATGATTTGATTATAATTTGTACTATGGCATTGTTAAATGGTATCTGACACATCTCCCTGTAGCAATTTGCTGCTGCGAGAGCCCATTGGGCACAACCCCCCAGAATGGATAAAAACAGCCAGCCTAGCTGCTTGCGATTACATGTACTGTGTATGAGCTTGATGCAAGCCGTTTGTCAACTGTCACACAGTTGAATTACAGTAGACGCGCTCAAAATCTTTCCACCCTTAATGATGCTCTGCTTTCTGTTTGGCATGTCAGATTGAGGAAATTCGAAATGAAGGGATGAGAATAGTAGGTAAAGGAGAGAAGTCCTTAAAAAAGACTCCTTTTTTGTGGCATTGTGTCTCGATTTTGCAGTTGGGCGATACAGACGTTGATAAATTACTGCAGTGCACTTCCTGGTTGTGAGCAGATGTGATTGTTGCTCAGATCGATTAAACATTGGGCGCCATGTAAATTGTCTACATTACATGTACAGTGTGCATCTGCATTGGACATGTATGTACAGTACATGTTCATTTCCTGTTTCCACTTTGTACCACACCACACAGTTGTTAAGTTATCCAATTTTCGAGGATTGCTTTCCAGACGGCCCATTGTTGCAACTCTCTTGCCTGTGCCAGTTGAGTCTGGAACAAGGCTTGTGACAAGTGTGCGGGCCCAGTGGATTCACAGGCAGCACCATCTTGCCTGGGGAGATAAATTACAGACAGGTGTGAATGGACCGTGTGCACTTGGCCTGAGTTCACAGATTACATACAGTGGGGGGAGAGGCCACGTGATGTGGAATTGACTCCTGATGTTACCCTGTAGCCAGAATGTTACGTTCAGATTATATGCTCTGAGTCTTGGGAATTGATCTTTTCCTTTGGCATTGTTTCTATTTAATTTCCTAAGGGCCCCACCATTAGGCCAATTCAGTCATTTGACTACTATTCAATTGTTTGTGATTCATCAAAAACCTCTGTGTGAAAACGAAAGACTCCTTTCCAGCGATGCGGCAGCACGTGCCAAGGACATGTTAAAGTCCAAAAGCCAGTGAAATTCCACTCAAAAGATGTCTTGTCTATGAAAGATTACAGTTTTACAACTCCAAATTCGTCTCTCAGAAGGGTTGTTTGTTTGTTTATTTTTTGCCATTTGCCTCACTCGACACTATCTGAGATTACTGCAGGTGCGTGTTTATCTAGTTTATTTCAGTTGTGCACTGCCTTGAAAGAGAAACAAAGTTACTGTAGCTCACTTTAAATAGATATTGCAAGGGCCAGACAAGTCACGCACACATTCATGTTCAATTGAAGCGGTACATACATATCCTATATGTACATGTGCAGTGGTATACTTTTCAACTTACTTGAATAATATCAAACATGTCTAGATATGACGCAGTAGAGCGATGTGAATCCTGATAGCTTCACTTTATGGTCAGTGCAATGCGATGCAAAGAACATCTGCTTGATAAGATTAGAGAGGATCAGTCCGTCTGGAGGAATGACGTTCTGGAGTAAAGGAATGGAGAGTGCTGGGCATTATTTACGTGTGCTGTTCGGTACCGCCCTACCATCTTGAGATAGATCTGTAAAGGTGAAACAAACATGGCGACGAAGAGGAAGAAAGTTATAGTACAGACAACAGTGCAGATTGTGTCGATTTCATCCTCTGTGCCTCTTTAGTTGGGAGGTTTTTATCTTGAAAATAGATGGGCACCCTATCTTGAAACATGCAAATTCGTTCTAAATGAAGTTTGTATTCAAGACACTTGTCAGATTTTTTTTTCAGCTTGCACTTCCAACGCTAAAACTGCAAAATGTTGTCAGTGATAGATTTTTTATGCAATATGTATTACTCCTTTGCAAAGTTGCTACCCTTTTGTGCACATTTAGTTGAAAATTGTTCAAGCATCAATCAGTGCCATTTGCACACAATGCAGTTGTCCTTGGCTCTCATAAGTTGCGTAGAGCATTGCATACCGGTATCAGGTCACACCAGTACCAGTGAAATTTGAACCTTGCGTAGACTCTTGAACAAAAGAGGTCCACATACCGATATACATGTATGTAATGCAGGCGGTGTAAACCTTGTGTGGACTGAGCCATGTCCACACATAGTTACATGTACCTCCTTTCTGCGAAGCAGTTTTAGAGGCAGTTGAGGTTATGGTTATCTGGAGCAAAAGAAAGAACGGTCAAGAAAACTCTGCAAGAAAAATTGACCGTTTTCACTGAAGTTTCTTAATTACACAAGAACAAAAGAATGTCCACACTAAGCCTACAAGTTACATGAACTTGTGCACATGCCAGTTTAGTACACAAGTGTCCATCAATAGCGCTACCAAAAATGTGCCTTCTTTTTTTTATTTTTTTATAGGGTTTCAGTTGTTAGACGCCACAGTCACCAATGGCAAATATTTCCAGTCTTTAGCTATAATTCTGAGTAACTGGTTAACAAAAGAACAAAAAAAACCCCCAAAAAACAAGCTTACATGCACCGGTAGCATTTCGATAGAAAAGAACGTGGCTTCAGAAATATGCATTTTAATAAGTCCATGTACATGTACCAAGGACTTCGGCTGGTACCCTGAATCCCTGATGTGGTACAGAGGTACATGTACTGTACATTGGGAGGGTTTACTGCAGTCTCTGAGTCCAGTGCAACCAATTAGTTGATTTTTTTCAGCTGTGATCAATTACACACATCACTGCATAGTAAGTGCAAGTGCTGAGCTCAGCGTAGACTATGGCATCATGCCCATGTTGTTTTAGGAACACCAAGCTGTGATTTCAGGCATACTGTACACATCCAGGTTGAATGCGCAGACTAAATTTGGTACAACCATTTGAGAGGCTCTGTTTATACATGTATGTAGTAGTGAGTCTGTGGGGAAGCCAGGCTGAAGTAAGGGGACAGTTTCTTTTGAACATTAGGAAAGCCAGGACCTTAGTGCAAAGACAAAAAATATGTCTCTCTAACATTTTGGTCCCCATAACGTCCATATTTGAACACGTGTGTCGCCCCAGTAGGACAGTTTGTGCACGCACACGTATGTGGATAGGCCTTCACCACGTTAAGAAGACAATTTCATTTAAGAAAGTCAGAACCAAGTTGTCAGGACAAAATTGTGCCTCCACATCGTTGTTTGTCCCCATTATGCCTAGCTACATGTATTTCTACGTGTGTGTGGTTCCCCTTGACCTGGGAGCTACATGTAGTACAATGTGTGCACCTGTTTTTGTGTGCCGTTTGGCAGGGACAAAGGAGAACACTACACAAATTCAAGTCACATGTTATGATGTACCCTTCATGAAATAACTTTCGTAAAGTTAAACTACTTTTATTTTCTGAGGATAAAAATGAAATTATCTGTACATATGCACCGGTACCTTTACATGTAATGAGATCAGCAAATATAAATGATTAGATTTGATGTACATGTATGCTTGTTTTTAATGAATCAGGGCCCGGAAACTCTTAACTTTTTTCAATTGTATCATATCATTCGTAAAAATCCAACATTTCGGAAAATAATGCAGTTTTCTTATTTTGCTGTTAAAATTGCATTATTCCAAATCCTTCTGTTGAATTTTTAATCTACCAAATTAAAATGCTGGCCTCAGCCATACAGAAACACGGGATCTTGCAGACTGCTTACATGTACTGTAACCACGGCAACCAGGGTGCTGTTTAGTGAAATTTAAGCATTCTATTTTATACACTGACATGTTTTGACAACATGTACATGTGCATGGGTTGGTGTACAATTACAGCAATTCACAATAATCAAAACCCCTAATCAAGTCTTCCACAGCCCTCATGCTCGCCACTGTCATCTCATATTCACATGGCATTTATGCTCAGTCAAAGTGTGAATTGGCCTGCCTCGATGGCTTTTAATTCAAATACGGCCCACTCATATCACCAGCCATAATGGAGCTTACTGTACACGTAGGATTCAGACCATGTTCACTCAAAAGTGACTGTTCTACGTGTGCGATGCTGTCTTAATGTGTACAAACAGATACTGTCAGTGTACCGTACCGAGTATCAGTAGCATGGATCCGTCTTCCCACGTCAGCTCTCTTTACGGCGTGCAGCCAATGGTGTTCAAACAGGCAATTGCTTTGTGCACATGCCTACTGAGATATGTAATAAATGAAATCGCCGTCCACAGTTGCAGCGTTTTACTAGCTCTTACAGTGTACATGCACATAATGTAGCTCCTTTGTTCCCACCCTAAAAAAGCAGCGTATACCTGTATGTTGTCAAAGAACTTTATACATACATGTAGTCTTTCTCTTGTGTACTATACATGTATATTTGATTTAGTGTCAGTTTTGATTCTTGAGTCGTCACCTTGTGTTGCGGTGAAACAATCAGCTCTCTGATATTTTTGCCCACGTACATGTACTTGTTCATACCAGAGCACATGGTTTTCCTGGAAATTCTCTTTCAAAGGAATTGGGAAATCATGTTCGTTGATGTGTAAACAATCCTCGTGTGTGTATACTGCAGCACAAGTACTGTACATTCACCAGTAACTGCTGCGCTAGGTTATTCAATCATACCGGTAGGCTACGATGAAGAGGTGTCATGTGGAGACAAGTGCCACACAGGCGCTTGAGGTGCGAGCAGTTGGAAAGACGCAGCTCCCTATTGGTGGTAGAGGCTCTAGGGTATTTAACTGTAACATTGGCATACCAGTGATACCACCTGCATGCAAGTATGGTATCAACACAGTAATGGCTTCCGATGCTACATGTGGTTGACGGATTGGTCCGTCCATTAATTGACCAAATCCAGTGTACATCATTTTGATCAATTCAGATCAGCACAGTCCGGACACAGTGACTTTGTCTGAACCTTGTGGCTGTGGCTGATAAACTTTAGGTATCTATGAAAGCCATTCTGTTGTATGGCTGCAGCCTCTTCCCATGGGTTTGTGTGCTACACGTAATCCCAGCCGTAGTCCAGACTCAACCTACTGCAAATACGCTGTCCATAGTTGCAGTTTTGTGCACAGAGAAATGGTCCCTTGGTTTACTGCACCATGTTGGATTTTTAGTGGGTTCAATATCAAGAAGCATCCTCGATACATAAACTACGCATGAAATTCAGGGTAATGAAACATTTTTACTTTTAGTTTCATGGATGGTAAAAACCAGCTTTGCAAGTGTTTCATGTTCAGTATATATCCATCAGAGAAAAATATAGACAAAATCACTTTTGGAGTGATACAGGCCTAATATCTCTGTTACTATATTTTGACTAGCCTTCAGGAGTGTTTAGAAAAGGTTGAGAGTGGTCTACTGGCCTTTGGACCATTATTTTGCTAGCAGAGTGCTTGAAGGTCAAATTCTTGTGTGTTATTGTGCATTTTACTGGAACATGTACATGTACTTTGAACTTCATTTAAATGACTTACCATGTGTCCAGTAGTCAGGAAGGCAGAATTTTGGAAAGATTGATTTATGGATGGAATACATGTAAGGTTTTAAGCTGGCAAATTTTGAACAGTAGCCAAATTTATTTTTATTTTTATTATCGTTAGTTATTCTACCGAAACAAATAACGTTTAACAAACAGTCTACCGTACATACATGTACATGTATTTATAAGCAAAACAAAAATAACAAGGCTGAACAAAGAATTTGAAAAGAATTTGAAAAGAGACGAGTAGGCAGACGCAGGGACCGTGGGTAAACATCAACTGCCAAAAGCCATCCTGACATATTTTTCAGCACTTTTTTTGTCTTCCCCAATTTTATCAGCAATTTATCATTATGTGGCCTTTTTTGATGCTTCTTAAACCTTGAGTTTTAATTTGTGTGTGTGAGACTGTGGGGCCGTATGATTTCCCCGGGGAAGATGGTACCAGCAGACATGTGCACTAGCTGTCACCACGATTTTAACCTTTTTAATATAATGCCCGAATAATTCTGTCTTCTGATTGGTGGGTCGCTCATCATATGTCATGAATTACCAGTATTTGGTATGCTGGTAACCAGCGGTTGGACCATTTGTCATACCCATGGATTACATATGCAAAACACCAGTAACATTTTGTTGTCTGTAAGTACGAAAGATCGTATAGCGCCGCAAAGTGGCGCAAGATGGCAAACTTCACTGTGAATACACGTGAAACGTTGTAATCGCATGGGCACCATTTGAGCAAGCGATACGCCTGCACAATCACATTAATGTGCAGACGCCTTGGCAGGCACATGCACGTGGTGAGCCTGCGCCTAAGCATTACCGTATGCACAGGCGTATTACTTGCTCAAATGGTGCCCATGGTAATTACATCTTTTGGACAGAGTTATCCATCTTGCGCCTTCAGCGCTATATGATCTTTGGTAAGTACTGTTTCAAAAAATATTAAATGAGTGTTTCACTTTTGTTCCACCTCTTTGAGTAGAACACTCAAATCTGGCACCTCACGGAATTACTCTTGCCACTGAACTCATAAACACTCACTGTGTAGAACATTGCACAGAAGTTGCTTCCTACAAATCCTAACATCCTCAGTCCTTCACCTGTTGGGAGGTTTGAGGGCTGTGAATTTTGAACTCAGAAACGTGTGGGCTATTTATGTGAGTTTCTAACATTTGGTGTAGTGCACATTGAAGTATGCATACAAAGGAAGTAAGAAAAACAACCACTGATGTGTTTTCCTCATGTTTTTCCATTTATGAATACGAGTGCGTATGGCGAAAACTTGAACCATTTCGCATCTGTGTAATCCAGGAGTGTGTTCAAATGAGCAGCCACTGCAGTGTCAGACCCTGGTAAAAATTGGTTACAATACAAATTGGTTACAATGGAAAAACAGGAGGCTTTGATGAACAACATCAAGTCAACACAAAAATATGTACCGTTATTTTTATGTGTTTTGATGTGAGCTTGAGGTTTTTCAATCGGGAGCTGAAACTGACCCACTCTTTCTGGTGGTCAGGAAAAGAATTGGTCCCATAGGGCCTAATTCTTTGGATCCAATATGAAATGGGTCCTTCAAGAAAGGCCTGTGGAGCAAGAATGGTACATTTGAGTAGAAATATGCGCAGTACATGTGCAAGTAGGCCGATCATTCCCAGAACTAAAAGGCACAGGGGAATTGCCCGACCATACAGTGTACATGTAATGTAGCTCTGGGAGGCTGTATCAATGAGTTTGACCTTCAACTCAGAGGTCAAAATGCTTGGTTTGTATGGTGTGTGTATGAAGTGGCAGTTCTTTTCATCTAGATTAAGGTGAATTGGTAGTGCTGTGGCACATGTACATGTCTACGTGCAATTATGTTGTTGCACTGTATAATGCACCCCCTCTGTTTTGATGGCTCAGACTTGCGCAATTTCTTGGGGGGGTTTTCACAGACTTGTCAGCTGAGATGGAAACTTTGCTTCATTAAAAAGTTGACAAACTCACAGGATTTCGACTTTCCTCCTTTCTTTGATTCTTTTTTTAAAGTCTTGCGGTAAATGTGGTAGGCGTACTGGGTATGTTGTTAGCGCCACCAGTAAGTATTGGTATGAGGTATGTGTAACATGCACTGTTATGACACACAGCCCAAATTGGTGCCAGTACGAAGCATCGATTGTTGTGAGATTGTGGCCCTTTGGACTTAGCCGGTGCCTCGTTCTCTTGACCAATCAGGAGATGACTGCCACACCTTTGAAGGCCTGTCCAGGACCTTTTGTACTGGATGCAAATGAAGTTTATGCTTGTGCGCACACCTACATATTCACTGCTTGCAGTTCTCTGTTCCTCTGTTGTCTCTATAAAAGAAGCAGGCCAGCCCTATTAAGTACAGGTGCACATGCATGTACATAAATATGGTACAGGTTTTATATTGGAAGGCGAAACTGAACTCTGGCGGCGGTGTTTGATCTGATTTGATTCTCTTTTGGGTGTTTAAAAGAAATTTGAGAGAGACCAAAATTCGACTGCATATCAAAATCTATTCTGAAAGATTCTTTCAGGGTTGACTTGTCACGCCCCGCCCCTCCAAAAAAATTTAATTTGACATGACAGACATTTTTAGTGGGTTTTCTTGGCTATCTGTCTGGACGGAAGTGCTGGTACTGTAGCGTACGCCTCTTGTACCAAAAATTATCAAGAGGTAAAGCTTTGCACTCGCTGAATATATCTCAGCCTGGACATACATGTAGTTCAATATAACAAGATAATGCACAGGGCACCGGCTCAGGAAAAAAAAATACTAATGAGATGGAAGCACCTCCTTAATTACACTGTATTGGATTGAAAGCTTGGAGGGATAGCTGCAGGGGTTATGAGGGGGGGGCACACTGTAGACACCATGGATGAGCATTAAAGGCAACTAGCCCCAGAAGAACGATGATGATTCTTTTCCACAAGGGATGCTAGCCACAAGGGTCCTATCAAGGGGTTGGGGAGAAGGGTCGCACAGGCAGATTTGGGAACCCCCCCCTTCATAATGGATCGCTTGCAGCGTGACTTCTATATGAATTTCATTTGAGATGAGTCTCTGGATTGATCTCATCATTTGTAAATGTGGAGTGATGAATCGCCTGAAGTCTTTGATCCGTAACCTGGCCATTGATTGTATATATTCAGGCTGGTGCCAGTACATGTACGTGTACATTGAGACATTGACTGTGAAGTTAGAAGCATTAAGCATGTGCTAGTGGGTATTGTGCGTGAGCTGCAGTCTAGGGACTTTTCTTTCATTTTTATTTATAGCTTTTCTACTTATTGCTGTCTTTCACCATGAATAGCCTGAAATTCCATCCGTATTTATTTCTGCTCATAGTTTGGCAATTCTGCAGTGTCTATGATGTAGGGTTTTCGTATAGTAGATTAATTTGAAACCCATCCTGACAAAAATGAGTCACCTGTCCCCAGAGGCACTTTTAAAAATCTTTGCATAACATACATGTGACTAGGAAACAGGAACAATTTTCACCCACGTAACGCCCATTGTAATAAGGATACCAAACGGAGTGATACCTTAATGCCGGTACATCAAAGTAAGCTCAGTTTGCCTCTCTAATGCATACTAACACAAAGCCTTCATACGCCCTCTGCGGGACTCCATCATATTTTGTATACTTCATGAAAACAGAGTTCAACAAAGTTTATATGACATAGCATTCTTGAATCCATTGGCATTCCTGCTGTCGTTAATTGTGACTACATGTACCATTGTGAAAGACCCACCATGACAACACCAACATGTGCTCAGGGACGGCTGAAGGAATTTATTTGGGGGAAGGGGGGGAGTCAGGCCGAGGACTTCTTTTAATGCCTCATTTTTGTGGACAAGCAGAGACACATTACATGACATACAAGTACCTTCCTTTGTCCACGTTTCTTTTGCTTTTTTTCGGTTGTGTCGTTTTGTCTTAGAGTAGGCGGAGGGGTTCGACTCCCCCCTCCCCGCCCCCTGGATTTGTGCCTGGTACTACAGTGGACACTAACTCCTTTGAATGTGTGGAGAACGTGTCATTTCTTAAAAGATGATGAATGAAAAGACTACAGAAGGTGTATTCCATGCCAACCTTGACAGTTGAACAGTTGGGAAAAAAAGAGAAGGGGGGAGAGAAATAGGAAAGAGATTCTGTTTGGTTGCCATTAAAATTGTTTAATTCAAGCAGCGTCTCTGATTACGACAATGACAAGTAGTGGTTTATATTTTCAAAGAGGTTTGGAATGAGCCCAGCCTTTATCTCTATTCCTAATGCCCAATGTTGGGACCACGTTTTGACATGCTTTATACAATGTACAGTGCACTGTGTCTGAATATAATTTGTGTAAAATATTGTAACAGTTATTGCGAGATGGTTCGAATCTATGAGGCAAAAATCAAATGTGCCAAATCTCATGAGGTAGCTCCACAGAAATACCTGTCAGGCAGTAATGTAATCAAATGTTGAGCTCATTTGCATGCTCAGAGCAAGAAGTCATCTTAGAGCTTGCCACAAGCAATTTGCGTCACTCAACAATTCGGCTCATGAACTGTTTCCTCGGGAGAGTTCCTTTTTTTTTCTGGGTTCAACAAAAATGCATCAAAGGGTAGCTGCAGTGCAATTTTGCAAACCACCAAAATGCCCCCTTGTGTCCCAGTTCAGATCATTTTCAGTTTTTTTTGTCACTATTTTTAAGCCTTTTTGTTTTTAATGCTAATGATATTTCCATGTTAATGAGCGAACCTGTGATGTCTTTTGGGAAGAGAACTTCAGTGTTGCTTTTGTTTGTGCACAATGCTGCTAATTTTCTTTTTTTTGCTGGCCTAATTTTCATTCCTTTGGTGACTTATTGTGTAATTACATGGCAATAAGCAAGCATGCAACCCCATCTCAGAAATGTTTTCATTTAGTAAATTCTCGGTTCACAAGTTGAACAGAAAAACGTATGCACTAAAACATGTCTTCCTGGGATGACATCACGGCAACAGCGCCCTCAGTTGTCTAGGAAAGCATGGGCAATTTTTAATGTGTCACAAATTGCACTCGTTGCGTTGAATTGGAAAGGGATTTCAAACAGTTTGCGTACATTGAAGGAGAGGGATAAAGTTGCAGAAAATTGTGTCAGAGAACATTTCATTTCTGGTACACTTTAAGCTTCCACACCATTTGAACCTCATCTCAAAGAATTTGCATGTCTGCCATATTTAATACGTTGTTCTCCTTTTTTTTTTTACATTGATTGCTTCTTCAGTTCTATCTGCAAGACACCAAGAGCAGCAATGGGACTTTCATCAACAACCAGCGCCTCAGCAGGGGGGCAGAGGAAAGCTCCGCCCATGAACTCAACTCAGGAGACATCATCCAGTTTGGGGTGGATGTCATGGAGAATTCCAGAAGAGGAGTTGGTATGTATTTTCATGGGCATAGTGGCAGGAATAATTGTATACACCTGTACCAATGTTGTCACTCAGCTCTGCCTTGCAGAAAACATTTTTCATTACAAAAGAATGTTCCCCTCTGTGACTGTGTGACAGTTTCATGAGGAATGTTCCATTCCACTTGCCATGTGGATTGGAACATTACATCTGTCACCTCATGAAAATGGTAAATAGCCAGTTTCCCAAGGAGTTACATTTGTTGACTTAAAAATGAAGTTTCTTTTCCATCAAGTATGATGATATGTTGATAGTTTGAAGCAAGATATGTAAACTATATGAGCTGTGTAACTTCAGTGTGGCAGGTACACATAATGAGGCTTCAAATCCTTGTTGCTGATTGGTTGATCCATAGCAACAGTAGTTTTGTAGCTTTACGTGTACTGGTAGTATGTCTCTGTCTGAATCAACTGGCTTCAGCTACATGTAGAGCTGACGCACCCATCTGTGGGTAATGGTACCAGCTATGGCTTCCATAGAGAGATATGATGTTTCCAGCCGTAGTCAAAGCTTTCTAGCATGTCCAATCGTCAATGGAGTATTGATGTTGGGACTTTTAATCCAGTACAGTATTTACGACCACATACAACCATCCTACTTGAGAAATGATGTATTCTGTTTGGATTTTCAGACATGTACGTGTTTTATAATCAAAGTTGTCCTCAAGATTCAGCCCACGGTTATTATGTGTTCATCTGTTATGCCATTCCACAATATGTGTAAGGTCTGTATTTATGAAAAGTACTTTATTAAATCGGCCCCTCTCATAATGTGCATCTCAGGAAGTCTACTTGGAACTGATTAGGACGTGCATGTACTAGCCAGGCTTGTTACATGTTTAGTCATTAGTGTCAGCTTCCATTATCTCTGGAAAGACTGTAGGCCATTTATAATGTTCAGGGTTTGATTCCTAAACTGGGGGGGAGGGCTGTCATTTGACAAATGGCAGTTGGGTGCTGAGTGCAGTGGTCAAAGCCGAGTTGCTTGGGCCTGCTCTGGGTGAATGTGATGGCTTAATTGGCTGGCCAAAGTGGGTTGAAGTCTGCCAGCAGGCTCTTTAGAAGTTAGGGTGTTGATTTCACTTCTTGAGGCAGGAACCTGCTAGCAAGCCTCAAAAAAGGGACCATTTACATTGTGGGAGTTGGGAATCTTCACCGAACAATATTACTACATGTACATGTATGTGGCCAGTGCTGCAGTGGTTAAATTCTTCAGAGACAAATTGAGACCCATAATAGAAGCAGACCCTGAATTTGTGCAGGGGACAGACCTAAAACTTTCTCTTCTCACAAAGTGCTCATTCATTTTCAAAACTGTAAAAATGTAAGCTACTGCGAAAGCTGGTTTCCCCTGTGTTGTACCGTCTGAGAAATGCGACTCGTCCTCTGAAGTAAAAGTTTGTACGTTTGTGTACGACACGTGTTACACAACATGGCTTGCAAATCTAGGCAAATCTGTGAAGAGTAAACTGGGAACGGATTTAACATTTGCTGAAAACGTCTCCTGGGTTTAATGTTAATACCAGTAGTGAGCTGTTGTGGGGGCCACCTGTACACATGCATGCGTGTAATTACTGTCATGAATTATGATCTGTCAGGCAGTGCACTGTGTCAGCTTGGTGGTCAAAACCAGCCCAGTGACTCATTCACTATTGATGTATGACCTCAGTATGCAGAAGCATAAACACACAGTGTTTCTCTGTTTGCCCATCAAATATACATGTAAATACAATATATATACACATATATACTGTACATGTACATGTACATACATGTACATGTACAGACCATTTCCATATATGCATGTATGGTAGCATTACCAATGGCACTCTTTTCAGTCTGGAAAAGCGTGACTTTTTTACGTTACTTTTATTATAAAAATACAAGAAGTTACATGCAATGTGTAGTGCTTGTCACGCTTGATGCTTTTTGCGAGCCTAGTATGAGAAAAGTTGTCACTGCCACTTGTGGATGGACTCGAATCCATGACCTCTTGTTTACAAGTGCATGTACCCCTCGCCAGTCTGTCACCCATCAAAAAACATGACAAGGTTACCTGTCCGATTCTTATGTTACCAGTTTGGACTGTGGTCAATAGAAGCTTCAATTTCTGATGAACATTCATGTACCTGTAAAGTGAATGTTGGAGATCTCAGTAGGCTGTGTTGTAATTTCACCCCAATCCATTTTCCCCTGTGGCGCCCAGCAAAGCTTGTGATATGATACTTATATGTGTTACTTCATCAGAGAGACTTCGCATTTTCATGTCCGGACAGCACCCTCACGTGGAATGTATTGTATGCGCTAGAGTTATTGCATAAAGCTACATTGTACGGCATTGTACATGTATACAAACCAGCCACACTTAGCATTTTGACTACAACATGTTGTGAACGAGATTAACCACCACCAGCATTGTGGATGGGTTGTTTATACTTTAAGCATTAGTAATGTTTTATTACGTCCTTTTGATTTAAATCAGCTGTGGATTTCTCTAGCTTTTATTAAAATTTGCTCAGAGTCCTTATGGTAACAATGTACATGTACATTACATCATAATGTGTCGTCTTATTTATTTATGAGCAGTCACTATTTCATGCATGCTGGATGAATTATGAAGTAATGAATTTAACAAGCTCACAGGAGAATGCTTTTTCAGGCCTGGTCAGGTTTTTTAACTCCAGTTGTCGGCATAACAATGGAATATATCTGAATGTGCTCTTCTAATGGTATCAATGTATCACAGCATAATCCCGAATCTTGAAAGAAATGACCTTTTTAAATATCAACTTGTTAACAGTGACCCACGGCTGCATAGTTTCCCAGCTGACATTATTCAACCCAGACGGAACAGAGGCTATCAGAAGGTAGGTGCTGTTGTTTCCTCACAACATCTATTTATTTTGTGTCTAGTTTGTGGGGTTTTCAGATACTGAATTGGGGGTGATTTATTCTTTTCTGACTAGATTTGAGTTGAGTTGAGTTGAGTTTTTACGTTGGAGGTTGGTCAAAGTTTTCAAGAAACTTGTTAAAGAACTAAGGGGGCACTCAGTGGCCTACCTTCTGTAACAACAATTGCTCAAACTTTGGCAGTGTCTCGGACTTCAGTTACAGGCTGTGATGGGTGTCCTTTCACTTTTTGATTCACTATCAGTGGATTCCCGAAGTATTTGTAGGCTTTCCAGTAGGAATGATGGGCGTTGCGTCATTTAGTCCCAACATGAATAGCCTCTGAAAAAAAAAATGTTTTCTGGGACAGCAGACAAGCATCAAGTTCGAGACTTAGCTGAGCTGTGAGAAAGTGTCCCGAATACCCTTGATGAGTCGATGTCAGCTCTCACGAAGAGCAAAGGCTCCCCACGCTGTAAAGGCAAGGAGCTTTCACTACAACAGGACTGTAGATGAGCTTGAGATCCACAACCACCTCCCCCTTCCTTTCCTAGTCAACATTAAAGCATTACATGTACATCGCTGACCTTTAACCCTCCAACCTCCATCTGCAATACATTATCAAGCAGAAAAGTAAAATACATGTACATGTACATGTGCACCACATGTCTCAGTGTTTGAGTCACTGCTCATCCAAACTGAGAGGGATCAGGCTGAATCAATTCGAAGGACTGGATATTCAAATGTTCAGCCTTCAAATATTCGGTTGTACTGACTTCCCACAGGAGCAGAAACAAAATATACAGGATTTCCAAACAGCAAAAAAAAAACTTGAAGGAAAAGGCATTTTGACTTTATTGTTTGGCGTACATGTACATGTATGAATTCAGGTCCCTGAAGTCTGTTTGTAGCACCTCAGAATATGCGTTTGGAATTCAGTTTTGTGAGCCATCGACATTGTGTCATTTTTTGATTTTGATCTTCAGATGTTTCATTTTGAAACTAAGTATTTGGTTATTAATAATCGGTGGAATATATGAATATTCAAATAATTAGCCCCGCCTAACATTTGGAATGACCGCTTGACGTTGTGCAGATTTTTCCTTTTTTCCTCTCCTTTCAAAACTGCGCTGCATATCAGCACTGAATTTTGCACCCTTCCTGCAGCTTAAGCAGAATTTCCGTTCCTCAATCCCCCGGGTTAACCCTGACCACAGACAGCCAGCCACTGACAAGAAACTGCTGATACTCCTCAGGTAGAAGACAGTCAAAATGAGTGTGACCAATCAACCTCAGGACCCCAGAAATTGGTTCAACCCTGACCCTAACCCGTTTGGCTTTGCCCATCATTTTGCTGAATCTGCCAATAATTGACACCAAGCATTCAGCCACATTCTTGTTGATCAGTCAGCAAACCTCCCAAAGTTGCTCAACCAGTCCCAAATCCACTGATTTCTTACAAAACATGGCATGAATGTCACTAAACCATTGGGAAATTACTGTAGGGTAAGGGTGGCTGTGGATTTTGTTCTCGATTGCGTGCATGTTGGTGGGAACTTGTGCGATATTTGTAGTACACAATTTTAAAAATTGGAGGTTTCACTCCCCTCTGCAACACACCTGAGACCTGCATTTTGTCTTCCATGGATTGAAAAGATTTCATTGAATATGATGAATATAATAAGAATGTTGGTTATGGTACTTAAAACTTATGGTACGTGCAAGATAGGGGGGCTTTATTGAAGTAGTCAGGTACTTTCTTGGGACTCTTTCGGACGTAAAAAAATTCCTGTTCAGAAGCAAGTTTATATGTATGAAAGTAGGAAACTCAAAGGCGGTGATTTTTATTTTCAAAGAAATGATACATCATGTCCCAATTGACTTTGCTTATTAGATTTGTATTTAATCAGAAAATGATGCCCATACCATTTTGTAGCAAGTCCTTTTGAAAGTTTTTCTGCTCTGCTTTCTGTGAATGAACAGTACCTACAAATATTCGCAAGCCAATTTCTCGATACACGTCCTATTTAACCCAAAGTGAATATTTGTCATGCACATGGATGCATTACATTTTTATGGCAACACATACATACGGAACAAGGATACTTAAAAGTGTAATTTCCCAAAATATCTCTGAGAAGGAAACTGGCTGACACGTGCATGCGACATTGCAATACTCAAGTTCTCCCCTTGTGGATAGTTGTTGCAGATGAATATAATCCCCTTCCCCCCCAAAAAAGGGAGAATTTCTTTTCCTGTCCAGTATGCTGCCTATTTTGTATTCTGTAAAATTAAATCTTGGTTTCAAATGAGAATTTTTTCCCAAAACATTTTATGGAATTCTAAAAGTACAAAGAATATTTAGTCTAGTAAAAAATATTTCGATTCCATTTTGCCCAGCTCTTCCCAGTAATTGATGGAGGATATTTCTACGTCCACATGCACCATGTAGTGGTAGATAATTCAATCTCATGTCGAATGCAACACAAAACAGTCTTCCAGCAGAATATAAACATACGAAGAACTACACATTCAAGTTGTGACATTTGATTTGTCACAGCATTTGTTCTTCATTACACTTTGAAAGTGACTTTCATGTACCTGTAGGTGAGCAGAATAAACCAGGCCAGGAGGAAATAAACTCATAAGCCTATAGGATAACACTTGAGACCCAGATCACAGATATGTCATGGAGTCTAGCATTAACATGTAAATGGCATTGACACGTAGCATGTAGCTACCACTGCAACTTCGGCAAGCTAAACTCATTTCCTTATTGTCATATACCGGTGCATGTCGATTTCAAATCACGTACACGTAGATTCAGCAAATTTCAAGTGGCAGAGTCTTGTTCCGTTTGACATATTTCTTTCTGTAATGTGGGTTTTGAAAGACTTGTATATCCAGTGTACCAAACGAATGAATGAACACTATAAATAGATTTTTAAACTAACCTGTAAAGAGGTGTTACATACTGGTACTTGCTTATGAGCTCAGATGTACTGGTAGTCTGGCATTTATTGCACTGGTTGACCCAAATTTGATTGAACTAACAGAAGTAAATGTTGCCAAGAAAATTTTCATTTAATTGAAACTCTGCCTGGAACCAGTTAAAAGTACATGTAGTATGCTTCAAATAGAATTTTTGCTTCAAAAGGAACCTGTCTTTGTCATAAAAGTTTTATGTATGTACATGTACGCTTAGCAGCTTCAAGACACCAGCGCTTACTCTCAGGCCAAATGAAGGTACATCTACATCGATACCAACGGCATGTGAACACCAGAACCCAAATTTCACAGCTCTGCTGGCCAAGGAAGTCTGTGTTACAATGCTGTTACAGTTCAAAGTATGATCACCAGTAGCTGTGGTGCAGAAACCCGTAGTGTGGGGGATGTAACGGAGCACACAAGCCAAGAGTCTTGGATGACTTGTGAAATATGCAGAATTATTGGCTATGCACATGTGTTTCATTCATTGAAAGCTGAACCATGTCGATGCGTTTTGCACCATCGTTTTACTGATACATAAAGCATTTGCTCGGAATGAACATGTTTGTTCCCTCACATCTGAAATAAGAACAGCTGGGAAGTAACCAAACAACATTGAGCCCACTACATGTACTTGTAGATGGAAGTGACATGTACATGTCATAAATCTGACTTGTCAGATGCACATACACCTGTACATGTACACTACTGGTATTAATCCCATAGGGTGCTGGACTATAAAATGACAGCAGCGTTGATCCAGAAGTACCCTGGAAAGTCGATGCTTTTTACTTACACAGTTATCCTTTTTATCCGGTTATGCCTTTTTTTCCCATCTCTCTTTTGCAAATGTTTAGTTCCCCGGCTCCGACATTAAGCTACAACAGTACCAGCCCAACCAGTAACAATGTGCCATCCCAGGACCTTTACCAGTTATCACACTACCTCAAGGTAAGAAGTGGATAGGTCAGCCTTTCTGTCGGCGTCTCGTGCATGTAACTGCAAGTTTAAGGAACTTTCTGAACATGACACTTTGCAGTAATTCGAGCGACAACAATTTGTCAACCAGTGGTCCATTTTGCCTGGTACTTTGGATATATTTTGTGCACAGGTTATTGGGGAAAATCGACCATATGTTAGTCACTCAAAGTTGCCCATAACTTGCACGTACTGATATGATTTCAGGCTTGTGGTGGTGTAGAGCCTTACAAGTCCATCAAAAGTCCTGTCACATGTACCGTTGAATGGACAATGGCAAACAAAATGCCTCAGATTCCTTGGAACAGCTTGTCACCAGAGTTGAGGCAAGGTGACCTGTGAAGGACTTTGTGATGGATTAGACTATAACACTGGAGTATACATAAATAAGTTCGGATACTAGAACTGCATGATTATTGCAGTTCAGTCAATTTAGTACCATTTTCCAAATCTAGGCTTTGTTTCAGGCTTTGGATTTATCCAAGGCTTCAGAATCAGATTGAGACATTTAATGTTTTAATCAAATTGAAATACTTCAGGATACAGTTTCAACATTGGACAGATGAACTGATAGCATATGGGAACCTAAGAACAGAAGCGAATGCAATGAAATAAAAGTTCACCACAGAGTTTCTTTAATGATGATGAATAATTAAAAAATGGTAATTTTTTTCTACCAAAAAGTTTTATGCAACTTTTTTTTTTCAAATGAAAGTGAGGCATTGAACCCAAAGTAGTCTGGCACCATTCCATTTTGACAGATTAGGTTAAATGAGATGGATGCAGGGAACATGATCACAAATGGCTTCCTTTTGAACAAGGTGTATTCTTTTGAGCAGGAGGCTCTGCACCGGGAGCAGATGCTGGAGCAGAAGCTGGCCGGCCTGCAGAGACTGCTCTCCTCCACCCAAGAAGCTTCGGAGAGTAGCTGGCAGGCCCTGATTGATGAGGACAGGCTGCTTTCCAGGCTGGAGGTCTTAGAGAGCCAGCTCAGGGCATACTCAAAGGTGAGACGCGCGTCTCTCAGACGCAGCTCCTTGACTGTGCAGGTCACTTGCGGGTCAGTAGTTGAGGTAGTGTTTTGTTAGGGAAAAACAGGATACTTGACTGAATTATTGGGTTGTGTGGTGCAAATTTACCTTCAAGCATTCTGGGAAAGGAGAGAGAGCCATTTAGCACTGCTGTGTACACATGGGTTCCTGGGGAAAATTGGATACTGAGAAGTCTTCACGTCTGAGTTTGCTCCTTTTCCAAAAGAATTGTGGTTGTGTCCATGTAGATACCCAACCATTGGCAAAATAGGTTCTTCACTTTACTAATTCCAAAACAGACACGCTACCTTAATCTGTTGAGCAAACTACAGTATTCTTTTGAACTTACCGACCCTGTTAGTATACATGTAAGAGGTGGCATCGTTACCATGCAGTGACAAAGCAAACAAACTGTGATGTTATTTTGGTATTTCTACTGAACAGATACATTTATCTGACACTCGCCCTTGTTCTTACAATTATCTTGTAAAAATGCTCTGAATTTTTGTCTTTCAGGCAAATTCAGAGGAGAGTATACGGAAGGAGTTGGTTGCACTCCAAGAAGACAAACACAACTACGAGTCGACCGCTAAGGAGTCTCTCAAGAGGGCGCTAGAAGAGAAACTAGATGCATGCCGGAAGCTCTCTGACATGGAGGTATTGTCAAATTTTCCAAACTGATACTTTTATTATTACTTTGTCAAAAAATGGTTAGCTGTTAGCTGTTTCTAAAGGTGAAGTTGTGAAATGGCTTAAAGTGAAGTTTTCTACGGCCAAACAAAAAATAGCTGTGTTTCCGCTTACCCAACCCAACCTAGAAAATCACGCGGAACCTATATCTTTTTATTTGACAAATCAATGAAATATGAAAACTTACGGTGCCTTGCCCCGAGCCTAATTTTGTGTACATCATCCTGTACGTTGTATTGTTTTAAATTTTTTTTGCATGAGATGGACGGCTCTTGTGTGTTTGTATTTCAACAACCAGTTGCTTTACTGCTCAGTCACAGTGCTGATATGTAATATTGACGTGCACATGTACATTATTAATCTGACATTGACTTAGTACCTGTTACAAATATACACCCCCCCCAAAAAAATACAGACCATCATCCCACCCTAATTTTTTTGGGCTATAAAAATTTAGAGTTAAAATGAATTTATTTTTCAGTGTAATAGGAACCACAAGTAATTTTTTGTTTGGCCTAACCCAGTTTTGTCACCAAGTACAGTTCAAAGGAAACTTCTAGTCTTACTTTTAACAATTTCTACAAGCAAAACAGGGGCAACTCTTTTGGGGAAAAAACTCATATTTCCTTTCACACCGGAACCCTCCTTTCCCCCATAAAGCTGGGTATTGAAATCCATCCACTATCTCACTTGCAGAGGATTCTTTGTGAATCGCCTGTGTTCTTTTTGGACCATGACACATTACCTCCCCAGTCGTAGAATAGTAGAGTCTCTGTAAAACAGATGAATATTCATAGGCTTGCATGAATATTTGATCTATTTCATTGGGACAACCTCCTTCCTCTCCAGAGGATGCTGAGCAATTCGGAGGACGAGTGCGCCCACACCAAGGAAGAGGTGGACCGCCTGCAGGCCGAGCAGGAGGCCTTGATCACCAAGCACTCGGAGGTGGCCGCCGAGCTGAAGGACGTGGCCCAGAAACTTGCCGAGGCGGAGAAGATGCATGCCGATGAGGTCAGGGGTCCTTGTTTATTTTGGCCTCTGCCAAAACTTAGCTTTGTTCCAACTTTGCCTTTCCCTCATGTGTAGGTCCCTGATTTGGGAGATTCTGGCTTAATAACCTTTGGATGGCTCTTTGCTGCGTGAGACTTGAACATGAAGCAAGAGATGGGAATCATTGCATGAAAGGGTTCACAAATATTTCTGGGGTCACAGACGAAGCCACCGCTGGAGGCAAAGCTTTTTGAGAAATGCCCAGAGTTTGTTGAGATCCGTCCTCGGTTGGCCTTTTCCAGTATGACCAAGTTATTCACGAAACCAACTGAGGGCGCCGTTAACTGTTTCTGACAAATTTGGCCAAAGCCGAGGAATTTGTGAATTGCAAGCAACAGGAACATAAGACAGAAAAGTGGCAACTTGATAGGAATTATGTGTAAAAACTCAGTTAAAAACCCAGTGAAACAACTTCAGTAATGCAAGTAAAATGCTTCAGACTAGCCTTGAGGTTTCAATTCATGCATGAATATTAGGTTTTAACTGAATGATTGAAAGGCATTTGTTCGTGCTTTCCAATGGCAGGATAGTGTAACACCTGTATGTTAGCCAGAAGTATAATTGGAAACTTCTTAAAGGTTGCTTGTGTAGAATTGTATCTCATTTACCTTCACAAGTAGTCAAGTATCTTGTACTTGTTCACTTCTCATTGGCTGCCAAGGTGGAGAGATTAACGATTGAGAAGACGGAGTTGGAACGGAAGGTGGACATTGCATCACGAGAGGAGATCGCCCTGGCAACAAGGATCGAAGAGATGCAGGCGGAGTGCGACTTTGCCCGGGAGCAACTTGCAGCTGTCAAGCGTAAGTCAGTTTCTCAGTGACCGAGTTGCAGTTTATTAAAAGCTTGAGTGTCGCACCCGTGGAACGGAGGGGGGGGGTAATTTCTTCATCTTGAAAACGCACAATGTGCACACATGTAGGCCAATGACTTTCAAACATGGTGGGATCGGCTGGCCAACTGTGACCATTTTTTCTGTAAACTGAATCTTTCTCAGACAGTGTCAGTGTTATTTGCCTCAAAATGGTCTCAAGCTTTTGGCCGTAATTTTTCCCTCCTCGTGGGCAGTTCGCTACGAAGAAGTTCAAGAGCAGCTCAAGCACGATGCCAAGGACACGGAAAAGTTCGACAAGATGGAAGACCAGGAGAAAGAGGACAAAAATCGCAAGATTATTCAGGAAAAGGAGGACGACACCAGGCAGATCATCTCCAAGGAAGACTCAGACTCCACAGATGCCAGAGACAACACGTTAGGTGAGCAGAGTGAACCTTGAACCCCACTCCGAGAACTCAGGAGGGAAACTCACCAGCTTTTAGCAGCTCGTTTTGATTCAAGTCTCTGATTATTCAATCCCTTGTAATACAGTTGACTGTAGTCACTGGTGACAGAAGACGCGACTCACATTAAAATCCAGTGAATCGTTACAACACTGTTACACATAGGCCTACTTGTAACCCTCTTAAAATTCCTGAGTCCCTTGAGTCCAAAATTCAGTGAATGCTACAGTTCTACCAACCGCACAGAGAGTTGAGTGCTTGTACCGTAATGGGTTCCTTCCCTCAGATAATAGCAACAGGTCACTCAGAGAGGACCAGGAAGACATTGAGAAGGATGCCAAAGAAGAAGCGAAGGAGAAGCCAACAAGACCAGAGGCCAAGGTCAACGGTCAGGCAACGCCGACAGGTAAAAAAGATGCTCGGCAAGTAAAATGTGTTTGCCCGGAAAGGGTGGTGAAACCTACTCCTCCGTCTCAAAAATGACCATCGTAGAAATGACCATCGTAGAAATGATCCAACTCACTGTGCTGCACTGTTCTCATGTTTGTGTTTGGCAAATTTCATACGTATATTAAAATCTATATTCCTCAGATCCTTTGAAATTGACTGGAATGTTTTGTTGGGTTTCGTAAGATGGAGAAACATTTAGTCTAGCCACTTTTACCAGACATGCATGAGGCAGGGAGCTCCTGAAAAGTTGGAGAAAGTAGAAGGTGGCATTGGGTTCCTGCACCGGGGTAGATCGTGGAGGATACTGGAACGAATAGACTAGAAATTGTTAGTCGCATTACGAAGTGACTTAATAAATTGACAAGTTCCATGCACTGACCCACCTTGTGCAGAAAGTCTGTGCACTGAACATTATTTTGTGGACTGTTTTATTGAAATAGGCTGCTTGGTGGTATGACCGACAATCTTAAAAGTATCATGCAGAAGTTGCGTTTGTGTTAGTAGCTTTCACTTCGCTCTTCGTAACCGAAAGAAGATGATGTGATCTACCTACATATGGATCATTGAGCATGTTCACGAGCCAGCGCCGTTCACTGTTCTTACCATGACGTGGCAAGGCTCTGGAAACCGCATTGATCAATTGAGGTTTGTGTGCAATTTCTTGTTCACGCAGATGCATCGCCCACCTCACCCAACGAGCCCCCGGTTCAAGGGTTGTTAGAAGAACAACTGGAAAGATTAAAAGGTAGGACTCCACAAGGGTAGAACTAAACTAAACTGAAGTTTAGAAACAAAAGTTGTACCCAAGTCAGTAAGCATGAGTCTGATTTCTCTGGATTTGTCAAGATTCAGGATTTTTGACTGATAATTCTGGACTTGCAGATTTTCCATCCTTCAAGGTTTGCCCTTTTTTGGCAATTTGGATTATAAAGGCAAGTGTGAGGTTCATTTTAATCACAGCCATCTGTGAGAGGATTCAGTTGGATATTAAAAGCCCTGGAGAGTTACAGTAATGCCGTTACCTGGATGTCATGTGGGTTTTTGTCATCTTTCAATCTCACCCCTGTAGTTTCATATCAATTAGCTATCAAACAGGTGTCTTGGTTACACCTAACAGGATGCTGAACAGTGACTGAGGCATGGCAATGTCACACTTCATCTGAATGGTTTGTGACTTGAGACTTAAACCTTGAGAGGACTGACAAAACTCGCCAGGACTTGATTTCATCTTTTCCAGTCACTTAGGGGCCACCCATTCTCTCCTTTTTCTTCCATGGAGTGCACAGAGCCTCTTTGCTCTCTGGACCACCTCTCCCCTTCAGGAGCATACAAACTGAAAAGGAAAATAACAATTATTTGTTGTTTTTGCTGAGTTTTAAATGTGTACATGGCCCCCCCACCCCCTGCGTTTTGTTCCTGTGCTTGTGAAAATGATGAAAAAAAAATGGATGGCCCAATTAAGTACATGAAGTGCTTGTGTGTGTCCTTACGCATTAAGGGTACCAACATTCTGCCTGTTTGTTTGATTCAGCTAAATTGGTAGACTCAGAAACCAGGCTGCAGGAGAGCCAAGAGCAAGTCAGCAGCCTACAGGCACAGCTAAAGCAGGCTCAGCTGGAAGCCATCGAGAATATAGCCAAGGCTAATGTCATTGAAGGTAAATAGTCTGTATGCTGACCAGCAGTGGGGGCAATAGTACGTGTCTGTGGAGCCATAGAGCCTGTGGGAAAGTGCTGCCCTCTTGTGGTCACACACAGGCCAGGTGGGGACATAAAACAAGGTTCAGTGATTCAGCATCCAAATATTTCCAATAAAGTCAATAAAACTGGAACTCTAACTAGAAAAGTATTTGTGAGTGTTACACCCTTTCCAGGCACTAGACTCAACATAAGAGCGTTAACCCTAACCCTTCTCAATCCTTCACCTGTTGGAGGACTGAGGAGTATTAGGGTTAAGAATCACAAATGGAATGTTGGCAAGTTTGAAAATGATTGAATCTAGTACCATGTCTAGTGACCATGTTTAAGGTGTCTAAAAAGTGTGTATACGCATACACATGCAACATCTGTTGAAGTTTTGAGGAGAAATCCTCAAGGCCCTACCTATATAGCAGTGTTCAGAATTTTAGAGACTTTGAACTTTGCATGACAATTAACATCTTTTCATTTGACTTTTTTTTGTTGGTGTTTTCAAAAAATAAAGTTTTCGTGGCCAGTAGCATAACCAGGGAGATGCAGAATGGGAGATTGCAAAGGAGATTTTAACAGGAAAGTCAGGGCGCTTCCAAAAGTAAAATGTGGACAAAGAACTTATGTTTCTATGGGAAGAGAATTCCATGACACATTGGGCAAACTAAACTTAGATTGTACAGGGGTCTGTTGCCCATCCGAAATGCAGATTTCATGCTGTTGTTTTCCATTTGAATCTGGATTACTGCATATATCACCCCTTGACACTGTTGACTTTCAGTCCCATGTGCGTCAGTTAAATTTCGCGTCCTTCTGGCTCGGTTTTAAAAGCTTGGACTGTGGGAGTAGTCCAGGCATCAGATTGGAGCACTTTCCTTTAGAGGATGGCGCAGAGAAGTAACACGCAAGCTTGCATCTGTTATATTTTTCTGTCAGAGAAACTCAAGGAATCTGAGAGGACTATGCAGGAGGCAGTGGAAGAAGCAACTGCCGACCTCAGAGAAAGAATAGGTGGGAACGTTAGTTTGTAGCACTCAGCAGCTGATGCTTTCATCTTGATGTTTACACGCTCTCTCTAATGAATGAATAATATCCCGAGCCCATTGTGGCGTATTCTCTGGCACCATGCTTTGACCCAACCTCACAAGACGAGTCATAAGTCTCCAAAGCCGCTTTCAAGTTTTAACCTTTGAATGAATCTTACACAGTGTCAATGTAGGCTATCAATATATTTCTATCCCATCATGTCCTCTATCACATCATGTCCTCTTTCATCTTTCATCAGATGTCCACAGTTGTCATTACAGTCTCATATTGTCTTTTAACTCCAATAAATTCACTTCAAACTAAAACCTCAACATCCAGCCTTTCTTTGTCAATATGCGGGGGAGTCAGGGTTAGTCTTCATCTCAAGTCACTAAATCTGAACGATTCCTCTCCACCTCTGTCATTTGCAGCCAAAATGGAAGCTTTGAATTTAGAGAGGACTAGAGGAGGTCAAGTCATTGAAGGTGAGAAATCTTTCTACTTTTGAGGAATCTTTACCGCATTACATTTTCCATAAATCTTATTGCCTTCTATCTTTGAACCACAGTCAAGAGTTCCAAACCTATGAACTTACCTTTCACTACCTGTATTTGACCTCTCCAGAGTCCGTGTTTGCAAAGACGGAAGAGAGGCATCTTAGCGCTGCCCCGCCTGATGCCAAAAACAACCTCTTGAACACGATGCTACCGGACCAGCTGGCCAGCCTTCATAATCATCTTGGCGACAACCAAGGTATGAACCCAATTCCCATGCCCCTCTGTCTCTCAAGCCCCCAAAGGTGCAAAGGCTTGTTTTGTGCTGTTGGAGGGTTTCAAGACTCAGAAATCTCTGCTTTGCATTCTTATTCTAAGAACCTAGCACATGGTTGGCCCTTCCAACTGTGGATTGTGTCAACATGGACAAATCGTCACGTCGGAAAACATTCTGAAAACAGTTGTTGGAAACTCAGTATCAGGGGTGTGATTTGTCTGGATTTTTCTGTAATTTCTGCGAGACTTTTTGAATTTCCGTATTGTCAATGCTTTCAATATGTAACGCAAAGACTACAATATTCGGTGCGAAACTAAGCGAAGGACTGGCACAAGTTTAGATTTATAGCATGCACTTTTGCATTCTTACTCCCCCTGGAAAGGCGCCAGATACATAGGTAATAGTACAGTGAACGGAGGGGTATCAATGTTAAAACATAGGGACCCAGGCCAGTGGTATGATCGTTGTGTGTATGTACATGTACTGTACATTCGCTGTGTGTGTATGCACGGTATACGTGTTGTTGTTGCATGCTCTGTGTACAACTTGCATCCGTCTGCCATTGCGTTTCGTTTCGTTCTCGTGGTGGTGTGATGTCATTGACGTCCATCAAAAATGTCATACAAGGTAGTAGGTAGGGCAGGGGATCTGAATGTAGACAAAGAATTCAAGAATTCTTGGAAATTTTCCTGGCTGGAAACGGAGGTGGACAGAGAATTAACAAAGGGGAAATCGATATATTATCGTGACTTTCTCATGAAAATCGACAAACCTGGGTACTGCAAGTGCACATGGTGTCACAAGTAATGCATTACTCATCTGTATGAGACAGTTTTCAGTTTTAATAAATTGTGATAAAATTTTGTGGATCACTGATAACTGTCTGTGTGTGTATTACACTTCTAGGTCTTTGATTGTCACCAATTATAGCTTACATGTATAATTGCAATTGAAGTGAATGAGGACAAGGGTTTTGTTGCAGTAAATGTTATAATTGTATCCCTCAAAGTAAGAACAGCTCTTGTGGTGGCTTACATGCAGTACCTGAATCTCCTATAATCAAATAGATATGCCGTGAATTGTAGGGAAGCTGTGGCTGACGCGACTTGCAAAACCCTCCGACAAATGTGTCGTGGATTTTTCATTTTCCCCAAATCACACCCCTGCAGTATAAAAGAAGCGTTTCAATTTCATTATAAGGTTACCAGTTTCAAAGTTACTAGCTTTGAGTCACACAATACTCATGATTTTAATTCCTTACATATCCAGAATAAAAACATTAATGACAGAATGGTTAAAAGGCAGTGAAAATCTGTAAAGTGGGATACAATTACCATTGGTAATTTCATGCTTTTTTAATTACCAAGTTAACGTATTGGTTGTTTTTCATTTGATTTTGATTGTAGAGTCGCTGTCTGAAGCTGCTGATGCTTCCCTTTCAGAAACCTTGCATGATGATCCCACAGGTTAGCTTGCTCCTTCCCCATCCCTACCCCTGCCCTTTCCCCTCTCTGTCCCACCCCCTGCCCTCTCCCCCTCCCTGGACCCATCCACGCCCTGCCCTGCTCCTTCCCTGGCCCCACCCCTGCCCTTTCCCCTCCCTGGCCCCANGCCCTTTCCCCTCCCTGGCCCCCCCATGCCCCGCTCCCGCTCTCTGGCCCCACCCCCTGTCCTGCCTCCTCCCAGACCCTGCCCCTCCCCTCCCTGGCCCCACCCCTTTTTGGCCCTACCCTCTGCCCTGTTCCGCCCCTCCTCGACCCCACTCACTCCCTCCCTCCCCTGCTTTGAACTTGTCATGCCTGGAAGAATTTTGTTAAAAGCTTGCTTTCCTGTAAAGTCCGCTGCTGTGAATGTATATCAGAGTGTTACTTTGGGAAAAAGAAAATCTTGCCGCAGTTTCTTGTTAAAAATGACAATAATATATTTATCATTCCTTACCATGAGGCAACAATGAAGGATGGAATTGTTCCAAGAAAATTTTTTTCATTTATGCTCAAACTTTTACTTGAAATAAATGTGCATGGAAAGAACTACCATACTTTGGAAGCAAAATTTACTTTGTTGTTCTTGTCATTAGGCAGCAAACGAAGATGAATATTCTAATACTTGTGATTCTCAAGAGAGCATTTCGTAGTCTGTATATCAAAGTTTACTTTAGAGAGACCTGTAGGAGGAAAGTTCCAAAGAGTTTGGATAGAACTAGAACCTTACGGCTTTCTACTTGTTGTTTCTGTCATATTTTCAGCTCACATTGGTGAAAAACTAGAGGATGCACTGCAGCTTAGTGCCAAAGAAATGGAGATGTTGAAAGGTAGGGAAGAAGGTCGGGTCAGCTCAGGTCAGATGAGGTCAGGTCAGACTAAGTCAAGTCACGTTGGGTCAAGTGTTGGTTACGAGCAGCTAATATTGGTTCAGAGCATTCTCCATCAGGTCAAGTAGGTTATGTCAGGTGACATCAGGGCAGGGCACCTCATTTCAGATGAAGTCGTTTTATGTATAGTGAATACCAAATCATGTTGGTTCAGTACCCTCAGAGCGCACACAGGTTGAGTTGTGGTAGTAGTAGATTATGTCAGGTGACATCAGGGCAGGGCACCTCATTTCAGATGAAGTCGTTTTATGTATAGTGAATACCAAATCATGTTGGTTCAGTACCCTCAGAGCACA
The DNA here is from genome assembly GCF_001949145.1 of Acanthaster planci. The sequence goes on along the minus strand of NW_019091368.1, from coordinate 3,901,007 downwards.
CACAGGTTGGGTTGTGGTAGTAGTGGATTATGTCAGGTGACATCAGGTTAATTCAAATCAAGTTGTGTTATGTTGGTGGAGATCAGGTCATTTTGCTTCAGGACCGTTCAAAACGTGTCGTGTCAGATTGGGTTTGGGTAGGTCACATCTGGTTTTGTCAGGTCAAATGTGGGGATTTGGTTCCCATATATCCTTGCAAACTGTCTGATTGTACAGCAACCAATCAGAACAATCCAGAATGCTACCAAACCTGTGAGGAACTTTGCAAGGACTGATACAGTTTTGTTTTTGCTCCATAAACTATTGTATCATGTCCCATCTAACCGCCGCCAAAAGAAAAAGTACCAAAATAAAAATATGCAGGCTCTTTTTGGGGCTTCCTCAAGGATTTAGAGGAAATCCATTCAAGGAACTGATGTTTAAGGGTTTGACATGATTGATATTTGAGGGAAGCAAGAATGAGTCATGAGGGTAGGGGGGAGATTGAATCAATGTTCCACGGAGGTGTCTGGTTTAAGTGTCGGTGCTGCGGATTGCTCCGCTCACAGCAAATGAACGGCATGGAGCTTGCCAATTAGAAGTGTCTCATAATTAAGGACATCCTGGCGTAATATCATTCATGCACTGGGCTCTCTCTCGTCTGGAAGTTGAACAGGTTCAGTCGTGACTTTTGCGAGTGTTCATTTTCACATTTTCTCTCCCGTCTTTTTCGCCGGTATGTACGCAGAGAAACTGCAGGCTTCGTTGAACAAGCAAAAGTTGTACGAGGAGCAACTGGAGAAGTTAAGACGTAAGTCGGCTTTCATTTTGATCGAACACCGAGTTTCAATAGTGAGTGTACTGTCGAGAGCTGTCACCGGGAGTCAAGGCGCTTGGGTCCTTTTTCCACAATTTGAAGGATTGGATACTTTTATTTTGGTTAATGTCCAGTTTACTCAGACTTAACATGTCTGACATTAAACTACTTCCTAAGAAATGTCATTTACGTGAAGGAGTCTTTCTTTTTAAAAATTTACACTCATTCCCACCCCCTTGCGCCAACAGTGACGTTTTCTTTGCCAGTTTCTTCAAATTATGAACATTGAGCTCTTGCGTTCTAGAGACTTGACTTTGAATTCGATTTTGTGCATCATTGTGAAAGAATTGTGAAAAACGTTGATGAAAATTAATTCATGTTGTTTGTGTTTGTTATTCTGACAGGAGATTTGACGGAGATGCAGAAAAGACACGAGGTCCTCCTGGAGGAGAATGAGACACTGAAAGAGCAGTTGATTGACAGTCAAGAGGAGGCCAGAGAAGCTGTAGAGAGAGCGGAAGACCTCCAGGGTGAGAAGCACCACAGATCTTGCCAGTTTTTTTTCAATTGCTTCCCCCCCGGCTTATGCCTATCCTTCTCCAAATCTCTATGCACTTTTGTGAGGAACCTCCGCGAATTCTCACAACCAAACAAATCCACTACTATGCAACACAGCATTCCCCTTAGGGAAACCTTCAAGGAGCTCCGAGACATCAGTCAGAGCAACAGTGGCTGGTCCGCCTCAATCCTGGAAAATTTCTCCAAACCCCCCCCCCCAGCTGGACAGAGGAGGATCTGGACGGTTCGAGGGTTAATGCAGGGCTCATATTATCTGATTCAAGTGACTTTTCTCGGTGTTGTAGTTTTGATGACTGAAACCTCGGTTAATTTTGTAATTTTGTGCAGTTTTTTGTCTGAGTTTGTTCCAGTTACTAATCCATTTTAGGCTTTCAAATCGTATTAGAGGATTTTTATCTCGACCTTTAAGTTTTACCCAATCTGTTTTTTTTAACAGAGCAACTTGAAAGAGCAGAAAACTCCGCCAAAGAAGGCAATGATCAGATACTGGAACTAAGAGGTGAGTTGAATGTATTCTCTTGACTTAATCTCTTCTCTTGACATCATCAGATTATGAGATGACATTCAAATCCAGTTTTCCTGGATCATTTTAATTAAAGACTTGTGGACCTCTTTTAGCAAGGGCAAGTTTGGTTGAGATTTCCTGTTGACCTTTGTTTGGCTGTATCGTACAAATTACTGAAAGAGATAAGAACTGTGCTTTTATGCATAGACAGTGCCACAGTGCACTCCGAGGAATGCCAAGCAAATCCTCTCGTGTGCAAGTGGTACCCTCCAGTTTTCAATTCACTCAGTTTGGAGTTGGAGATAATGAGGGATTACCCCTCCAATGCCCTCTTGGCACATCCAGCTGGCTGGCCAAAAAAAGAGAGAAATGCATCAGTATAAAAAGCAAGGGTAAACAAAAATCAAAATTGCCTGCCGTGGGATTCGAACCAGTGATCTCCAGATCTGCACTGATTCACTCAATATCAATGAAGCAGTCCGTGTCACCAGTCCGTGTCCTCAAGCAGGATCTGAACCGGTGATCCTCAGAATGCTGTGTGGGTGCTCTACCGACAGACCAATCCATGTCAGCATCCTGAAGCAGGATCTGAACCAGTGATCGCCAGAATGCTGTATGGGTGCTCTACCGATAGACCAATCCATGTCAGTGTCTTAGAGAGACTGCCACTGGATATCTCAGTCGGTACAATGCTGGCATGTCACCGTAGAGGTCTCAGGTTCGAATCCAGCTTATTACAGCCCTGTGATGGATTATATGCACATAATATATTTTGATAATTTTACTTTTAGATCAATTGATGGAGGAGCAACAAGCCGCCAAAGCCAGCTCAACAGAAGCCTCACAGACAAAACGTAAATTGAATATTTTTATTTTGTATTTCAGCAAGGTAGCTTGAACAATTTAATTAACAGGGCCCTGGGGAGAAGACAGGGAAGAACTGTTTAGTTTAAGAGGTTGGAGGAATCCCCCGGGGAAACATTCCAGACTGAAACCTCAATCCACATTTTGGCTTGGGTGGGATTTGAACACAAGTTGCAGCCATGGGAAGTACCTTGACCTCAACCTGACCTCCCAGCATGAAAATGGTTTCCTTTGAACTCTGACTTTCTTCTTCTAGGTCTCTTTCCAGATCTGCCAAAGTATAAGACTTGAACAATCAACCAGAAACAAAATATTTGCAGCCCTTCAAATCACTGATGTTTACAAATGTTATTCATAACAACATCTCATTAGAGTCCTAACCAGTCTCACCAGGGTTGAAAGGCCAGAGAAAGGCTCACAGATTCCTCAACAGTGACCACTGACTATCTCATTTTGATGGCTTTAATTTGACGGAATTTTTTTCTCTCTCTTTTCTGTATTCCAGAGCTGTTAAATAAAGAGCAAGAGGCTTTGAAACGTCAAGGAAGCCTGCTGGAACAAATACAGAGTAAGTCATAGCCATTTGTTTTCTTGTAATGAAGGGCAGTCCCTATTGGTTTAAGAATTAATGTCGAAATGGGGCCGTGCCAAATGAGTAATAAAGAAATAGCGCTTTACGCACAAAACCTTCATTACAGAACATTGCAGTGCACAGAACGATATCTGGGGCAGTCTGGGTGTCTGGGTGTCAGAAGCAAGTAATGTCTTCAAATGTCCATTGTTTTATTTGTGGTGATCTTGCATCCTCATTCAACCATAAAACATTGTGAAATTTTTTTCCAGTTTTTTGCCAACGTATTACGCAGTTGCTGACATGGTTAAATATGCTTAAATAATCTACCAAATTAACATTTGGTAGATTTTAATGAGCTATAAATGAATATTCATAAATACCTCAGACAGTCTGCCTATTCCACAATGTGCAACTTGACGGTATTAAAATTTGATAATGCCTGCTGCCAAAAACACTCGTTGCCACCTGGATATGAGACAGTTTCATTGATTCTGATTGGTCAAGAGTCTGTGTGCATGTGGCTTACCACACAGGCGCCAAGTCCATATAAGGTGATTTTCTTGACAACTTGCACAGGGAATATACCATAAAATGGACGAGGGTGTTTGGGAAATTAAGTATAATTCAAAAATCAAAATCAATGGAAATCTATCATATGTCGACTTCTTTTGACTCTCTGACTAAAAAGGTATTTATGAATGGGAATAAATATGTGCTTGGCCATGCCTAAACACATGTTTGAGACGGGCAAAGCACAAAGTTATATTCTCTTATTATGAATTGAATTGACAAACTTACCAAGGAATCGCTTTTGTAGATCGAATCGTGCTTACATTTTCAAACCAACATTCTGTGTGAAAAGAGGTATTCTTTTTAACCCATTTCAGCATCCACCGGAGAAAAAAATTCACAATCCAAGAAACAGAGCCTTAAAATGAGGTGCTCTTGTGGGAAGATCTGAAACTTGCTTTCTTTATTTCCGTCCCTTTTCCCAGAACAATTGAGAACTGTAGAGGAAAAGAGCTTGGAAACGGAAGCGTCGATGGAAGATTATCAAGGTAAGTAGATTTCAGAGCTTGTCCCCTTGTGGCCCTACCCCCCCAAAGGCCGGTCATTCTTTACTAAGGAGAACAACAATTTCTTGAACTCCCTGAAAATGTAAAGACTTCCCCAAATTCCTGGACTGCCCCACCTCCAACTTCCTTCTCCCCCTCCACGGAGAATTTTTAGGAGAAATAAGTATGGTCTTGTAGAATTTAACCAGGGTGTTGCAAGTGTACAGTCAAATCTCATTAATAAGAGGCCCTTCGGACTTGGCAAATTACCTTATTATAAAACGAACCTTGTATTTATTTTTTTTAAAAAAGCAAATCAAGGCACATATCTTAAATTCAGATAATTAACAGACAATTTGAATTATTTGCCAAACTATGTCGTCGAACCAATTAATCAAAGTCATCTTATCTTATTAATATGTTAATATGTAATATTTGTAAACATATTTTCAATCAGCAACAAGCGGTTATAAGATTTCTCTGTTGAAAAAATTTAAGTCTGTTGAACTTAAATAGAAGAGTCTGAATTGTTTTCCTTTTTACTCACATTTTCATATTTTTCTTGTGATGACATAGACCAAATAAAGACTCTGAAAGAAGAGCTGGAGAAAGAGAAACAAGTGCGGCAACAGCTGGAGAAGGAGTCTACACAAGCCAAGCAAAGTATGCAGCAGCTTCAGTCACGGCATGATACGTTGGTGGCCCAGAGGCAAGGTAGGCTGATTAACAGCAGTTACTTTGCAGTTTACATTGAGTTCCAGTATTAATCATGGGAGCATTTCTTTTTGTCAGTGTAGGATTTTTAGGAGCCACGTTTTTCTCCATTTAACTTCTGAACCATAACTTTTCTGTATCCGGGGGCAGGTTTTCTTATTAAACTTTGGCAGAGATGCTTAACCCAAACCCTCCTCAATCCTTCACCTGTTGGAGGACTGAGGAGTGTTAGGGTTAATACTTGCTTTTCATTTGGTTGCACTCTGAATGCAGCTACCACCGGAGATTTTTTTTCTGAATGATGTTTTGTTTGCCATTTTGTTGCCTTGGAAAGGTTTTCACATTTTGTGTTTTGGCTCAAGGAAAAATGCAAGTTGAATTAACGAATCATTTCCAAAGGTGAAAGTGTCGGATGATGATGTAAAAAGTCTATATTGATTCATCCTAGTGAACCATATCGAGAAATACCGGATCATATCAGAGCTTTTTCAGTTTGAGTGGACTTTCTAGGGTGTACCTGAAGAATGTAGATTCTCTTGAAATACGATGCCAAGCCCATTATTATGGCAATGTTTTTCTCCACAAAACAAGCAGAGCACCCTGTCAGAAACATGAAGTGTGTTCAGGTTCTAACAGGACCACACATGACTCAAAAGGGTGAATATTTTCAATGCAGTAAAGATGAAAGAGTCTCGTGTCAGGCTTCCTGTTTATAGATATGTCTCAAAATAACTAAACTTTTATAACTTTTGGACCAAAGGCCGTGTCCCCCATGAGAATGAGACACCAGTGAAGAACTGTTTTTTTTGTCATATGTGTAAAAACCCAAGAAAGGATTCATTTTGCTTGATCACGTCGTAATTGCACCACCACAGATTTTTTATTGACATAAGTTGTACCTTGGGATTTTTACAATCTTACCAGTTGCCATGTCTGGGTGGTTTGCTCTTGTTGCAGAAGAACAAAGGACTCAGGCGTCTGCTCAGGGAAGTCGGTCAACGCCTGCCCTTGCATCAGGTACGTGGTTGCAAGTTCAAGCATTCTCTGACTGGTGTAACATGACTTTGCCTTCATAGCTAAGGCTGCATCTGAATTTGTGTCCAAGAGCTAGGTCTAGGTCTTCACTCCACTGTAAATGCGCGGAGACGCGCAGACAATAAACGTAGCCATAGCTCTGAAAGCCCTTTTCGGAAACGGTGTCACACTCTTTTTTCATCCATGACAGGACAAGACTCCTGCAATTATCTTGTACTTATTGGAGCAAGTATTTGATGCTATGCTGTGATGTCTCTGTTGAACTGACTTGCTTCAGCCAGTGTTGTAATCGAGTCAGTCATTAATGTTTTGGGGTTCACTGTTGTTGTAAATTGCAGAGAGCCTTACCTTACAGAAAGAGTGCTGTGAACTGAAGGCCAAACTGTCACAGACAGAGGACAGGCTGAACAGGTGAGCGTCCTCTGTAACCTTGATGGAATTGGATGGTACCTTGATGGTACATGATACACCAGGTGGAAGGCATGGATATGCAGCACCAATCTGACAAACCCCAAATCTGTAATGTTGATAGGGTGTTTGCTTCCACAACATCCAAAACTTAATTATCAGTCATGTTTATTTCTCCAGTTTGTGTCGTTTTTCAGCCCCGGAGTAGATCAATGAAGCTGGGGATTAAACGCAGGGGAAGCCCTAGGGTTTTCTGAAGGTAGTCCTGAGGAAGCCTAAGGATAGCTCTCAGAGTAATCACACAGTAACCCGGGGAAGGGGGAAGGAAGTCCTAGGGGTGCTCCAGAATAGTCCTGAGGTGACACCCTGACTGGTGCCCCAAATGGGGCTTGTGATGTAATCCCACAGGACAAGAAGAGAGAGCGGCAAGCTGAGTCAGGACACCAACAAGCTCCAGATTTTGCTACGCGAGGCAGAGGCCCAGCGAGACAAGCTGATGGACCAAGATTTCCAACGGAAGAAAGAGCTGAAGGAAGCAGCCAAGGAGGTTGAAAGAGCCAGACAGCAGGTTGGTGGACAGCATCATGTACACTTTGAGGAGCTTTTCTGCAATTTGTAATATAGCTTTTTGAAACACTGATGTAGTTTCTTACGTCATGCTGTGTTGTAAGTTTTTGGTTTGTGTTTTGTTTTGTTTTCTGGTTTTGGTTTGTTTCCATTTTTGCTTCTTGGGAATCACAGTAGCTTGGTCCTGAGGGGCCAGTCTGGAAACCCCCCCTTACCTTTGCAGGGGTACGTTTGGGATTTTTTCGCCTCCATTTCAAGGCAGAGATGACCACTTAATTATGCCTTCGCTGGCATGTTGGGGCTCATCTGCATTCGGGGCGCCCGTCCTTCACCCTTTCGTAATGCTAGAACCATGATGGCATTTGTCTTCATGCTAGAATGGAAGAAAGTAAAAAAGTTGCTGCTGCTTTCTTACTAACTGGAGTGACTTGATGTTTACCAAGCTTAACCACTTGCTGCCGGGTGTAATTTGAAGTTGCATGTCATGAAACCGGGTGAATTTCAAGATTTATCTTTTTCAAAATTCTTCAAAAAATCATAGCTTTATTTACTGGACATTTACACCCACACGACAAACTGTCTGGTGACTACTTTAATCTGATAGACGATATCTATTGGTGCCCGATTATTTCAACAGGTCTGCCGCCTTGTAAAAAAGCCCAGATTGTGCAGTGTTGTGTAATTTTCTTTTGTTCCTGAAACTGGCACAGTGCGCTACTGGCGTCTTTTCAATAGGGGCCAGATTAGCGTGCAGCGGTATTGCATCACTCATCACTAGAGTGCTGGAGCGCTTTTGTCCCTGTGGTAATCCACTTGTGCTAAATGCCACAAACAGTGGTATAATCTTTCAAAACAATGATAGATTTCCTCCGCTATTGACAACTGAAAAAGTTAGCAATTCCCAGCAGCCCGCTCTTTTGGTCAGAGTACGGTCTTTTGTTACACGGCCCAGCTCTTTTGTCCAATTTCGGGCTCCCCAACTGTGCATTTAAAGAGCATGTACCCAAAACCGGGGTGCATATGGTTAAAGGTTGGATGGCCCGATGTTTTGATCCTTGCCAAACCTTCTCTGAAGGCGTTGCAGAAAGAGCCTGCTACAAAATGTTAGGCCCCTTTAACAAAAATCATTCATCCTCAAGGTAGATGGGGGAGTTGTTCTGATATCATCCGCAGTGTTTTTGGAGATACTGAACTTTCAGGAGTTCTTGATAATGTTTCACAATCATTTTTAACCCCCCTCCTCTCCAAAAAAAACTCCAAAATTGGGTTATTGAGGGTAAAGCTTCCATTCAAAACCATCAGAGTCTTGAAAAAGTTGGCACAGTTCCCAAACATTTTCCTTGCAAAGGGTTGGGGTAAGAGGTATGTCTAGAATGTTCATGCCAAGCTAATTTGTCCTGCGTCAGCGAGTCATCAGCAGGTCATTATGGGGCACTCAGTCGCCCCCCAGCACCGGCGGTCATTGAGAAGTCTGGCATCAGGCAGGAAATATAACATCTTGTCTTGAATAGAGACAGTGTGGTGGGAGTGATTGTAACCTGTGGGCCTTCTTATCTCTCTTGCTTGTGGAGAGTCAGTTGTCTAGGTCAGAATGGCACTCTCTAGAATTACAGGGCCGGTATGCCAGGCCACAAAGGAATGTAGTATTGCCTTGATTTGGTTAGTTTTGGGCGTGTGGTTGGGTGGTCTGCAGTTGTCTCGAACGCAGAGTCAAAGGGTCAGAGGCAAGTCACTTGACCCATATTTTCCCCTCTCCACCCAGGAGTTTAAGTGGGTACCTGTGAGGGCAGAGGAAACTGTTGCAATGGGTTAGCCAGTTAGGGCCTGGGATGGCTGTATTTGTGCTCTTTACTCCCCAGACTGTCAAGATGGTTCTTGGAACATTCCTTGGCCCGCTGAGCACAAGAAATAATGACATGCAGCTTCATGACCACCAGAACTGGTGGCATGTGGGCGTCATCAACATCCTCCTTTAGTCACACAGGCCATATATTTTGGATGAGTTTCGATTTTGTATTTCAAGACCTAGTCTTTTCATGAGCTTTCCCTGTTTTAAATTTGTATTTTGAATATCCAGTGTAATGTTTTAGTTCCATCTATTCAAGCCCCATTTGATCTCTTGGTGTATGATTATCGCAAAGCTCAATCGCACTCAAAAATGTAAGATCTGAAGATGCAATGTGCTATTTATTCAGATAGTTGTTCTGTCAATTGGGAAATATTTATTTTAAAAATCAAATAGTTAAAGGTGAAATTCAGTGCAATAGATGTGAAAAATGTTGAAATTTCTATTCTAAAAGTATCTTCAAGGTGTGACAAGTAAACTAAAAGGGAGCTGAATGCGTATTTCCAACAAGTACCAAACTTACGGTTTTCTTCAAGTTAATCATTTTTTGCTTTTTGTCTTTTTTTCTGTTTCCAAGTGATTGTTTAGAAATATGTGAATATTCAGTTATTGGAATCGACTCAACCTCAGGAGCAATGGATCCAGTCATTTTGTTGTTCAGTTTAATAGCCGTAGCACAGAAGATTTTCCATTGAACCTTCATTGGTCTTTACTGTTCCTCTGTACAGGTCACAAAAGCCTTGGAAGAGAATCGGCACATGGAGGAGAGAGTACAGGCTGTGGAGCTGGAAAAGACAAGACTCGAGCGAGAGGCGCGGCAGGGTCCACCTGCCCTGGAGACCGGGCCAGCTGTCAACACGGTAAGGATCAGGGGCGTGGGGAGTGAAGGGATATGGGGAGTGAAGGTGGGGGTGAGGGAGAGTAGGTGGAGAGCAGGGGGGGGTGGG